>OX456984.1:200290310-200652420 GCA_949752695.1 Melanostoma scalare
CCAATATTATTACTGCTTTTCCTTTGTTTTGGTTCGCCCCCAAAGACACTGAACTTCCAATCGGAAAGGCAAAACACAAAAATAATACATTGATCCCTTTTTCGACAACTCATTGTCTACCGCCGACGTAAACCATGACCTGGGTTAACACTTTCCATAAAATAACTTCATTCGTGTCATCGTATGATTCATATCCTTTCTCTCATTCACTCTCCCACCACCACGATTGCAAATTTAATAGCCCCTAATAAAGCTATTAGCTTGTGCTGGCATTTTATGATGCAATTATCTTGTGCAAGTCATGGACTTTAGACTCACCTTACTGATTCACTGAAGGAGCTACACTACAGCAATAGACGAAGCTCTTAATTGATGTCCCAATGACGTCATTCAGGTGCAAAAGAAAATCGATAAAAATTCAGTTTTCTAGGCCTACCATATGGAGAGCCCGGAGTTTTGCAGAAAAACAACCAGGCTGACGTTGATTCGTTGGTTGGTTTGGTGGTTTGAATAAAATACAGCCACACTTCAAGAACCACTTTTCTCTCGCTTTCTTCCCACTCGCCCTCCATCCTCAAAACAATGCATAACAAATAGACTGGGGGGGGGGGGGGGGGGCTTTTTTAGCAGCTGCTGTTCCGTACATTGGTTTCCCATAGCAGAATGTCGCACCGCTCCGCCCTACCTCGGTTGCCCTACTTCTACAGCATCATATAGTTCATGTCGGGTAGAATTAATTAAAATTTTAAGCTTTGAGTACTCAAAGACAAAGTGCTCCAGCGTGGATAAATAAGAAATGTTTGCGTTCGCAGTACCTCCAATGTGCTGGAACTAATTAAAAGTGGAGAGATGAAAACTAGTCTGGGGAAATCAAAAGAAAGAAAAGAAAAATAAAACAAAAATACAAAAAGGGAAATACACTGGAATGCACTCTCTTTGAAATACAAGAGGCTATACCGTTTGACCTCACCCCAGGCAATTAGAAGCAGTTCATTTCAAAAACTCTAAGAAACATGAAGTACAAGTTTGATGCAAGATTTGTAGTTTAACTTCTTACAGGTCGTCGAATAGTTCACCCATTAGAAAAAAAAGACACTCAACTGCAGTATGAGGAAAGCGAGTAAGAATAAAACTTTCTTCGAACAGGTTAAAGTTAATGAAAAACTTAAAAAAGTCCGTCGATTGCAGCGAAAACACAGAGCATACAACCTATGCTCCTTAAGCACTCATGTACTTGTCGAAATAACTGAGCGGACACTTTCTGCGAAAAATGTAGAAATAGAAAGCCCCGCCATAGGCACTTAGACTTCAAAGCATTGTTCTTACAAGAGCACTTCTTCTGAGCTATACAAATTCATGAGAATAACAAAGTAATGCTTTAGATTGTATTAAATTTGACAGTTGTAGCCAGTTAGAACGTTGGAAGTATAGAAGATTGGAACTCAAACAAATGACGAGAATGATATGAATGGCTTCTTTAGATGTTAAGACAAAAGTCTATAAAAAATGTTCTGAAATGGAACGTAAGATGATAGTAATTCAAATTTTTCATGGGTCGGAAGAAGGTGTGGACTGTTTCGAAGGTGCAGTGCAACAAGGTCCAATAAGACCCGTGCTTCTTATTCCCTTTTTTGGAAAAAAAAACCAGTGGGGGTTATTTTCATAACGAAACGGTAGTATGAGCCACGGGCTTGTGTACCTTTTTCAGTGGAACCGAATTTCTTATCGCAATGGAAAGGAAACTCGCCACACTTTTATGTACCTTCAACGTAACTAAAGTGGCACGGTGACGTAACTCCACGAGACATAAGTTAATACTCTGAGTGTGGATTGATGTCATACCACAAACACGTACTACTCGGAGGCAAATTTTCTTCGATCCGCTTATTACTTACATATACAAACAGGGTGGTGCAACAGAGCGGGGAGCCGGGAATCTAGCGCATTTTTCACAACCATACCTTTTAAGGTAATGGAGGGGACCTATAATTTTCTGCCGATGCAGAACGGCTTATCGAGAAAGCGCTTTTCATGGCAAGCAATTGACTATCGAAGGACAAATTCCAAGCGAAAGGTGACATTTTTGGTTTCTGTTGAGGTTCGAACTACGAAACTCCCGCGTAAAAGGCAGACCGTTCCGCCAAAGGTACTACTTATTAATTACACATAGACTAAGGAAGCTAAGATAATAAGGAAGCTCTCCTTTTCCCAGGAGAGTATGGATGTGTGGTGTAAAAATGAAATCTTTTTCGAAATAAATAGAGTGGTGCAACAAAGCCGTGCAAACCGCGAGACTTTATGCATGTCCAGGGCATACAATTTTATGCCGATTCTGAACAGCTTTCAGGGCAGTATGATTCACTCTCTGAAGACTTGCCAATTCCCCTCAAAAGGCGATACCTTTTAAGAACTTTTTTTTGTGTTTCTTGTAGAAAAAAATTCCTTCGAACCGCAAAGCTCCCACGTAATAGGCACACCGCCAACCATGGATATTTTGAAGTTAACTTATTTGAGAGAGCCAAATCATTGCAATGTGACACTTCCAACAAGCCAAAACATCTTGAATGAGTGACAACTGGCTTCAAAATAATCCATCAAAGATCGCAAAGGGAATTCGCTCTACAAAGTTCAAGTAAAGTTTCTTGAGAATGAAGACATGAGTTTTTGGAAGCAATGGAAGACGCAGGCTTTAGACGGCCCACGATTTTCACTTATAAGCTTATAGGAGGTAACTTCATTACTTACTCAAATCTCTCAAGTCTTCAACAGAGAGAGTGAGGGAGAGAGAAAGAGAGACAGACAGAGAAAAAAAGAAAGAAAGACAGAAAGTAAAAGAGAGAGAGAGAGAGAGACAGAGACAGAGAAAGAAAGAGAGAGAGAGAGAGAGATAGAGAGAAAGAGAGACAGATATACGGAGAGACGGACAGAGAGAGAGAGATAAAAAATCCCATTTCGATCAAGCGAATGTCCCACATTATCAAAATCGTTAAAAAAGTAGAGCGTACTCTGAAAAATATTTAGGCCTGATGACTGATGAGATGAGCAAGGGAGATTGTCGTGGAGGGAAGAACCGTAGATGCAATTGAATATATACCGATTCTCATGTCAAAGTATTGTGATTTGTGATTCCTTAGAAAATGAGCATGTCGTATTCGTTGACTTCGAAAATGGATTCGATTGATAATCCAGAGATCGTATATGGTTGGCTTTCAGAGAAGGAGAAAGGAAAAGTGTCTTGAGTCGTCTGCTCTTCAATACATTCCTTGACTGCCTATTAGAAGGTAAGGTACAGAACACCAAAGATAAACTACTCTTTGCTGACGATGGAGCCATGGTTGATGGTTAGACATGGTTAGTGGTTAGGATCATAGTTAGCACGTCTGCTTCTTGCGTGGGAGGTTCGTGATTCGAATTTCAACAGAAGGCAAAGTGTTTTTCCATGGGTATCACCTTCCGAGAGGAATGGACAAGTCCTCCGAAAGTAAATTCATTGCCATGAAAAGTGCTTTCTTCATTAATCATTCAGAACCGGCAGAAAATTGTAGTTCCCCTTCTACTTACAAGGCAAGGTTGTGAGAAATGCGCTAGGCCATGCAGCTCCCCTTTCTGTTGCGCAATGTATGCAATTATGCACGTATTCTTGTAACAAAAAATTAACAATTAACGTCTGGGTAAAAAGTTAGAAAGGTAGTGAATATCTTACTAGTCTAAAAATACAGTACTTGTACAGCCCGTTTTCTCATTCAACCATGCCTATTCCAGACATTGAAATGAAAATATGCTCCCCAAGTGAGAAGCAAAGCAACTTCTGATGAATCAATCCGCCATCTTTTGTGATAGAAAGGTGACCACTATAAGATAAGGGAACACTCTACACTTGACTGTGAATGGTTCACATTGTTGGACAATGTACAATGAGATGAAGATGCTTTGTATGACAACAGGAGTAAAAAGATTGACAATATTAGAATTACCAAGATTCAAGGAACCCTTTACTTCAAAAATACAGTTTTGCAAAAAATAGAACACCACCAGTTGAGTAAGCATTCTCATGTTCAAAGCAGAAATCCAGAGAATCCCGGCATTCGGTAAGTAGAAAAGGCGATAGAAACGACGTTCACACTAATTCGGTACTGCCGATCGGCATGTGGCGGATGGTCCAGATCGACATAGTACTTTAACTACACATATCGTCGTCAAAAAAAAAAGCATTTGAATAACGTGTGTAGCGCGTTTTCAAGCGAAAGTGCCGGCTCTTCTTAACATCACTTTAACTTTAAAATGAGGTCATTTAATACAAACGATTTATAAACCCCACTCTAATTAGTGACGACTTTAAGTCCAGATTGCTCCAAACAATTTTAAAAAAATTGAATTTTTTTTTTTTTCATAAATTGCTACTGTATAAATAATATAGAATTAATCCCGAAGGTCAGCAAGACCAAGAATCAGGTATAAAAAAGTGGGGAGCGCTGCAGTAAATCCGGCCCCTCGAGACTTCGGATTTTTCTCCGAACCACGTTTTTTTTTCTCATTTCAAAACTATTGCACTTATCGATATGAACCAAACGGCATTTTACTCTTAAGATGTCTGGCTATGGCCTCAAGCAGAACCAGAAATATTCATTATTTTTTTTATAAACAATTAAAAAAGTGAAAAAGATTTAAAAAAAAAAAATTCAAAAGTTTTTCATTGAAAATGTTTCATCCTGCTTGAGGCCATAGCCTCAATTCGATACAGAACATGAAACCGTTTTGCTTTTTGCTTTCAGATAATTCTTTTCCAAGAAATGATGTCATCCATCTACGAATCAGATGAGTTTCGGCAGCCATTTTCAGGACCGCCATTTTGAAAAAAAAATTCAGGTAATTTCATATATGTATGTGCTTTTATATGTAAAAAAAAAAATTGATTAAAACGTATTGAAAAAATTACGTTTTTTGGAGTAACCTGGCCTTAAAATGGACTTGGTTAAAAGAATGTGAGCAGTACCAAAATTTTGACACTTCAGGCGAATGAAGAGAAGTGACAGACCAAGCAAAAATAAAACACAAATAAACTCAGGTGAAAAATAGCATAAATTTTGATTGCAAACCAAAAAAGGTGAAATGAAAGTTTTGTTTGTGTCTAGAAATACTTGATTCAGAACAAATTTTAGTTCAGAAATAAATCACATAAAATGTCAAGCAAATGAGAAACGTCAAATGAGTTAGAGGAAGGTTTTAAGTATTTAAAAGGGGGGTTATCTGAATTTAAATTTAGAGTGACGTTAAAATCGACTATAAATTGATTCAAGTGTCATTTTAAGCTAGGGTGGCACTGAGACTCAATTTAAGGCGATTTTAACCCATTAAAGGCCAAGCCCCTTAAAAATGTTAATTAATGAAAATCCTTTTTATTACTGCTTGATACATGTTATATTAGTTCAAAAATACAATTCATGAAAAAAAAGTTACCATGGTAAGGTTAAATAAGAGTGTACTCAAACGAGTACACTTGCCAGATATGTATACATTCTAAGCTTTGTTGTGATAATTTTTAAAACATTCTTTTTCGATGCAAAGTGTAGTTTGGCATCTCTCACAAGTCCATCGAACTCTGCTGTGACACATTTTGCATCGTAACTGGCTTTTTTTTTTTAGGGAAATGTCCTCCTTCACTGCGAAACACAGCAATCGGTAGATTTGGCTTATTTGGTACTTTGTTTGAAGGTGGTGAGCGTAAATACGTCAGTGCTACAAATCTGACAAATGAAAGAAGATTGCAGTTCTTACCCGTTCTTATACAATGCAGCTGCCAAGCATTGACCATCAATGATTTGATCATATGTGTAAAAATGGGCCACCACCAATTTTTACCCTTTATTTTTATTCGATAATTGTTCATAATAAATTGGTCATGGAGGTCGACCCCATGCCTTTAATATATGACACTGAGGCTGAGGAATAACTACTTTTTCTTTCGCTGTGGCTGACCATCTCTTCACCTTCCCTAACGGTTCCAAGGTATCGTAATTTGTGGGAACAGTAGATAATGACTGCGTTATCTTTCCATCCTGCAAACAAGATGTTGTTGTTCTTGTCAAATTTGTGACACATATACCCTCTTTTTGCTTTCATAACCGTCTTCAGGGACTTGAGTGGACATTTTTTTGTTCTATTGTCCCGAATTGTACCTGTTGCTCTGAAGCCTTTCCTCTTCAAATTAGAAAACAAGTCATGGCTGGTGAAATAATTATCAAAAAATACATTGTGGTCACTTGGCGTCGACTTTATGACTTCAAGTAAATCAAGTACAACACGAGATCCAAGTGGCAAACTTCTGTTCGATGGACTTACGTTCTTGGCACCACAGTATACATCAAAATTGTAGCAATAACCATCGTGGCTGCAGAGCATCCACTCCTTATAACCAAAACTAACCGGTTTTCCTCGTATGAACTGTTTTGCAGAATGATGGCCAAAGTGTTTTATCATGGCTTCGTCTATTAACAAGTTTTCCTTAAAAAAAACCCCATTTTTGATAGTTTTGACAGACTATATTCATTAACGGCCGAACTTTTGCCATTTTATCACTTTTGTCAATTATGGCATGGTCTGCCAAATGAATAAACCGTTTGATTTCCTTGAATCGATTGCGGGACATGGCGTTCGTGACTAGAGGAACTCTTGTGTCTTCGTCGAGACACCAATACAAAAATTCTTGGGGTAAGGAATGCTATCCCGAAAATAGCAGAATTCCAATAAACTTCCTTAGATCGTCTTTCGTAAAAATAAACGTGTGGAAGTTTTGTTCAAGATCATATTTCTTGCTCTGCTCAATAATCAGATCCAGCAGAATCGTCAAAAAAGTGTTCAAATATTTGAACTTCGTCTTTCAAAACCAACTGCTCACTTTTTTTCTTTAAATTTTCAGCGTATGCAAAGGTTTTTGGCATTTCCGTAGAATAAAAAACGCGGTTTGACCATTTAGGAGAGCGATCATGAGGCTCTTCTTTTTCTGGCCCAGCAGCAGGAAAGCTTTCGTCACTATCAAACTCGTCGCATACCTCGACTTCTACTGCCCCTGGGATGTCAACAGGAATGTTTGGATCGATCAAATCTTCCTCACATACATAAGTCTTCTTCATCTGTTTGTACATTCATCAACATTCGGTGGGATTATTACTATTTCCCGTTCGTTACCATCGTCTGGGATATCATTAACAGCTGAAAATAGATTTGGATACCGCCTTCCATAAAAACTTTTGCAATTTATGGTTCCTGAAGTCCAATTATAAAATAAAATAAGTATGGTTTTGGATTTGGCCAGTGTACTCGATTGAGTACACCACTTTTGTTTTCAACTTACCACGACCACGACATTATTTTTTTATGAAACTTGTCTCGAATCTTCTTTTGTTATAAAAAACTTGAAACTGAGAATAAGTTATTCTTTTCTAAATTTTTATCAATTTTTCTCTTCTTGGAGGACAGAAAACAGCAAAAAAAACAAAAGCTACAATCACAAAATTTTACAAAAGAAAACAATGTGCAGTTTCAGTAAAACGAGTGCCAAAGACAAAACATATATGTAATAATGTATGTTTTCAAATTGAGTGAAATAAAATCTAAAGCCAACTTTTTGAAAAATACCAATTCTAAAATTTCAAAAATACTGTATTCAAATGAGTACAGTGGCCAGTACCAAATGGGTTAAATGACTATAAGTTTGCGCTATTCACTTAACGGGTTCCCTTTTGTTCAATCATTAAGCCTGTGACTGGTTAAACCTTACAAATGTGATATACTTATTTCAACTCATACGATAATAAACTTTATGGCCAGTAAAACCGGTGTGTATCCATCTTTTTGTTAAACACGATCGAAGAATATTAGATCAGGACATCAACAAAGAACGCGACAGAGAGACTTTTATTTTTGATCCTAATTGAGAATTGAAATTCTATATGAAATAATTAACTAACTTAAAAATCTACTTAACCAATAAATCGGCAAATAGGTCCATCCAAGGATCCCACAGTTCCTAAGGCCTTTGGAGTTCCAAGGCGGTTTGCTTTTAACCGGTTATTAGAAAAAGTGTTGTTGAATATTCAACCAGTACAAAAAAGTACATTAGGTAAAAAAAAAGTGAATTATCTCAACTACAAAATTCATCAAAGAGTAAGTAATGAAAAACTTTCCATAGACATCGTCAATGTTTCAACTTCAAGAGGGAATCAATTTGAAAGATCGAATCATTCACAATTGAAGTGCTTGTCAACTGTTTCTCTTTAGTTCTCTTTTCAATTCAAAATATTAACACAAGTTTAATATAGCTCAAGTTTTTATCTCAAGAGTTGAACACGCTGCTTTGATAAAAATGTTCTCCAGTGACGATATGATGTTTTTAGCAAAAAAAAAAAAAACAAAACAAGATAAGGTACTCGTAACTAGTAGCAGATAATCACATTAATTTCATTTTCACAGATTATTAACACCAAAACAGGTCCCCCTGTCGTTCCCATAAAAAAGTGACAAAAACACAAACAATGATTAAATTCCGTAATTTAACAGCGAGTGTTCATAGCAATCATACGTTATGCAATTGCTTCGAAACTTTAAATTTTTCTTTTCAGTTATTGTTGAAGGAATACAAGAAAAAACTGGCGCTTGACAAAAAAAAAGAAGCAAAAAACACCCAATAGAGTACGTATTCATTATCATTATCAAAAGGGCTTTATCTGTGAAGAGCTAAGTGACAACATTAGACGCTTATACAAACAGACAGGTAAACAATACGGTACTCGAAAAATAATGTTTACCAACTCGGGGATTTAGATAACAGGGCAACACACGTAGCTATACATGGCAGTCCATTAAATAACAACTTATTGGGTCATTTGAAGTTTGCTTTATGCTTGAAGTTGAAGTGTGTACTGACTACAGAGTACAGAAAAACTCACTCACCCACATATTGGAACTAGTTTTAGTTTAGTAACTCGATAGGACACTTACCTGGAAAAAAGAACAAAAAAAAATGGGGTTAATGTTGATGCAAAACAAAATATTTGTTGTGTAAAAGGAGAAGTTAATAATTAAAACAGCAAAAATCCTGGCAAATGAATCTCAAATTTCACACTTTTGTGCTCATTCGACGATCAGAGTTCCCGACAGGTAAGCCTAACAATTTTAAATCAGAAACACAAATAATGGCATGCACTTTATAGCACATCTGACATCTCGAAAACGCCCTCGAGAACATTCTTTGTAGCATCAGGACTCTCTGACTTTGTCACTGCTAACTATGCACAAAATTGTTTGAATTCATTATACGAATGATTTATTTACTAACGGCGGAATCGAAATCTTTCCCAAGTATCATCATCCCTAATCCAATTCCTTTGCTCTCATCTATTTACAAGAAATTCCATAAGAGGTTGTTCTCCTCTGTCCTATGCTATGCATCATCAATCCTTTGGAATCTTCCAAGTCATGAATTCAGGATAACAAAGTGTATCCTGATACTTTGCAAACATTTTGGAGGGTGGTTCTTGTAATTTATGATTATCTCTGGGTAAACCCCAGCTGAGGAAAAGACCATGATGTTTGCCTTCCCGCACAAAACTATTCTACACAGGCAAATCTGTGTTGCAAAAACTGTCTCTCAAAGGATCATCATCTCATTCGTTGTACGTGCCTGTCATACTGTTCATGAATACACCTAGATATTCTTACGTAGACTTTTACCTCCAATAATGCATGCATTGAGGAGCACTTTGAGTATCTCAAGATGCTGTCTTCTGAGATTCAATCATGCACTTCCGCCTGCTACACTACGAAAGAGCACACAAACTCTGGTATCGATTTGGTATTCAAATCGAAGTAACAAGACGACTTCTTACTCCCTTTGGTGATATTGACTTGTTTTGATAAAAATCTAAAAAACAAAAAACGGCTTACAAAAGCTTTCCACATTAACAACTCCGTAGACACAAACAAACACATAGAAGAGCAGGTTAAGGACCTTCGCCTAATTCCATGCTCAATGCTCAAAGCTCTTTCCAATCCATAAGTTATCCACTGACTTACAATAGAATAAGGATGAGTCGCATGGATGAATGCATTTAAAATACGAATGTCCGTCCATCGATCTGCATCCTCTAAGCGTGTCCTTGTACTGAACAAAGAATAATCTTCTCGCATTTGCATATGTACAGGAAGTAGGTACATCAAGGGATGATGCCTGCGCCTGCATAACCTGAATGCATCCAATTGCAATCTGGTACTCGTCAAAGGGTTTTCATTCATTCAACTCCACTATATATACGCGGCGAACAAAAGGATAAGAGCGAAAATAAAAATATAAAAAGAAAACACCAATAACTGCCTGAATGGGATGAAATCAACACAAAAAATAGTTAAAAATACAATTCCGATTCAGATTGCAGTTCTTTGTTCGCATTCAAATTACCGCACATCCTTTCATTGCAGAAATGAGAAGAAAAAAGCATACATACTTTCGGTAGGTACATACTAGGTACTCGCATATATGTAAATCCTCACCCTCGGTAGTTGTCTTATCGATTTTATTTTGCCACCATCAGCCACGAGCCAGCCCGCAACACCCACAACTCGGGGAAGTGTCCGTATGTTCTTAGTTTTTTTGTTTCATACATTTTGTAGGCTTTTCAGTACGGCCGGCGCCTAATCTTTCTACGTACTACACCATTTGGAGCACAAAAAAAAGGACACCACATGTCGATGCAAAAAGCAGCCAAGCAACAGGACTTTGATGGCAAAAATAAATTTATTTGTGGAACGGTAGGTAGCATCGCACCTTCGCTCGTGTGTGATGTGACGTTTATAATTACATTTGCGGCTGAATAGAAGGACGTCGTCACACTGTTGTGGGAGGATGGGTGGCAAGTGGATGGTTCTATTGATTTAAAAAGTTTCTCAAGCGTGCAAACATAATTATACACTTGAAGCTAATTTATGCGAAAAGTTCCAATGATACGCTCTCCAAACTTAGTATGTTTGTAGTCAAATATATACATAACGGCACGCAAAGTTTTAGAAAGAAAAAAATGTTATCATACCCATTGGGTTCATAGGGGCGAGGTAGTTTGGCAAAAGGGTACAATAGAGTCGAATGACGTGGGGTAGTGGCCGTTCGAACGGTATGAACGGTATCAAATATTTGACTTACCTGATGGAAGACGTTAAATAGCGTCTTTGAGTTTGATTTGTTCGTCGAGCTTGGGTTAGTCTAATAGAAAAAATTCACAAAGGGGGCTTCCACTATTACATCACATTATATTAAACCTATACTCCTCAGATAAATATTCGATCAACTCCTCAGATAGATCTACGATCTACTCCTCAAACAAATCTACGATCTAGGGGTGCTACATCACAGGTAACACAAAAACTATCGACTGATACACCACAAGGAACGTATTACAAGACATGACAACAGCACGCGGTTGGGCGTACAGAAGGGTCTCCATCGCACCATTAACAGCGCTCAACTCGATTTAGTTCTTCACTTGGTCTCAACTTCCTATTGACTTTTGAAGCAACTAAAAATCTGCGGTTTTTAGTCGCAAAGTCATTCCAAAACAAGAACGATGAATGAAACCGAACCAGTGCCCCTGTTCTGTAATTATCGCCTCGATAAAAGCAGGCGATAAACGGTGGAAAATGGAACAAAATCCTACTAAATTCATAGAATTTCGTTCAATTTTTCACCGTTTATTGCCGAGGCGATAGTTACAGAACAGGGGCACAGATATGTACTAACCAATTAATTCTAATTTCGGAGACTTTAATAGTGGGTTTGTTCTTTGAACTTTACTCAGGGTGGACCCAGGTTTCCTCGACAGCCCTGTGAACTGTTTAAAAAAAAAAAACCAAAGAGAGCTAAGAAAATCAACACACATCCCTTTTCCATCGCGCTGTTCGATACCTGAACTCACCTTAGCAAAAACCTAGTCCTTCTTTAGGGCGAGTACGAAGATAATATGTGGAGAAGGAGATACAACAACGAGCTGTACCGCGACATGAGCATTAGCCAGAAGAGTACGTTGGGCCATGTAGAGCGGATGGACCCAAACGCTCCGACTCGACGGGTTTTCGAAAGCACATTGCAGGGAAATCGCGGAAGGGAAGACCTCGTCTTAGGTGGCGCAATCAAGTGGAAGAAGACCATAACCGACTTAGGGTGCAACTCTGGAGAGAGCTCGCCCGAAATCGAAGTCGTTATAGAAGGTTGTTGGTTGAAGCCCAGGTTCACCTCGAACTGTAATGCCCACCTAAGTAAGTAAGTAAGTAAGTAAGCAATAACTTCAAAGATTTGCGAAGCACAATTCAAATCAAATAAACGAAGCTACCACAAAGAAACTACAATAATTTCAAATTCAATCTAAAGGGAAGGTATGTATCAGGAGTTAAAAGAACTTTGTGCCCGGATGCTGATGCAAGCCAAGCTTATAAGGAGACACAATGGAAGGTTAATATGTTTCATGTAATGAGACTTTCGTCATTTTCTTGAAAAAGCTGAGAAACAGTGTCAATGTAAGCAGCCCAAAGGTGCTTCCATATTATGCCGAAGGGCACGAGGTGAGTGTGGATCGGTCTACCTACTGAATTCCTACCAAATTCGAACCGAATGAAATGGATCAAATTGCCGTCCGGCAAAGTGTGAATCCAGCTAAAGTTTATGGCTCTCATTCTATGTCGGCACGAAAAACCAATTCTTGAATGGAGGAACATGGGCTGTCTCTGGCCACTGAGAAGACCGAATCAGTGATTCTAACAAGAAAACGAGTTTCCACGGTTCGAGTACATCGAGACCGGAGTTATAAAGAGCAAAATCATGGTAAAATACCTGTGAATAAAGATCGATATGCGAAACTGAACTTTTTGGACCAGATGCAGACGGCCGCAGAACAAGCATTCAAAATCGAAAGTAATCTATACAGGCTGATGTCAAATTTAGGTGGAGCAAATGGAGAGATCTTCTGGCGAAAACAAACTCAATTCTACTGTACGAAAGCAAGATTTGGGGTGAAGTACTAACAAGAAAAGTAACGTTAACAGGCATCGGTGCGCCGGGGCGGTGCCTTGCAAATAGTAAGGGCGTTTCGAACCGTGTCTGAGTCGGCAGTTCTTTTAGTTGCAGTTTCGTACTTATTGATCTCCTTGCTGCACAAAGAAAATACATAGACGAAAGGAAAAGGAAAGCTGAAATCAAAGTTGAGGCGGCAACAATGAAGCAAAAGCGCTTTAACGGAAGAAGTGGTAGGAAAGATCGGAGTCGGAAAGAAGAGGGCTCTGGACTGCTAGGCTGATCGGTGACCTAAGCAAATAGAGTAACTTGAAACACGATGAAGTTAACTACTACGTCACACAGTTCCTTACCGGACACTGATATACTTCACCGCATTTCTGCACAAGATTGGAAAAAGAAGGAGACCTTCGTTACGGAGATTCGTTGACAGGTGACGATTATGGATACTTCCTTGGTGCGTAAAGCACTTCTCAAAAAAAAAAAAAAAAAAGTGTCTGCATTGGGACCTGCAACCTGAATCAAGAAAATTCAAGAAAGTTGCAAGTTGCATAGTATCACTATCATCTGCTTAGATTTGTCAGATTGTTTTTCAGCAGAAGAACTTCATCGACAAAAGAACTTCATCCTGAGAAAATATCTGAGATTCCTTGTCTTAGAACCAGTATTTCGAGAAATCGTTGAAAAACATGCTAATTTCTCGCTACAAGTGATACCAGCGAAACGGCACTTTAGATCTTACTAGGGTTAGAGCTCGTAACCAATACACCATGGGAAATGAGTTCACATACTAAAATTTAAAAGGGCACATCATACCAAATAAAGGTAAAATCAACTTCCACAGAGCCCAGACTTGGATCAATGCAAGATGCAAGACAATTCACCAGCATTCTTGATGTCTGAATTTTGAGTTTTCCCAGGTATCTGTCGCATGTAATTATCGAAAATCTTAATAAACTCAACAACTAGGCCAAAAACTGCGGTCTAAATGTCAACCCTACAAAAACAGAACTTGTTCTATTCACGAGAAACCGTAACATTCCAGAAATACTTCCAATAACTATAAAGGGTATACCAATAAACATATCTGGAACGCGAAGTATCTAGGAATTGTCCTTGGTCCAATCATCACATATGCCTGTTTGGTGGCCATCATTAGAGAAGGCGTCAAAACTTAAGACCATGACGAAAATCCAAAGGCTTGCTTGCATTGGCTCAAACAGTGCCAAGAGAATGACATCGCACCAACGCAACGGCAGCTCTGGAAACCTTACTGTCACTAACTCATCTAGACCTTTTCATTTAAGGGGCCAAAAGCGCACTGCGACCCAAATAATGCAATAGATGGAAAACAGGCATATCAGGCCGCAGAACCATTATGAACCATACTGGATCCAGACATTCAAACAAACAACAAACAGGAATCGAAATGGCAGATAAGTGGCTAAAATCGGGTCAGCACTCGAATCCAGTGAAAAGAACACCATAGTTCTCAAGTCACTATAGAACAAGAAAAAAACAGAATCCAACAAATTTTTTTAAAAACCTCCAATGACAGGTGGCCATCTTTAGAAACATGCCGGGTTTCCTGAAGCCTATTGGCAAAAAAAAAATAGAATTTTTGCTCCAGCTCAGCAGGCCTCGATTCTTTCTGTTGGTTGGCATTCTGACGGGTCACAACTCATTGGGTACCCACATGCAGGGTTGTAAAAGCTTAAGCTAATTTATAGCTTAAGTCTGGATTTAATTCACAAGCTATTTTGAGAATTTTGAATTGGAGAATATTCAATTCACAAGCTAGTTTGGGAATTATGAACTGAGAAAGATTCAATTCACAAGCTAGTTTGTAAATTGTGAATTGAGAAAAATTCAATTCATAAGCTAGTTGGAGAATTTTGAGTTGAGAAATTTCAATTCATAAGCTAGTTGGAAAATTAAGAATTGAGAAATATTCAATTCATAAGCTAGTTGGAGAATTATGAATTGAGAAGATTCAATTCACAAGCTAGTTAGTGAATTATGAATTGAAAATATTCAATTCATAAGCTAGCTTATGACTTATCCGAATTATGAATTGAAAAATATCCAATTCATAAGCAAGCTTATGAGTTTATTATGAATAGGAAAAAAATCAATTCACAACCTAGCTTATGAATTACCAATTCATAATCCGGATAATTCATAAGCTAGCATGTGAATAGAATATTTTTCAATTCATAAGCTAACTTATGATGTTTCATAAGCTAGCTTATGAAAAATATTCAATTCACAATATTATTTCTCAATATTTCTCAATTCATAATTCACAAGATAGCTTATGAATTAAATATTTTTCAATTCATAATTCACAAACTAGCTTATGAATTGAATTTTTCAAAATTCTTAATTCTCCAACTAGCTTATGAATTGAATTTTTCTCAATTCACAATTTACAAACTAGCTTGTGAATGAAATATTTTTCAATTCTGAAGCTTACTAAATATATTAAATATTTTTCAATTCTGAAACTCGCAACCCTGCCCACATGATGAGAATGGGCATTAGCACATTCGACTTATGTAGGGGATGCCAAGACGAAGAGGCAGAGGAGGGATCATTTTACTTCTTCTGTGAGTGTCCTTACTTGGCCCATACCTACTACGAAAAAAGCCCTCGGAGAATACTTCTTCGATAAACTGAGCGACATCTCTAACCTCCCACTAAACAGCATCCTGAAATTCATACAAAGCTCCAAATGCTTCAGTGGGGGCTCCCAACCCCAATAACCCAGTCACACACCCAATCCTCTGCCACCAATCTCCTCTACCTCCTTCTCATCCTCTGTTATCCGAGGAGCACATAGGATTCTTGAGGTTCGAGTGAGGTGCTGCTGCTTGCGACTGCACTCTCCCCGTCCAACCTAACCTAACCTATTTATCGAAAGTTTCTTACAAGATTTTGCCAATTTCATTTTAAAAACAAGCTTAAATGATAAGCTTAGCATTGCAAAATCCAGGTATGGATTTTTAGACTTCAAAAAATTAGTAACTGTTCTTGGTCGAATTTTTAAAAACTTTGGTTTGCACGTTTTACCCCGACATTAAGTACTGTTGAAGCCACATTTGCTTACTACATACCTAAGAGGATTTTCTCACATGATCAATAAAAATACGTTGTCCTACTTTATATTATATTGCTCCACTTTTAACAATTCTAAACTGAAGGTTTTGTCAAAAGCTTCTTTTTTTTTTTTTGTTGCCAATATTCATTACACGAATGACTGCAAATTCCTGCCCACGTAAAAATAGCAATAATGTCCCAATGAAAGTTGATATACATTACATACATACGTTGTTCTATAGAAGGCAAATGAATAACCAAATGCACTTTCTCAGTACATATGTACGCTCGCTCATTGCACATATATCAGCAACCCATGAGCAACACCATATAATTGCTTATCAAGTAGTTCCCAGTATGCCCCATTACCCTCATGTCGTAAATTGTGTGATAATAATAAATCACTTTCAATCTGTCAACACCCCTATTTTGTGGTTTGTATTTTGCGGTTTCATAAGCAATGACACCGAACCAGCTTGGGGCTTGAATGTTATTGAATTCAACGTTTACTATTCACGCGTTCAACAAATGCAACAAAAGTCCAATTGAAATAAAAAAGAAACACTACCAATCGACTGTGAAAAGCTTCTCCCGAATCCCAAAATCAAAATAAAAACAAGGCCAACAGACTCAATCCAAGTTTCGTGTTAAAAAAGACTTTAGTTTTTTCACCATCAAACGAATACCTAATAAATATCAAGCTCATCCTTATTTCTTAATTAATTTGGCTATCACTCAGACTTGCGTGCCAACACAAATAAACAAAAAATTAAATTACTTATTGATATAACTTGGCACGGTTTGTGATAAATTATTTGCAAAATACGGAATTTAATTTATTTGATGGAACTGGCTTGGACGTTTTCTATACAGAAAATTTGGAAACTTTGTGGGTTTTCACCCCCCCATTGGAGAATGGGTGTATCACAGCAAGCAAAAGTGTTTCATGTGTGTTGTTGTCATGCTGACAGGCAAATGGGATTTTCAGGTAAAAATTGATGGAGAAAGGGATGTTAAATGACATTAAGAAGGAACCTAGGTTGGAAAAGTTTGTTTCGAGAAAGAAAAAAAAAGAAGAGGGGAGAAGCCAAACGACGTACATTTGAAAATCGATAAAATGATCCTCAGAGTACTTAAGTTTCGATGTGATTAAAGTTGAATTGACGAAATTGCTTGCATGTCTACTTATTACTTGGGAAAACCAGGTTCGAATCTCAGTGACAGTGACAATATTTTACAGGTATCGCCTTTGGCGAGAAACTAGCAAGTCCCTAGTATAGAGTAATTAGATTGACATGAAAGACGCTATCTCACTTAGACGTTTGCAACAGGGAAGAAAAAAACCAGGCGCTAAGTCCTACGGTTCTCCCAGCTTCGTTGTGAAACTTTATTTTTTTCATTTTGTGGTGTGAATATCCAATGCGATTCTTGTGAATTGTGAGCTCTAATTTGTCCTAGTCACTGTTATAAGCGCTACATGTCGCAAAAGTGTTAAGAGTTGTGGTAATCACGAAAGCATTATCGCTCTATCTATTTATGAATTTGCCGTAAACACGAAAAATATGACACATTATTCAGAGAACTATTGCAATCGTTGCTGATTCGTCGTAATCATGAAAAGATTTTTAGGAGTCGTGACAGAATTGTCGTCATAAAGACACAATTATCGTAATAACACTGTCGTAATCACGACAGCTTTGTGACAATGGCGATATAATTGTATTGAACGCGACAGAATTGTCGTAAGCAGCGAAGAATTGGTTCAATCGTGACAGCTTTGTCCTAGTAAAGATAGAATGGTCGCAATCGCAACAGAATCATCATAATTGCAATAGAATCATCATAAACGCAACAGATTCAAAGCAATCGCAACAGTTCATCATAATCGCTGAAGAATTGTCGCATTCGCGATGTTGTGATAGAATTGTCGTAATCGGGCCAACATTATCGTAATAACAACCACTGTCGTGATCGCAAGAACATGGTGACAATGGCAACATGATTGTTTCGACGTAATCAATAAAGAACTCGCGTAACCTGGATTTTGTCGAAATCGCTACAAAATGGTCAAAAAAAGAGAGAGAATCGTCGTAATCGCAACAGTTTATTGTAATCGCTAAAGAATTGTCGTAGTCGCGGAAGCATTTTCGTAACAAAATTTTCTTCATCAACAGAATTGACGTTTGCTCAACAAAATTGATTTGACCGGAATACGAGCAGTGCTACTATATGATTGGTGCGCCATCTAGTGGCTTTTTTTTTAATCAAATCAAATTCATTTTCACCCGAACTGCTGTTTCCCGTTCGAAATCTTGACTGAGAGTCAGTATCATAACCTCGCGGAGCGAAATGAGTCGCCATATGCATAAACAACTTTTAGAAAACTAAGCGAGTTATGTGTAGCCGTGCGTTTTATATTTAAAAAGAAGTTTCAAAATGAAGCACCCGCGGTCTGTAGAAAAACAAGTGTTGATCAAAAATCCCGTGAAACTGGAATTCTAGTGGATCACAATCATGCAAACAGACCAGAATGTGACTGCTGCAGTCGAGAGTCTGACAATCAATCTACCAACATTATCTAATCACCGATCTTAACACCTTAAAGCATGCTTAAACGTCAAACGTTGACAGCGTATTCACAAGTGTGTACTGGCGAGAAATGTCAAAAAATCATTTGCTTCACTGTCAGGCGTTCAATACACAAGAACTCGGCTTAGGATTTAACGCACTAGTCTGAGGGAAATGCCTAGAGATTTCATATTATTCACTTGCAGAGCCCACACATCGCGTAAAAGTGACTCAGAAATTGAAAGCGAACGACTATTCGCTTTATTATCACTTCGCAGTTTGTGCATTAGAGCAGCTTTAATTAGAAAACGATTATGGCCAAAAAATCATCTTTTCTGACGAGGTGCATTTTCATTTCAGTGGCTTGGCTACGTTAACAAACGTAATGGCTGCATTTGGACTCGGAAAAACGGACAAACACCCTCATTGCGATAGGCGTTTCACTAAAACGTCTAAAAAATGACAGAGCTCCAGCCGCGATAATTTTTGTTTTCATAAAAATATACGAGTAAGTTCAGCCCTCTATCCGTTCCTCATTACCATTCCCTCAAAAAATATTTTATTTAAACGGCAATTGTGTCACCTAGAGATAAGTCATTTTATTGGCGTTTTATTAAAACGCCATTCGAAATAAGGGTGATTATTATGAAGCAGCTAATACATCAACAAAGAGTGATAGTTTGGTGCGGATTCGACTGGCTTTCTCTGAAAACGAGGCTGGAAACAACGTTTCGGACAACGAAGGGCGAAACAGAGCCATGAAATTGGAGGACATCTAGAATCTAGTTCATGTACAATGCCACACAGACATGCCGCAATCGATCGTTTGCCCTCCAAATTTCCAAATCGTGTTATCAACTGTCTTCGTGATGTCAATTGACCGTGTTGGAGCTACCATTTGACTCCTTTAAGGTGGAGCCGTGAAGAACTGATGTTATGGCAACACCCTGAAACGATTCAAGCACTCTAAGCCAATTTCATCCAGCTTTACCCCAAAACCATCAACAATGTCTCAGAAAATTGGAGTGACATAATGCAATACTGCGAAGCCAGCCGAGGCATCCTCTTGACGGACGTTGTGTTCCATAATGAATGGGAATTTGTTGCTCTTATTAGCAAAGCCATAATACATGGAAACAATTGGATGATTATCATTTTATTGCAATTTTAAAAACAAAGTTCTATTTAGCCAACCCAGAACAAAACGCTTGAGTTTTGTAAATTTACTCCTAATTTTAACTCAAAATATTGTTTCGCATTATTAAAACATTTTTAGTTTCTAAAGTCCTACATACAAAAAAAGATGAGTTTTAGACTTAGAACTTTAAGTTCGATCGGCCTTTATAAAGGGTTTTTCAACAGGGACGCTACAAAAGTAGAGCGACAGGGACAGCAAACGACGCCATATTTCTTGCCCCTCTTTTGACATTTCTCTTCAGTAAGGTTTGCCATTTCATGATGGATAGATATAAAAGCCAACAACGAGTCTTATGGTCGTCATAATTGTCCTAGCAGATTAACAATTTAGCGTCTAGTGGAAAATTTTTTTTTCATTGATATCCAAAACCGTTTTTGTTTTATTTAAAAAAAAACTTTTGTACCGCTCTTATTGAAAAATCCGATATTTAAAGACCGACCGATTTAAAGATCGATCGGACTTTCATTCGTCGTTACTAGTTCAACATTGCTAATCGGCATGGCGCAATCTAACTAATCAATTGATTAGAATTTGAATGAGTTCTTTAAGGATTTTTACTCCTCTAAAACGAATGGAGACAAATACATTGCATTTCTTTGCTTACTTGCTACTCATATACATTCAAACAAATCATCAGAAACATTCTGAATTTCATATTCACTTACCGATACTGTTGTTGGCGTTGGCGAAATGCTTTTGCAACTGTGCTGCCAATGCCTGGTGATGCTGTGCCAGCGGTGTCAATGGTGGTGGTTGACCCAATTGATGCGGTGCCGACTGGGAATGTGATACTGATGAATTTACACCTAAATTGTTATTAACACCACCTCCTCCACCGCCACCACCGCCTCCACCTCCTCCACCGATTCCAGAATTATTATTCTGGTGACTGTTGTGATTGTTGTTGTGATTTGCTATGGAATTTGAATTGAATTGCTGTACAGAATGTGACGTTGGCACATTTGACTGCTGTTGTTGTTGCTGCTGGTGTTGTTGCTGTTGTTGTTGTTGAAGCTGATGTTGTTGCTGCAACTGAGATATTATTGTACCAGCGGTTCCAATTGTAGTAGTTGTTGTGGAATTGTTTGTTGTCGTTGAATTATGGACAGAACCGTTAACATTGGATTGGGTGTAGTAGGATTCTTCACCTGAAATTAAAAATAGTAATGAGTATATTTTATACCTTACTGTAAAAGAAAGCTTTAAAAGGAAAGCTCTTGTAATTTAAGCTTTGGGAGAGGTAGTGATATATGCTAAGGCAGTTTGCACGACATCTAGTGGAAAAAAAGGAAGACTCATTGTGGAAAGTTTACTTTATTCCGAAAAGCTCATCTGTTATGAGTTGTTGGTTATTTTTAATTATGAGGTTTGACGGTAAAAAGTTTATGCTAGGCGCACGATACCAACAAAACATTCAAAACAACAACAATTAAAGCAAAATCATGTATTTTTGCAAAGATTGAGTACTAAAACGGTGGCTTTTAGATTTTTGAGATTTGAAAAAACTTACACTTAATCGACCATTGTACTACCAGCAACCTTCTTTTGTTGTAGCTTTCCAGATGTTCGGAGAAAAGCCAAAAGACGCTGCCATGATAAGAAGCCTAAGTTACCAGCTCTCACACCATGTCTGCGCCGAGGATCTGTAACATCGTGCGAAAAAAAGCAGGACATTTACGGAGGAAGTGTCCTCATTTTCTCCACAATGTTCACAGAGCGTGAAGTGAAGTGAAAAGAAAAGAGAAGTGCCCGCTGGCAACTCCAATAAGCTTTCTACAGTCATTTCTGCTATGGGATAGCAAAAATATTGCAGTCTTCTCATTTACGTTGGGGAGCATACGTTTGGTCTGTCTGCATCGAGTGGAGGCATGCCATCTACGGTTGTGCTCTTCAGAGATCCAATCGTTGATTGAAGCCCTCACTGAGAACCCTGGCAGGCCTAGCGACGGTTCAGGTCCTGAAAAAGCTGTCTGAGATCTTTGCCTAGCAAGTTCATCGGCGATTTCACTTCCAGTTATGCCGTAGATGGCCTGGAACCCAAACGAGACTCAGAAAATTTAGTCTTCCGAGAACTCTTGCATTAATGGATCACTTTCGAAGTACATAATTAAAGGGTTGAGAAGGCCTTTCAGCACAGCTTGACTGTCTTAAGTCTTATAGCCAATTTGATGGCATACGCCTCCGCTTGGAAGACGGATGCGTATGAGCCTTAAGAGGCTTGTCATCGTTCTCCACCAAGGCACCAACGGCAGATCCATCATAGAGACAAACAAAGAAAGAACTAAATTTCAACAGAATACCCGCCAGTTTTATGATTGGAATTGACTAGTGAGTCTCCCATGAGTAAAAAAACATGACACAGTGGAAGACGCAAAGGCCGCCATTATATTAAAGGCGTTTTCTTAAGCATCTAAATAAAAAAAGTTGCAATACTTATGAGAAAGAAAGAAGTGAAAGGAATCCCTCGTATATTTACAAGGCTCCATGCTTTGCAAGCGTCTTCGGGAAAAAGAGAATGGAGAGGAAAACTAAAGAAAAATAAAGGCAGAAAATTCTGAAATGATAATTGGATTCGAAATCATTTGATTGAAGGTTGCAGTTTTATTATGTACTACAAACTTCAACCTTCTACTCTATTTTTGAAGGTCGAACGCTATTTACTAAAGATAAAAAAGAAAAAAAAAATTAAGGACAACAAATGGGTAATGGCGCATTAATTGGAAGAAATGTAAAATGCATCAGGTAGCAAATTCGAATGCTGCAGCTTTTCTGACGTTTTGATGACGATAAAACTATTATATTCAGGTGTAAATTTAGATATTTTTATAGCGTAATTAGTAATTGAACAATTAAAGTGACTTGAAGATTGATTGAAGTACAATACAACAAAAGTGTTGTTCAATAATAAAGGGTTAGCAGGGTTAGAATTTTGGAACCGTTTGCTGAAAAGATACAAAAATGGGAATGCGAAAGAAAAGAACAACGATAAATATACACGAAAAAGTCCCAGACTACACGTGCTTTGTAACGCACATGAACGAACTAACTTCATTCCTAAGCGGAGTCGATTTTCACAAAAAAAAAAAAAACACAAAACCTTTCGAGAGAATAGCTGAAAATTATTGAATCAAAACCAAATCTCATTGAGATTTCTGGCCACAGAGAGTGAATTGAGGAAGGTTTATGTCAAAAACATTTTCATTTTCTGAGAAGATTCATAGAGGGAGAAAATTTGTAATAATCCGGCACCTTAGCGTACACTGTATACCACGCATTGGGCATTGCTAGAAGAGTACGCATCACTAGTCTACTATGGTTGGGACATGTAGAGCGGATGAACATCAACGTCCCACCTGGAAGTGTCTTTCGAAAGTATATTACAGGGAAATCAATTAAGAGAAAAAGACCTTGTCGTAGGTGGAGCAATCAAGTGGAGGAAGACCTCAATCGATTAAGAAGAGAGCTCGCCTGAAATCGATAATTTTGGCGAAAGATGTTGGCTGAGACCAAGATTCACTTTGAACTGTAATGCTTACCAAAGTAAGCAAGTTAAAACGGAATCGTACGGCTATGGAGCATTTGGCATGTTAAGTGAAAATCCCTCTTTCCATTGTTACCGTAGCAGCTTTTAGTACCAACTTCGTCAAATATTTAGAATGGGAATAAGGTCTTGTTTACATCATCAGCACATTGCTGCATTGTGTGTTTTGGAATGATCTGAGTCGATCACACGGGGTTTTTCTGTGGTAATGGTTTCGAACAATGTTTTATATTCGATGAAAGTAATATCTAATCTATTGTGATGTGTGGAAGGGAAGGTATTCTTTCTAAGTGTGATGTTGTGTCATGATGCAAACTAAGCAATATAGCGCATTGTCCATGTTGGCCTTGTAGCTGTCAACAAATGTATGACTTGATGACGTACTGGGCATAAAGCAAAACGAGAGGAGAATGAAAACGGGACGGCATTTTCTTGTTGTTGTTTTACCATGATCTTGTTTGATATGCTTGATATTGAATATTTCATGTTATTGTGTTTATGTGTTATGTCTTATGTGGTATACCTACTAGCTGATGTTTTATTTTTAGTCGTATCTTCTATTTGAATTGTAAGTACAATTATGTGGACCAGATTATTGGTTGATGTAAGACTATGGCTTTTAGACTCTAGTCGTCTTAAGACCAATATCTTTTATGTGTTCAGATTCTAATTCGACATCGAAAAACACTGTGTATATTCATTCGGATCCCCAATGGAGATGCTTGTTCTTTTAAACCCATGAGAAGGAATGAAGGAATCTGTTAGTTTTTTATATTACACACAATAACTTAACTAAGCGCTTCTTTCGGTAGGACAAGAATCTTATTTGCATTTCCGTTTGTACTTAATGCAAAATAAACTGAAGTAATGAAAGAATCAGACACCGCTTGCATTTGTATGGACGTAGTTACAAGCGAACGAGGTTTTTAAGGATTTTACTCATTCGAGGTAATTTTAAATTGCAATTAAGGGTCCAGTTATAGCGATAAGGAAAAGGAATCAGGAAAAATTTTCAAATCGAATAAAATCTAGTTTTTCTTTCGATTTGAAAGACAATTTTTAGATCAATCGATTGCAAATCACTCAAAGAATTGGATTCCATTCTCAATGTATTCCACTGACAGACTAACAGCAGATTTTTTTTCGTGTGCATTCCATAAGGAAAAGCAGTTGCTGGTTTGTGGCTGCGATGGGTTGAGAGCATGGCAATTGGCAACTGACATATTTTTCCTGTTCACTATAAACGCTCATCAGGAAAAAATTCATGTTTCCATTTGTTTCAACTTTCCCTGATGGTTTTCCCATATCGCTATGATCGGCCCCTAATCCAATAAAAATAGTTTCGAAATATGAAAGTTTACAACAGCTGTCTAAAAACTGCGCAAAATTGACGGAATCTGCGAAAACATTCGAGAATGGGGAATTTAAAAATTCGAAACCTTCCCGAAGCCCAAAGATCACTGAAAGAGAAACGTTCAATTTGTGGCCTACTTACTAAGTGCGACCAACAATAAAATTTCATCTACGCATTCAGAAAAAATCTACAAGAAAACTGCCAACGACTTACCAAAGTTTCATATATTTTGTTTGGTAAGATCTACGCCATTTGTAACTGTCGCCAAAAAAAAGGACAGTTTCGCAAAATTTCAATAATTGATTCATAGAATTTAAAAGAATTTTCCTTTGTTCGTGAACAGTATAGTCAAAAGCAAAGGTATAACCAAGAAGAGCATTTCACATTCGAGTTTGAGAGGCTACATGAGTTTTCATACTTAACTAATGCCCGAAGTTTGGCTCCAGGTAAGGCCTGAATGCAACTGGTTTTCGCTAAGGAACGATAGTGTTGGTGCCCGTGGCCTAGTTGTCAGCAAAGCTTCCTTTTATGTTAGAGTGTCAGGTTCGAATTCCTAAACTCTCAATTGTTTTTTTTTTTCACTGCTTTTAGAAATTAAGAGGCAAGCCCTACAGAGTTATTACACTGCTTTCAGTTTCAATGCTGTTAATAACCAACCCTTCAGGAAGGCACAAGGTTCTTTGAGAAGCTCTTGACCAAAAGCGCGAAATATACGTCTTGCTCTCGTAGGCCTTATAAATCGAAATCAGATTAGAAAAGGCAAAAGGATCACAACGCATCAAAGCCTATTGAAAAAGCAAGGTCTCATTTCGGATTTAAGGATTTTTTCATTTTTAAACTCAGGTGATGTGTGTGGTACCCGTGGGGTAATGGTTAGCATGTCTATCTGCTACGTGGGAGAAAACAGAACAGAAAACAAAGTATGTTTTACCAAGGTTATCGTCTTTCGCGATGAATTGGTAGGTAATTCTGCAGTAAATGCATTGCCATGAAAAGCGCTTCTATGATTAGCCGTTCGGAATCGTCAGAAAAGTGTAGACATGCTCCTTTCCGTCAGCGCTAGACTCCAGGGCCCCACGCTCTGTTCTAACCAATTTATTTTATTTCTTTATTCTGTGTGTGCTATTTAAACACGACCGAACTGAAACTTCGGAAAAGACAAGACGCCTACGGTAGCTTGAACAAAGAGCAGACGGAAAATTAAGGAAATATTTGTAATACATATACCTCATTCTCTCCAACACTGAATCCTATTTTCGAATATTTTGTGTGGCTTTTACGTTTCATCGCATTATCAAATCATACGTTCTAAGGAAGTTGCAAGTTGCACTTTAACAAACGCTTGCTATATAAAAAAGCTATGTAATATGCAGGGGAAAAAACATGTAGTAAACACAGGCTATTTGCTATCTTTTTATAAGCCCAGGCGTCGCGATAGTTTGAGTTAGAATCCCATAGTATTATACCGAGGTTAAACTGTACACATACATAGATATACCCGAAAATACAAGGCGCATACATATAAACCAGTGACGAAGCGTCCATATATTGAGTGGAATGAGTGCTTCCGTTAACGAATTTAAAAAAATCTTAGGTAGCCTGCAAAATTTAAATTCAAAATTCCAAAACTTATTAATTTTTCTATTGTATTTTTGATATTATATTATACCAGTCTGCTCTTATCCAATCTATCTCGTTAAATAAATGTCAACATCATTTTGAGAACATTATAATATTATACCAAAATAAATATATAAAAGAAATCATGGTCTGTCTGCTAATTACATACAACTTAAAATACCCCCACAGCAAACCAACAGAGAATGCTCAACATCTTTGCATTATTTTTACGAATGTACGAAGTGACTAAAATGCGTAATACATATGCATTCTCCTTAATTGTCTTCTTTTCTTAGCTCAATCTCAAAATACCCACACCAACAGAAAGTACACAACATCACTCATAAATGTTGATAAGCGAAAATGCTTTGCAAAAAATACTCATAATGCGCAATGGCTAGGCATTCCATTATTTGGCTTTATTAACTCAGATCTCAACCCAAAGTGGAACACATTTTTTTAGGTTTCTTGCCTTTGGACCAACGTGTGAAGAATGAGTTGAGTGAATGCATTACGAAAATGCCATCACATAAAACAGGAGATAGAGAGAAAACAAAGATGTATATGAGTTGTTTCTTGTTCTTAACAGTTCACTGTTAATGAGTTTGATTTCATGAAAAAAAGTGGTAGGTAGTACTTATTTTATTGATTAGGTCAGTTTTTTCGCTATCAGAAAACAAAGAGTGCATTGGTTTTAAAGTTTGTGGTTTTTAAACTATTTTCGTGGCTGTGGGTGACTTATAGAGATTTAAACTATTATTTCCTGATTTAATATGAATGCGTGTAATTGTGTAATAGAAAGTTTTTTCCATAAACCATTCTCGGCTAGGTCGTTCGAAGAAAAAAAATAATAATAGATGTTGGCAGACCGAAACCATCCTTAAATATAAACACCGTTACAAAGCGTTGTACTTCACATTTTTCAATACAAACTTGTGAAAGTTTTCCGTGGTTAACAGGATGTACGAAAACAAAAAGAAAATATTGTTGGCCTTGCCTTATTAGCAATGAAAAAATGTTTGGAAAAGTGGTGGATTTACTGACATGAACAATTTTTCGAAAGCCGCCAAAAGGCATGGAAAAGAGTGCGGGTCTCATTTGAGTCTCAAATCTTTGGTTTTATTTTGAGTGCTTCCGCAAACGAAAATGTCACGCTTCGTGCCTGATATAAACATGTAAAATGCTCATGCAGTGAAGACGCTACAAAACATCGCACAAATAGGGGACCGAGAATATAAGATATTGTGCCATTCCATTCTGTATCACTCATCCGCCGTTTTAATATTAAAACTGGCATATCGTGATGCATTTTCGTTTCATCGGCATTTCAAATCACAACGATTCTAAAAAAGTTTTACTTCAAAAAGAAATCAGAACAAATCGCATAGTTCAAGTTTATTACAAAAAAAACATCTCGAAAATCACCACATTACGGTTAGTCACGTGATAACTCACAAAATTTAGGTAGAACATACTTTACTCGATTTGGGAGAAGAGTAAGTTATACGTCCAATATCTAAGCAATCTTGTAAATTACAATTCCTTGTACAATTTGACATCTTTCGAGACCAAATAGAGCTTGGCACATAGGCCAAAGGGTCAAAGCATCAACAAACCATCTAGGGATTGATTTATTATTTGCCTTTGGTTCTATGAATATGACAGGCTTGGGCTACTCTAGTCACCACAGAGGCAATTTTGTAAATAGTTTATGGCAATTTTGAAGAGCTTAATGACACCTTTCAACCACATCTGTGTATCTATATCCCAAAATCAATAACTCATAATCGAATCCTTTGGAATAACCTGTCCAGAAGCTCCTCACGTGCTTGTGTACCACAATATAAGAAGACAGCTATTGGGCAGCACTATCCTTTGAAAGTATAAATCTCTTTGGCTCCACTCAGATGGGTTGCCCTCAACTCCTACTAGTTGGTAACAAGTTTAATGGACTTCTGGACCATTACCGTAACATGGCTCCGAGCGATGATAAGCAGCAATTTAACTATTCAGTGGCAGAAGTCGTATGGAATCAGGAAAATGCGTGTTTCGGCTGCTATACCCTTGCACTTTCTCATGACGCTGAACTTCCTAACGAGAGTCTATGGCTGACTTCCTGTGGTGTTTTGTGTTACAACTTACCAATTGGCAGATACAATTTGAATCTCTGGGCCTCCTTCATTTGCAATTAATGAACTGACTCTTTTGAAGATACAAGAAAAAAGGATTCGCGCTTCAATGAACCTCTCCAACGTACCCACTGCTTGTGCAAAACCATCACGTTGCATTTGGGTATCTTTTTCCAGTTACTGTCATGGGTCCTTCTGTGTGTAACGCAATTAGAATTCCTAAAAAGGGTAACTAACCTGCCTTGATGTGAATTACGTTGACAATGCCTGCACGCACCATTCACAAAAGAACCACAAAAAACACAACAAAACTCGCTAGAATCGTTTTGAGCCTTCAGTTTATGAATAATAAATTTTCTTTTTATTTGTTAATTGAATGATTGGAGAATGCTATGCTACTTCTCAACTCGACTCCGGGTATCGTGGTGTAAAGAATTTAAAATGAGTCAGAGAGGCACTCATGTCGTGAGGGTGTTTTAGGTTTTTTTTTTTTCTGTTTGTTTGTTTTTGTTAATTTTTTAAAGAAAAACTTTTTTTAAACGAATGCTTCTTCCAAGTTCGTGAATATTTATTTTGAAGACGAACAACGTTGTGACTATCGTTGTAGTCACATGTCACAGACAGAAATATTTTTCACGATTTTTTTTTTTTTTTGTTCATTTTTTGCGTGCACGACACATGAATCATGCTGACGAAACCATTGGATGTTCTTATCGGGAAATGAAAGTGAAATTTTCGAATTTTTATTTCGTTTGATTCGCTTTTTTGTTTTTGGTTTGAGTTTTATGGTTTGGAGTGACCGTGACACTGGGATGACAGGTAATTTTTACGTTGATGTAGGTGAGGAGGAAATGAAATAAAATGGTTTGGTTTTTTTTTTCTATCTCTCTTTTGTATAAAGGTGACAACGCAGTTACAGTAAGGAAGGAAGTAGTCGAGATTACACTTACTGATTTATAACTTCGTTTTATTTATGTGTTACCTTAATGGATTGTAATTTAAAATTAGAGGAAAGAGAAAGAGAAGAGACAGCATCTAAATGAAGAGGGTTCCAAAATAACGTTTGCTTTACGAAAATAAAATTTAAATTCGATTTAAGCTACGTGGAGCGTTCTTAAGAAGAACCATTTCTGTTACAAGTCTAGTATTTTATTCATTTGCTTTAAAAATTTCATGAGGATTTTGAATCCATCTCAAACGGAAAGGTTGACAGTTTGTCTTTGGATGAGTTGAAGTTAGTTCAACTAAATTGTGACTCTTCTTGCTGTTCTAGATTATAAATAGAAAAAAGATGGATTCAACAGGATTTTAATTATTTCTGTGAGGCTTAGTTCCCAAAATTCATAATTCTTTACTAATGGAAGAAAATGTGCCCTGAAGTTTCGGCAAACGAAATAAAAGACTTGAATCTTAACCTTCTACAAAACAAGGTGGATAAAGTCGAAACAATCTTCGAAGTAGCAAAAGAAAGAGAGAGCAGCGTCGTCCGCGAAAGTACAAGGATAGCTTCTTGTAAAGGACGAAATAAGAATTCTGTATAACGACACCTACCTATAGTGTCAATGATGCGCTTTCTGTTGAAGAACGTGAATCGATACGAATTTTGGTGGCAGCAGTATTGACAAAACCGAACTTCCGACTGAAAACTTTGTTCTGATGTTTTTTTTAAAGATTGGTTTTTCGAATAGGGATAAAACTGACATCTTGTGGTCAACTCTAACGTCATTTAAGTTCAGCTTAGTTTGCCATTTCATCATGAACAGATTGACAAAAGAACAAAGCTGGCAAATCGTGCAAATTTATTTCGAAAATAATGGTTTCCGTTCGCCCAGCTTACCGCAAGCTCCGTCCATTTTATGGTCCATCAGAGCAGTTAATTCAGTTAACCATGGATCGTTTTCGCACTACGTTTACTATGAGACCTCAAACTGTGCGCACCGCAGAAACAATTGCCGCTGTAGAGCAAAGTGTTGAAGAGAACCCGATTAAAACGATTCGCCACCGTTCACAGCAATTGGAGCTATGTCCATCAACTTTATGGAAGATTTTGTGCAAAGATCTTGGCTGACGACCTTACAAGATCCATCTTGTGCAAGAATTGAAGCCCCGAGACCAAGTAATGCGTCGTGATTTTGGTGTATGGATCAAAAATGAGATTGATCTCGAAGCTGATTATCATCGCAAAATTTTGTTCAGTCATGAGACTCATTTTTGGTTGAATGGTTACGTCAATAAGCAAAATTGCCGCATTTGGAGTGAAGAGAATCCAAAACAAAAACTGACTGTTTGGTGTGCTCATAGGCTGGTGGAGTCATTGGGTCATACTTCTTCCAAAATGATGCTGGCGAGCCAGTTCCCGTTAATGGAGACCGGTACCTATAGAGCCATGATAACCGACTATTTTTTCCCGAATTGGATGGTATGAATGTTGATGAGATGTGGTTCCAACAAGACGGCGCTGCATGCCACACAGCACACGTCCCAATCGATTTATTGAAGGAAACATTCGATAAACGCATAATTTCGTGGAATGGACCTGCCAATTGACCACCTAGATCGTGTGATTTGACCACATTGGATTCTTTTCTATGGGGATATGTGAAGTCGCTCTACTACGTCAACAAACCAGAAACGTTAGGGGGTTTGGAAGCCAACATTCTTGGCGTTATTGTCGACATACGGCCTCAAATGCTCGAAAAAGTGGTTGAAAATCGGACCTCTAGACTTGGCTTTATTCGAGGCAGCCGCGGCAGCCACATGCCCGAAAACATAATTAAACATTAATGGCATAAAATTATCTTTCCAAATTGATGGACATTAAAACGATTTTCTTGTGTTTTATTTCAAATGGAAATTCTATGCCTCTTAAAAAAAATACCATTTACAAGATGTTCTAATATAGAACAGATCAAGATAAAAACGGAATGGGTATCATCCTTGACGGAAAAGCCACTTGGCACAATATTGACTATTTCGAAGATGCAAGGAATGGAATATTTTAAGCTCTCCAAATTGGAGGTGTAAAAAGATGCAAGTTACATGTATTTTAACAATCTAGTTAAGGATATCACATAAAAGGAGTTTCTGTGCTGGCGGAGAATAAATGGGACATTTCGAGAAGACAAACAGATTGTAACGTTTACCATTGAGGTATGAGATACGGTACCAGGAACACCACCATTAAAGTCAAATATCCAGGGAGCATAGCACCAAAGTATGTGGGATTTCCTACAACAAACTTGCTCAGACAGTGAGGACTGAGGAGTAAGAAAAGAGAGGATTGGAATAGATGGTCAAAATGTCGCTCAAGTAATAAAGACGAAAAGGGATACGAAAGCCGCAATAAAGAGGCGAAGATGAAAGAGAACCATGAAGTTGATGAAACGATCTCATTTCAAGGGAAAAAATAGTATGGACAATTAACACCTTCAAACCTTACAAATCCCCGGGACCAGACAATATAACACGTGTTGAGCTTCAGATATCCCTCAAAAATAAATGTAAAATGTTAAAAATATTCCCCAACTAAAGATTTCCGACCTATCAGTCTATCTTCTTTTGTGCTTAAAACACTAGAGAAGTTGATTGATATCCACATACGATATACGCTTGATAAGTCACTTCTTTCTCAAGCCCAATACGCATATTGCAAGGGTAAATCAATTGAAACTGCTATAGTCCGTACAATAGAATACTCGCTGCATCATATAAGGAGTTCACAATAGTTGCTTTTTTAGACATCGAAGGCGCCTTTAACAATGTCGAAACAAGTGCGATCTCCCGAGCACTTACAACTCTAAAGATGGACCCCTCACTTGGTGAGTTGATTGAAAGACTCATTGAAAGTCGAATCATAAATTCAACACTGGGAGGGGCTTCTACTAAAAGAGGTGTAAGTAGAGGTGGAGTCCTCTCTCCTCTTCTCTGGAATTTAGCGGTAAATGAACAACTTATAAACCTGGAGTGGGATGGCTGCAGGGTTATGCTTATGCAGACGTTGTTGCCATTAAAGTCACAGGAAAGCATCTTCGCACATTAAAAGAACTGCTTCTACATGCAATAAACAAACTATCAAAATGGAGCAATAAGTGTGGACTTGGAATAAAGCCTCACAAGACTGAATTGGTACTCTTTTGCAGGATATACAAAATTCCGCATAGGACCTCCTTTTATTAACGGCACACAACCAACTTTCTCCAATGAAGCTAAATACTTGGGTCTAGTTTTAGATAGAAAGTTAAGTTGGAAGCCAAATATACAGGAAAGAGTGAAAAAAGCTACAGTAGCTCTCTTTCCATGCAAAAAAGCCATAGGAAACAAGTGGGGTCTTCAACCCCGCATCACACATTGGCTTTACATCTCGGTCATCAGACGTATCCTTACTTATGGTGTTACAGTATGATGGACTGCACTAGATTAAGCAATTTATCGAGAAAGTCTGAGCGAAAACCAACTTTCAGCATATGCATATGTATGAGCGTTGCCTTACGCACCACTCCTTCAGCGGCACTGGACATCCTGTTTCACCTAGTCTCACTTGACATCTACAAACAGCTGCGAGTTCAGCTATTCGATTACAAGAAGTCTCACAATGGACCAACAACCACATTGACCATGCTGACATTCTGAACAAATTCGGAATCCCCAGCTAAAAACAGACTACACCACACCTTATTTCAAATTTGCGGTTCAAAAACAAATGAAAAAGTAGGTTGTAGTGTTTTTTCAGACGAAATGAAATTAAACATATCGCTTCGTCTTCAAGATCATTGTAGCGTGTTCCAAGCGAAGGTGATGGCAATCAGCGAAGCTCTGTCTTGACTAAGAGAAAACATAATAACCAAAAGGGATATATGTATCTTCTCAAACAGTCAGGCGCTATCAAATCCCTGGCGTCAAATTCCTTCATTCTAGCTTTTAACATTTAACATTAACCATTGCTGGGTGCCGGGACATAGCGACATTCCAGGAAACTGCAAAGCAGATGAACTCGACAGAAACAGAACACTTCTGCCCTTCTCACCGAAAACGGAGAGTATCGGCATACCAATAGTTACATACAAAATCTAGGACTCGCTAGGAGTTGCCTCAAACGATTTTTGCAGAAAATATATCGGTGAGGAGCAGGAAGAAACTATTTCTCACCATCTCTGTTAGGATACACCTAGGTTCGTATTTCTTTGATGACCCTAGTGATGTTACTCACATCGACGCGACGCCCTGCGTCTCTCCCGCTTCATTGTAAGCTCGAAATAGTCCTAATAGGATAAGGATACATAAGATCGACCGTGGTACCACTATGGGCCCAACGGGCTGTTAGCCGAGCTGACAGCCACGTTTACCTAACCCAGTGGCGGATCCAGGATTTGCGCATGGGGGGGGGTCTATTACTCAAAATTTTATTTATATATACGAGGCTTAGCAGATTCAATCAGAAATTATTTACATGATGTTGGCGTCGATTGCTCATATATGTATGGCCAAGGATTCGACGGAGCTCCGGCAATGAGTGTCCAATTTATTTGTGCACAGGCTCATCTGAGATAGTATTTCCCCCTGGCAATTTATGTACATTGCGCTGCACATAGCTTTAGTTTGGGAGTCAATGCAGCATGCGAAATGTCAGGAATCAAAAATGCGTTAGGAACTATCGGAGCTATTGAAGCATTTTTTCAGTGGCCTAAAAGACAAGACATTCTACACCAAGAAATTTCAAAAATGACAAACAAAAGTGAGAAAAAAAAAACAAAAGTTGATGTCTGTTTGTCATAAACTATGGGCTCAGTCTCATGAAGTAGTTGAAACGTACGTTGAATTGTAACCGGCTGTTATTGAATCTTTGGAAGAAATCAAAACGTGGAAAGATCGAGATACTTCGCAAAATGCATTGCATCTTTTGACAGCGATTTCGACGGTTGAATTTCAAATCGCCTGTCACATTATGGAATAAGTTAATTCGATTGTTTTGCCTTTGAGTCGGGAATTGCAATCTAAAAACCAAGATCTGGGTGAGGCTACTAAGCTGGCAGATGAAGCTTTGAATGAATTTACGTACAAACGCAAAAACGCAGATTCTACTTTCCACGTTATTTATGAGCATGTTGCAAGAATTTGTTCTGAATACGAAATCACAATGAAATTGCCACGCCGCGCGCCGCCGCCGCCGTTGCAATCAACAAAAAAATTGTTGCAACGTTCAAGCACAAAGTATTGAAGACTACTACAGAATTTCTTTCTACACTCCGTTTCTTGATACGTTCATTTCTCAACTCAAAAGTCAGTTCTCGAAACATAAATCCATTTTCCAAAGCTTCAGGCAACTGTTTCTTAAACAAGAATAACGAAAAGAAATGCCCTGACCTCTACACATTTTACGAAGATATATCGGATTGTTCGAAAGAAAATTTTCTGTCAGAAGTCAAGATACACGGCCAGAACATCCAAAATGCGCTTGATGCTTTACTGGTTAGTATCTTTCGATCAAAAATTTACATGTAAAAAAGTTTATATGTGACGTGACCCGAGAAAAGGCACCTTTTAGGCAAAAGTGAAAGCTTACACAGCACGCTCTGAAAGGCGCTGATGTACCATTCAAACCCATCTAAAAAATCGTTTCTCTGAATTTATATTTTGTGAAATAATAGCGATGTTACAATTTCTGATTGCGCTTCATGAATATTCAGTAAAAGAACTTAAGTAATCAATCATGATCCAACAACCGATTATTTGCCTAGTAAGTCCCTTTTATCGGATCGAGTTACACATGCAAACATCAATCTGACGATATTTTTCAGGTTATCAATAGCAAGTCGTTCAAGAATGTCGATTATATTTTGCGCGTCTTGGCAGTACTACCTGTAACTACAGCAACTCCAGAACGATCATTTTCGACGTTGAGGAGGATCAAAACTAACTTGAAAAATACGATGAGAAAGGAACGACTAAATGGTCTTGCTTCTTTAAATATCCATACCCATATTGAACTTACCGAGGACGAAAAAAAACCTCCAAAATTGACTAGTGTTTGAGGTAGCCTGATCTTCCGTTTTTTATGAAATGTAATAATGATCAATAAAGTTCTTGAGTTTTTAAAATAATAATATTACTTCTCCTTTACTTTTTTGTCTTGCTCATGCTATATTTTTCCGTCCAGTAACGAAATTTGAACATTAGGAGCCGATAAATGTTACAAATAACATCTTTTATTTTCCTTTGGGGGGAAAAATACACCTCAGTTGGTATTTTCATGTTAAAAGGAGATCCCAAGAGAGCTCAGTCAAAAAGGAAACATCATACAACGCGAAGAAACAAATCTTAAAGCAAACCAAAACACTCCTGATACAGATATGTGCAAGGAAATCTGCATTTGATTGGCCACAGAAATGGAACAATCCAAAAATGGGAGCTTTGCCGACGCATTCTGTGAACTAATGTGAACTAGTTAAGTGGATTGCCTGTAATCCTTTCGAGGTCATGATCCTCGTAACACCGGAAGAAGGAAGAAGAAGAATCAATAAAGACGTAGAGAATTGATTTAATTTTTCTTGTAGGTACTGGCAGTGTAAATTTGTAGGACATGGCTTTACGGTCGAAAAAGGTTCATGTGGATCTATATCATCTATGCGTCAGTTGTTTCGTGGTAGAGGCTTTCGCGTACGTAAACTTTATTTATTTACTAGGTGTGCCAGCGACTTCGTCCGCAAGAATTGGCATAACTTTTATTTATCAACCGATTGACATTAAATTAAAAACTAAATGTTAAGTGAAGTTTACCACAATATATTACTGAAAACCCCATCTAGATAGGATAAGCCGTTTCTGAGATTAGCGTGCACAAATAAACAAACTGTTACGTTTTTATTATATGTATTGATGATGATTGATGATGATGATGATGATTATTATTTCAAAGATACTTAGGTATACACAGTAAGATTGAAAAATCTTATAAGTTAGTGCAAAGACACTTCATTGCTCCTTCGTCGTTGGAAGCTATGATTCCAACTCATTTCTCACTGTCAACTTTTATACTCATTTCAAGGCTGGTTCTGACTATAATCTGTATTAGGACTGTTATCGCATCACCATGGGTGGTTTCAGAAATGATGCTGAAGAGCGACAACATTTTCCTCAAAAAGGACCACTGAACATCTACACACCAACAATTTTCATCGAGGATAAGTTTACCACTTTATTTTTAGTCTCTGAGTCCTCTGGCGACATCAAACACTTGAAAATGTTAAAAGTTAAATTCACTTGAGTAAACTACACTAAGCTTTACTCAAAAACTGCCACTCATTCTCACTTCCTCGAGACATAGAGCACTTTGAATTTATGAAAGTCAAGGCCCTTTTTACTCACACAATATATTTTTGGGATAAAGAAACACTTTTTCTCTGCACACACAAAAGCAACTCACCTGGTTCGGGTATATTCCCCAATGGACTTTCTGGTAGCAGGATACCTTTTTGGACAAGTTCCTCCCTATTGGCACGTACCGATATTTTTCTCTCGAGCGCTGCAAGAAAACCAACATTTGCTATCATCATTCCAATTACTCTTGAAACACAATACACACGATTAATGTATAATGTGCTTCCATAAAAAAAACAAAGAATTCCAAGTAATCCAATAGCATTATGTGTCCTTTGGTACTTACACTTTGAGGCAGCTTCGAATTTCTCACTTTTCTTTTTTCGTCGCCATTTCCAAGGTTTGAAAAATCTTCCCAATGCACTCAGCTTGCTCTTCCTCTCCAGAGGCGGTGTACGTGTACCAGAACCCAAACTGTTTGTTCGAATCGCAGCACCATTTTGTTTTTTTGCTGGAAAGAAAAATAACAACAAAAAAAAAACAAGCGTTATTGATGGAATTTATGGATGTGTTCAAAGAGTTTATTCTTTCATCTATTTACATTGCACCAACCCAAAACCAAGTGGCTTGCCTTGAAAATAATTTGAAAATTTCTTTTCGAGCTGAATTTTTTTCCATTCGACTTCAATCGAATGGAAATTCTTTTCCGTACAACTTGGAAGCCCTTTAATTGGAAAGAGTTGGATTGACACGGTATATGACTTCAAACAGGACGTAGATTTATTGACAAAAATAAAACAACTTTTGCCTTTCAATTAACTAGCTGAAAAGTTTACTTCTCAGAAACAAAAAGCAAAAGAGTGGAGCTCCATACAAATTGCTCCATAGTTTGGAGCTGTTTTAAGAATTTAATCAGCTTCATGGTTTAAGAAATTAAATACGTGTGTGTCTGAGTATGCTTCAGCAACTTTCTTAAAGAAGTGAAATAGTTTCCTCCTTGGGAAACTTGTATAAAAGAAAAGGATTTATGATGAACAGTTACTTTCTGGGATATAAAAGTTTCCCTCTAGAGCGCTATTAAGGAGGTGTTGGCTGGACAAAATGAGCGAACGCTTTTATTGTATAGCAGCCCGTGCTACCAGCTTGAAGTTGCACTTTGGAATTTCTTTACTAGATTCAGATGAAAGGACGGGTTGGGATATGCTGGATGGGGTGGGTTGAATGGATTAATAGGGATACTGATACAAGGAAAAATTGACGCTCGTGATAAAATTCATTTAGGGAAACAATACAATTTAGTTAAGTGGAAACATTAAATTAAGTTTTAATTGACTCGAAGGAGATTATATTGCATTTGGGGATTTTCTCCTCCAAGGTTGTGGATATCATCGGAATGACAAAATTTCATTTAACAGAAACTAAATTAATTGAAAAACTCTATCCGCCATACGTTTTTTTCCCCAAGCTGTGGGATGACGGCTTCACATAATGAAAAAAAATATTAAGGAAAAACGGGATTATCCGAAGAACTGTAGCTATTCAACGACATAGTATGGATCAGGGAGCATTCTGATGGGAGGATGCTAACCATAAACTCAAGTTCAATGGAAGTACCATCAATCGTTTTCTAAAAAAAAAAATAAGAACTGAAATGAATCAAGAAAACCGTTTTTTTCGCAAGAAATCAGTTGTGATTGAGTCCCACAGGGCTGGGTGCTGTCACTACTTTTGTTATTGAAACCATTGGATCATGAGATAATGAAAAATTTAGTTACTTTATAGAGTTCAAATCGAATCGTCTCGAGATTGTAGGAGACAAGTTTACACTTAATAACACAACAAGTGTGCTTTGTGATACAGATACCTTACAACTTCCTGGAAATGAAACACAAAAAAAATGAAAGCGCAGATAATTACCATTGTTTTATAAAAACAAAAATTTAATTTTTTTTATAAAAACAGTCGAAAATTAAGTTCACAAATAGTTGCTGCGGTTTTTATATTCATTTTTGTTTAGTCCATATTCGTGTTGAAGCGGTGTAGCTATAAGCATGTCTGCCTAGAACCTAAGAGGTCCATGTTCGAGGCCAAGAAACATGCAACTTTTTTCAGAGAAAGATTAGCATGTCCTTCGAGAGTATTTAACTGTCATGAAACGCTCTTCCTAAGCATTTAAGAATCGGCAAAAGAGTATAGGTCCCCGAATTCCTCCCAAGTTATGGTTAAAGGAAATGCGCTAGACCTCAGTAATGGCCGATATTGTGCTTGCTTACCCTTTATTTTTAACTCACATCCACCGATTACCCTTACAAGGAGCCCCGAGGCTAGCGAATTTCTTACAACCATTGCCTTGTGAGGGAATAGAGGGGACCTACAATTTTCAGCCGATTCCGCACGGCTAATCGAGAAAGTACTTTTCATGGCAATGAATTTACTATCGGAGGATTTGCCAATTCTTCGCGAAAGGCGATACCCGTGAAAAAACATTTTTGCTTCTGTTACATCACGCCACGGCTACCACAGCCGCCTGCATAGCATACACAAATAATGCGGAATATTTCAAAAATTAGTGCATAAATGACTGTACACAATCCAAAAAAAAAAAAAACAGGCCTTAGTTGAGAGTTTTACTAACATAAGCACTATATTCCGTTTACGGAACCCCACTGGTGGGCAAAAATGTTGGAACACCCATACACGAGCAATACAATCTTACAACCTGCAAGGCAACCAGCCAGCTACCAAACATGTACTGAATGCCTGAAAGGGTTAAAGCCCTTAAATTTTGAATGTACTCGGACTCCAGAATCCTGTCTTTGCCAAGTGAGCAATTTTTTTTTTTTTTTTATGCACATAAAGGCGTTATGGATGTCCTTATAATGTTCTTAAGCACAGTGCGAGCATTTAGGAAACAGAGAGACACCGATGCCGATGCACTCTGGTAAAGCATTTCACATTCGGATAGTGCCACTAAAATATGGATCTCTATATTTGACTGTACGTCCGAAGTTGGGCTTAAGTTAAAATTGATGAGCATCCCTAACGCGGCGGTTGTAGTGGTTTAATTGTTTCAGGGGAGGAATGCAACTGGCTATTGCACTAAAAAAATGTTTTTAAAAAAACCATAAAAAAGAGTGAAGTAAGTAACATTTCGACGATGTTCAAGATAATCAATCGATTCAGCGATTGAACTAAAATAAAACAAATAGGGTGGTGCAACAGAAAGCCCCGAGACCTAGCGAATTTTTCACAATCATTGCCTTGCGAGGGAATGGAGGGAGCCAACAATTTTCTGACGATTCCGAATGGGTGCGATTGAACAATCACCTATCAATCTCAACACTCTTTTCGCTATCAAGTAGGCGCAGAGAAGTTTGAAGAGCACCCGACCAGATCGGAGAATTATTCTCTAGTTTTGCCGGATTTATTAATCTTTGTCAGAGCAGAAGGGGTGAAACATTTCCCGATATCATTGGGTTTTGGAAACATTGAATTCTACTCTGTTCTCATTTTTTCATAACAATGCTGTCAAGGTCTGAATTCAATGAATCAATCATACGCGACCGTTCCAGTTCAACATTCGAAGAGCAGGGACGTGAATTGGGAAACGAATATAAGAAAATGGAGGTTGAGTCGTCATGGTTCTCTTTCTGAATCTCTGCACAAGACCTGTTCGTTCTCAATTTTGCCAAAGGTGAGATTTTTCACGTAAAGCCTTCCACGTCTTGGTACTTCGAATATGATTAAGCTTTTTAATCCTTCTGCAATACGGAACATCTTCATTTCAGTTGCAGCCACCTTTCTCTCATACATTTTGTACATTGTCCAACATTGTGAATCGTGAGTGCCATCTTCTGTCACAGAAAATAGCGGAATTTTCTTGCCTAATCATCCAAACTGCGTCTACTCGATGATTGATGACGTCATCAAAAGTTGCTTCAATATCACTATGGACCATTGATCAATGAGATATCTAAGCTTTTCACATTTAAGAAGCACAACAAATGTCTGGAAAAGTCATGTCTGTATCAGAAAATACGCAACACAAGTACCTACTCAGATTTTTTTTTAAACTAAAACAGCACCGACTGCCTTTCAAAAAGTGCTCCTTGCAAGGATGTAGGATTTTTATCGTCAGCAAAGATTAGTTGATGTACTTTGGTGTTCCACAAGGTAGTCAAGGACTATAGTAAAAAGCAGAGGACTAAAGATGCTTCCTTGGTGAACACCTAATGTGACTTGGAATGCTTCGGTGTCTACAGCTGGAGAACTAACCTTCGTCACCGATATTTCAACCATTTCCTCAATCATCCGAACACTGGCCTCGTTGTCTAAGGGCGACACATAATAGATCTTAGGGGTTGTCGATCGAATGATTTTCGAAGACAATCAGCATCTTTTAAGATACTACGATGTTTTTTTTACTGAGGCCCTTTCATTTTGAATAGCGTTGGTTATAAGGAAGCTTTATTATTTTTCCCTGTGGGGTACTCAAGACCCGATCAACGATCTTCAAAATGTGGCACATCAGCTTGATCGAACGATAGTGATCACAAAGGTAGTGGAATGTTAAGAAGTGTACTTAAAAGATACGTTACAGTTTTTTACAGCTTTTGCCGGATCACTGCTTTATATCGATGGTAAAAAATTATTTAGAACTTTATTTTTAGCGGAAAAAATAGCCTCTAAACTTTTATTTGTTTAAATTAAGTTGACATCTATTTTGAGTCTTCAGATACCCAGTTTGTATTACTATTTCATGTTTTTTGCCTATGTTCAATTTTAACTTTTGAAAACCCGTGATGAACATTAAATTCAGATATATGTATTTTTCTTCAATGATAAAAATAAAAAGTTTGCAGGCTCAAAGAGCAGTAGTTGATTCTCTTTATATTTTCAACGATTTTCTTTTATTTTCTAACCCACTTCGCGTAATTCACTCTATTCGCTTTAATTAACTTGCTTATGCATTAAACTTAACCCTACACAAAAAGGCATTGAGGCATGTTAAAATGTCGGTGAGCAAGTTCATGACCTACACTCTCGACAAAGGTCTAATCAAAAAAGCAATTCATCGACGACATCAATTAAACTTCTCTTGTTAACTTGATGTACCTTCTCTGCATTATCCATTCCACTTTTGGTTTAGCTGTAAAAACGTATGTAAGTCAATCTGTCAACACTTTTTTTATAAATCTTTGAAACCAGCACTTCCTCAACGCATAAAAGAAACTAAACAAACCTGTTCGCTGTTAAATGACGAAACGGACGACTTGAAAGAAAAAACAAATTACCGTCAATTCTAACTGACACAATTAACCATGTAAACTTAAGTCATTATGATTTTTACTTTCATTTCAATGCGGGTATGAAGAGATGGAGGAAAAAAGAAAAAGACTTCCGGTTTTTTCAACAGCAACTATACATAGACGAAAGGCAAAGAAGCACAGATATGACAGCTTTTCCAAAAAAAACTACAAAAAAGCTAGAAAAACCACGTTTAATGGGTTTCCTTATGTTTTCTTCTCATCCATCCAACATTCAACGACCCAGCTAGAGAGCGGTGCATGAATTAACAGTTGCAAGAGAGCAACAAAAAAAGAAGTTATGAGGTAATAATTTGCGGTTATTCATGGCATGGATGTGGATGACTGACTGACTAGTAGATGGCTGGGCTTACCTATGCTCATATTAGAACTGACACTCACACCGCCTCTTTCATTGCTACAAATTAAATCCGCTTAACTTCTTCTTCTCCTTCTTTTTCGTTTTCAGGTAAAGAAGAACCAATTGAAATGATGAACAGAGGAAGGCAGCACATCCAAGACTCACAGCTCACAGGGTGTTTCGGTAAAGAAGATGTGAAAAAAGGCATATTTATGGTAAATTTAGTTCAGAGCCATTTTAGTCCGATTTCAGTACAGTCGGACAAAGTTTTTATAATTTTTTCCTCTGAAATTTTTCAAAAAGGATTGCATTGCATAAAATTTAATACAGTCATCGAGGAAGGCCTCCATCAAGAGAAAAGCCAACAGTTGGTTAAGGTAGAATAAAACTAAGTTAAGACACCCTGTTTTCAAGCAATCCCACCTGTATTCGAGTGCTTCCCCGAACATCATACACACAAGCACATCCCTACCGTCACTTGATTGCATTTGTCTTATTGTAGGCTTTGGCTATGATTAACGTTTTGTCTTGGAAGTTAGTGTCTGGAAGAACGATTGCAGCGGTCTCATCATTTTTACAAAATAAAACAAAAGAAAGAATTTATAAGACACACAAATTGCAGAGTGTAACCACTACTCGGATGCTTGGAGACCCCAATGAGTTGAGTTGGGAGGATTGGGATGCGGAATAAATGAAAAAAGGAGGTGGACTTGCAATATGAATGCCGCCAATATTAATGAAGCCTTGCCTGGCAGGTAGTTATAAGCGACATATTTGCAATTAGTTACTTTCAGACAATGATGGCATTCAAGGAGAACGGTGAAACGTTTCAAGATTGGTTGCCGTGGCATAGGCCTTTTGAAATTGAAAGGAGATTCATAGTTGGAAATGGAGAGGAAATGATGACGAGTGGCGCCACTTCTTAATGCTAATGGAATTGATGGTTTTCCTTTCGAAGCCTACTGTCTGCAATGAGGATAGCAATCAGAATTTTAAACTGGTAGGTCAATGGACAGAGAAATTGAAAAAAAGAAGTATTTAGTATTTCGCCGACCGTTGATTTGAATTAAGAAAACTGCAACCCAGTTTGTCGTTTGCCGTAGATTTTTGGGTAGATTTTTCGAAGCTCGAGTTCTGCTTATAGGGTTTTTGTCATGTCTTGTCTTATGAAATCAATTATGTAAGAAAATCGTAGTCCAGTTTGCCGTTTGAATTTGTTTTTTTTATGAGATTTCATCTAAATAAAACAAACTTCTCTAAATCAATTGAGAGCTCTATTCTCATACTTCAGCTTTATAAAACGGAAAAACAACCACTGTATTCTTATTTAACATCGCGTAAAGGCTTTAAGTAAAGCCTGCGAGCTGCTTTTGATCGCCAGACGCCCAACCACTTTAAGTCTATACTAGATGTAAAAGAATGCAAAAAGACTGTAGTCTTTGTGGAAATAGTTGTTTTAGGTGTTGTCGAAGATAAAAAAAAATTACCATAAAGCAGTAGATATAAGTAAACATCAAGTTCCACCAAAACTCCTTTCATCCAAAGACTAAACTATGTCATCAATTACAGAACACTTGGAGACTGGAAGACTATGAGCACAAAACTGGAAGCTTCTGATCGCCGATATTGACGTAGTTATAGACTTGCTACAATTAGCTATTTATTTGCAGCTCCATGGATAGCCAAAACCAACCAAAGACATTGAAGGACCAATTCCAGAAGCTTCCAGACATAAAGCAGACAACGTTTTAGGAAGCGTCTCCAAATGACCCGCCATCAAAAAATCAGCAAGTTCGAAAACAACTGCCAGCCAGTGGGAAGCGAATCGCACTGTGTTAGTATTTTCCGGTACTCAACATATGGGATTAGACATCAATTCAAATGAAATCAATTTCTTGATCCTGTGTCTAAGGCACAATTATCGATCGGGCTCAATGATCTGGGATTTTATTATGGTCTTGCGCTATGAACTGTAATTCTTTGAAAGCCAACCCTGTAAAAGCAGTTTGAAAATTCCTGGATTATTGGCCAGGAATCATAATCGGAAACCATTGCCAATAGTTACAGGGAGTCAACAACATAACAGATTGAAACGATTGCTGTAAATTTTTAAGGAAACTTTATTCCTCTATGAGAATCCAGTCTTCCTTCAGAACGAAGAGGAATCCATCCAATTCTATAGTCTACTTTTAACAACTAAATCTCATGATTTGATCTCTGATTTTGATAATGATAAAAAAAAAACCAATCTATGTGCCATCGGGAGTACCTCAGGGTAGTCACATTGCACATTGGACCATTGCTATTCTTTTTATCATGGATGATATAGCTGATAAATTAAATTTTTTTATAATTAACGCGCACATCAAGGTTATAAAAACACAGTGCGAGCATTTAGGAAAGTAGGAGAGGATTTAATTAGAGACACAGATGCAAGTTGTTTTTGAACTTTTGTGAATCATAATACGAGTAAAAACAGAGATTGATGACCCAAGTACGGGTCTTTAGTCTTTACTTGACTGTACGTCCGAAGTTGGAGGGTGCTGTTGTTAAAATGCGTCAGGGGAGAAATTGAACTGGCTATGTCACTAGAGTACTGTTTGTGAAAAAGTAGTAAAACAGAGTGAGGAAAATAACGTTTTGACAATCTTCAAGAGAATTGATTAAACTATAACCTATCAACTTTACACTCTACTTCGTACTCTCCAAGTAGGTGTAAAGATGTTTGAAAGGCACCAGACCAGATATGAGAGTTATACTTTAGTTTTGGGCGGATGTAGGCCTTATGAATTGAAGCCAGATCAGAAGAGGTGAAAAAACCTAAGCATTTAGCAGCCTTTTTTTACGACTTAAAATATGTGGTAGGTTCAACGAAGACATCGTTTAAAGACATCCCAAGTACTATTAGCATACCGGTTTCTGGGATGCAGGTACCATTCAACTACAAATACAAATGACAACATTGTGTTTTCGAAGCATTGAATTTCACTTGGTTTTTACTACCCCATGCATTAATGCTGTCAATTTCAGATTTCAATGAGTTAGTCATACACACCCGTTCCAGTTCCACATCCAAAGAGCAGTGAAGTGAACTTGGAAACGAATATGAAAAGCTTAGAGTTGAGTTGTCGATAAAACAGTTAAGAGAATTAGAAGTTTCAGACAAGAGACCGTTCAAAAAAACAAGGAAGAGGGTCGGAGACAAAACGGAGCCCTGGGACACACCAGAATTTATAAACTGGAGTTAAACATTTGAATATAACTTGTATTGAGCGGCAGGAAGGGTAATGTCTAATCCAACGAAGAAGATAATATTCGATACCAAAAGCACACATTTTGGATAAGAGTGAACCATTTGTTACGACGAAAGCCGTTCGTAAGCAAATACCTTTAAAATCAGGGTAAAGCAGCGGGTCGTTGAAGATGTAAGTAATGAGGAACGAAGATTCTCCATTATTGAAGCCCAAGAGGGCTCATAGTGCTCTCAGGGGAAATAAGGATCAGGTTCTCGAGAAATATTAGAAGACAGGATTCACGTGAAATATGAGAGGACAGCAAATATGATAGATATCCAAACAAACCCGAATTGCAAGTTAACCTAAATCCCTAGTAACGGATTTCTATCCTTTCTATGTTAAAAAAATATAATCTTGACCACCACTGATGGTTTCATTAAACACGAGTTATTTCGTTAGAGTATAATTTTATTATGATATTCACGACTGGAGTCTTTGAGGGCCAAAACAAGCTTGATTGTGTTACAAATACTATTTCAGACAGGATCGCAAAGAAACAAAAAAAGGTCGGACCTCCTGGAACATATGCAACGCAACGACATAAGCATTTGGTCGGCCTCAGCCATGAGACTATCAAAAAGCCAAGAGGCTTTCCGACGCTTTATGAAATCAATACGCCCGGTGTAAAACCAGGCGTATGACAAGTGTAAAGCAGATAAGTGGGAGAATTGCGATGCTTTCACGATCAGGACGGTAGTACCGTAAAAAGAAAAAGAAGATGAACAGAATGAAGCTGATTTCAGCAAAATCATTCATCTTTCTTTTGATGAAAAAACTAGAACTAGAAAATCGATCGAGTTTTCTTTGATTTTGTCATGGCTGGTTTTCAATCTGGCAATACTTTTTCCGGAGTTGGTCATTTTGCCAGGTGTCACTTGATTTATGCACAGTTTGGTTTGTCTTTTCATCGCGGAAAATTAAAGCCGCACAACCACTGGACACGGCTCACATTCGGTAAATTGTGTGGAAACGAAATCGCTGTTAACCATAATTTTTACACATTTCCCAAACCGAAGTGTTTTTGCAGTTGCGACAGCTGCAGAAACACTGTTGTCATCATTTTTGCCGTCATGACAGTACAAATGTATGAAAACGCTGGTTTTTTTTTTGTGTCACGTCGCCGTCGTCGGTGCGTGTGGGTATTCTCTTATATGTCGCTGAATATCTTAATTTTGACAACTGCTTTGGTTTAGGAGGTGCTTTAAACCTGTGAGTAACATCCAAGATCAAGCGATTTAACAACGCTGGACTATTTTTTGTGGGGTTATGGGGGTTACGGAAAGTCACTTCTCTACGCAGACAAGGCGAGACGATTGACACCTTGGAAGAGAATATTCGGTGCGTCAAAAATTGGGCCTCTCGGCTGTAATTTATTCAAGTCAGTCGTGGCGACCACTTGCCCGAAATCATAAAATATAATGGCAAACACTAATCTTTATAATAAAGCCAAATTCTAAGCCATGAAATTGAATTATTATATGCGTTTTATTTCTTCTTGGAAAACACACGTCTAAAAGAAACACCTTTTAAATAAAATTTGCGTTAAATACAACAAAACGTTTGAGCATTTAGGTTGGTTCGAATAAGTGTTTGGCAAGTATGAAGTAGAGAACTTCATACTTGCCAAACACTTCTCACATAGGAAGGAAAAACACTTATTTTTTAAATATGTTAGTATTTATTGAAAAAATATCGGCTAAAATTAAAACATTATGTTATAAGGGTGTTGCATGTTTTTCGAATAAGATTTTCCAAGTTACACCAACTTGTAGTTTAAATTAAATTTTTAAGATTAAGAAATGCTAGCATCTTTAAATTGATACTTCTCAACATTTTCAAAACAGATTTCAAACTCGCAGCTTTGTTGGTCGAAGTATTTCCAACAATTTGCTCATCCTGCCCTGGTGTGCAATTGTCCTGCAAGGCAGTAAAAATGACACACCAATACGATATTCGCAAATTCCCAACTCAGATTACCCTCTCAGGTGTTGTATTTCAAGTTCACAATACTACCAGCTCTTTCGTGTTTAGCACGGCAGCAAAGGAAGTAGTTATGTAATCTTTTTTTTATTACCTAAATAATTTATTATGGAAAATTAAATTTAGTTGTAGCATAAATTCAACATTAAACTTCGATTATAGAACATCACACCAATAAGTCCTTCTAATTGAAATGTTTATTTAAGTAAATAAATAATGACCACAGATAAATCGCCAAAAGCGAATCTAAAAAAACCTCCATTCGTGTACGAATATAACAACTTCCAACATCAATAATTCACGATTTCAAAATAACAAAAAGTCATACAAACGACAAATCCCACTACTTATTCCATGAATATTAATTGCAAAAATGCACACCAGGAATAGTAACACACGTTAAGCTCGTGTAGCCTGAAAGCATTTGTTTTATTTTATTGTCGGTGCCTGATGCGTTATTCATATGCACACTACCCAATTTGCGCACTCATCCTTGCTAATGTCTACAAACAAAAATCTTCTTCTACCCACCGCACACTAATCAAAAAATCGTCTTTGACACCAACATCCCACGAACGAGTCGGAACAGCAGATCGTGTTCCGACTTAGAAGGTTACCGCACAAGTCTACTCTACCATTCACCCCCAAAAACCGTTATGAACCAAAATTCCCTTGCGAGAGTTTTGTCAACGTTCGTTTGTTGGTTTGGCAGTGACAAGCAGCATCCGAGCCCCAGAGGTGACACCACAGCTTTACTCTGGCAAATTCGAATGCCATCACATGTGGGGAATGTAACTTTTGCACTGATGAGTTGTACGAATTTGCTCACAATACAAGAACTTTTAGAATATTCGCTTCGATAAAACTAACCATACTTGACTGTAGCGCTAATAAAACTGGATACTGAAGATACGTTTTTCACAGTCACTGTACATGTCCTTTGTTGTGTTGCAAGAATTTCGAAAGCAACAACAGAAGGGAAAGACATTAAGGAAATTAGAGTTTTGCACTTGCTCGGGTGGAAATTATATTTTTGCAAATTTTCCAATTGTGTTTCAGCTGGGGTTCGTGCATTCTCTCATTTTCATTCCGGTCCATCTTTGCACACAATGTCTTTTCATTTGTACTTCTCAACGACAACTTGGATGAAGTGAGGGATGATCCATGAATATATGCTGCTAGCTTGCCCAGAAGACGTTCAGACAGAAAGTCAACTCTGAGTAATAAGTTGCAGTTTTCTTTCTTTTCCTTTCTTTTTTTCACTAACTTGTTTGAGTGTCTCCGGAATGTGACACCTTTTCTGGGGTCTAATTTTCTTTCCTCGAAATTGAGAATAGTAAACGGAAAAGTATTGTGTTGGCCAACAGCAAATAAAACACACAATATGGGTAAGCATTACTGTACATTAACCATGTTTCATATCTTGTAACACAACCCATGGGAGCAGATGGACGATTTCAAGGATCGATGAACATGATGACAACATACGGCAAGAGAGAGCCTTGGCTGATGCACTCTAGTGAATGGACATTTTATAATGTTGTTGATAGGGGATCCGGAAACTAAAAGAACGATACCAAAATCCGAAACAAAGTGTTTTTAAAAATGCAATTAAAGGAAAAAACAAACTCTGGAGGGTTGAGGGAGAACTTTTCCTGTTTGGACTTATTTGGGATAGGAAGAGATGCTAGAATGAGAAATCGTGACTCATTTTAAGGTTTGTTTTGCCGTTAAAGCAACGTTAGATCCAAAAAATCATAGACGAGAAGTAAAATAATAGCGCCGACGAAATTGGAGGCGCGTCGTCCCTAACAAAGCCAATTTAAGAAAATAAGCGCACTCATATCAGGGGCCTATAGCACGAAACCAGAAGCCTACAAGTCAAGAGCCACTTGTTGGGTTGTGTCCATTGCACTTGTTAAAGAGCAAGTAAACCTGCAATTTTGTGCTACAGATATTTCTTACACTAGTCATAATCTACTTGTATTGCAAGTACTTCTAGGATTGTGTTACAGGCAACAGAGGATCAAAGAAGATCAGACGAACTTAGAGGATCAGGAGTGCGAAACAGATCATCGGACCAAAGAACATCAGAGAACTTGAGGGGATCCCAGGACCAAAGAAGATCAGAGATCAAAATCTAATCTCATGAATTGAATTAAATTGTAGAAGTGTGATCCAGAGTTTTATAGTAAAATTCAAGTATAATCAATACTCATGATCTCAATTAAATACATTTTAAAATACTTTAAAAAAACACATTGGTCGATTTGTTAATGCTTCGTGCGAATAAATGCGACTGTTTTCCTGTTCTCCGTCTCTGTTACACCAATTTGTCGGTATTGACTGGTGGTCGATTCGTGGAACAATGTAATCATTTTGATCGATTTGTTGCTTCTACAGATCGACCAATGTTATCTTCGTCATTGAGTTTAAAAGACTCAATGAATTAAGATGACTTAAATGAATGAATCCAGATGACTTAAACAGAGACTTTGCTTCCATTTCGAATGTCCTATATGACCGAAACCACATAGATCACAGATCGTATGCTGTAGAAGAATCGCTTATACCAACAATATGTAGGAGTTTTAGCTTTCAAGGAGTTACTGAATACGAAGTTTTTAGTGCAGTTTCTGCAATAAAGTCAAACGCGACAGGATTAGATGGAATACAGCCAAAGTTCTTGAGAATGATTATTCATGGGGTGCTCTCCGAAATTACATACATTTTTAATAACATTTTAACCTACTCCATATACCCGTCTTCCTGGAAAATTTCCAAAATCATCCCCGTCCTTAAAAATGCGGGGTCCGGGAATAAATCATATCGTCCTATATCTATTCTTCCTTTCATCTCGAAGGTTTTTGAAAAGCTTATGAGGAAACAAATACATTCTTTTCTCAATGAGTTTAACCTTCTATCACCAAGGCAATCCGGTTTTAGACCAATTCGAATGGAATTGAATGAAGATAATGTCACATCACTTGTCCTACTCGATTTCTCAAAAGCATTCGATACAGTTCCTCATGATATTCTCATTCTAAAACTGAAAAACTACTTTTCTTTCGACCCCACAGTTTTGAAGCTTATGGAAAGTTACTTAATAAGTGGCTCACAAACCGTCTACTGCAACCGAAAAATGTCAAATCTCCTTGGTACAAATGCTGGTGTCCCGCAAGGATCCATCTTGGGTCCACTATTGTTCACCCTGTTCAATAACGACATTCCATCAATTTTAAAATGCTGTAAGGTCCAAATGTACGCAGATGATGTGCAGATACACTACAGCTATCCGATAGGTCTTGTTGAAGATGCCACTGAACGAATTAATGAGGACCTTTGCTTGGTAGCCTCTTGGTCGATGAGGAATAAGCTTATGTTGAACTCCAATAAAACTCAAGCCATATTAATTAGTCGTTCAAGCATTGACACTCTAAGCTTACCGAAATTGTGCTTAGAAGGATTAGTATTACCCTACGTTAGTAGTGTTAAAAATCTGGGTGTTATATTCAACCAAAATCTCAACTGGGAAAATCACATTGCTAAAACAGTTTCCAAGATATACGGTTCCCTACGTGCTTTGTATCAAATTGGAAACTGCCTTCCGTTTAGAATTAAAGCAATGCTGATTAAGACACTCCTGTTTCCAATTATTTTTTATGCCTATCCCGTTTTTTGTGACTTAGATAGCTACTCTTTCCGAAAGTTGAAAGTGGCTATTAACAGCACAGTAAGGTTTGCTTATAACATTGGTCGAAGAGAACACATTTCTGGTTATGTTAAGGCTTTCCTTGGAATGGAATTACAGAAGTATCTCGAATCTAAAACATTAACTTTTCTATTCACTCTAAAGGAAAACAAAGTGCCCGAATATCTTTTCCAAAGATTACAATATCCATCTTCCTCTGAAAGAAGTAGAAGTTTTGTCACACCCATCTCGAACTACACTATTACTCAAAAACAATTCTTTGTTTGCGCTATAAGACTTTGGAATTCCCTTCCGCTCTATGTCAGGAGGTCTTCAAATATCAAGGATTTTCAGGAAAAACTTAAACAACATTACTGCACATAAGCGTTGTAAAGCAAAAAAGAAGTAAGGAAGGAAAAGCGAATGAATAATTAAATATAAATATATACAATTGCAATATGTTTCAATAAAATAAATAAATACATAACAACATGATAGATATATAAATAAGAAAAATAAGAAAGGTTTGAGTAAATCATAATTTAAAGTTTTTACTTAATGTAATTATTACCTTGATCTATTGTTTCACAACTAAAAGATAATATTGTATCTAAGTGTAAACAAAATTTATATAACAATAAAATACAAATACAAATTTAGAGAACCAAAGAGTACAACGGGAACAAGGTATATTAGAATAACGATTAAAGGTAAATAACAGTATCGTAAGAAAAATATTCCGCGTAATTATTGTTGTGTGGAGACAAAAATTCAGCTATAGGAACACAACAAATTGCAAATTAAGATGTTTGAGAAATGTAGAACAGATGTACAATGGGCAGAAATACTTCGCCTGGACGAGTTTTCGAAGTAATGCTTGAGTTAAATTGCAGAAAGAGAAAAGAGAGACTTCGTCTTGGGTGCTCCATCAAGTGGAATGTGCCCTGAAGCGCAAAACTCGAGAGAGCTCGAAATGAATTGCAACCGAAAAATGCTGGCAAACGCCTAGCTTCACCCCGAACTATAATGTCCACCTAAGAAAGGTAACACAGGAATTGTTAACTTCTTTAGGCAAACACGTTAATCTGATAAATGAAAAATGTAAAGTAAGTCGTATCACAAAGGACACTCTGTGGTCTAAGTGTGTCAGACTCCGTACCCCGACCGCAAAAAAAACCCTGCAAAGGACTGTTTGTCTTTTCATGAATTGCCTCCCTAGCCATGTCATTTCATGATGCATTGGATGGACCCGAAGACTTCAGTGAGAGAAGACTGGTGTGGACTTTGCCGAGGATTATGATCAAACAACGAAACCAGATGAATGAATTAAGTTCAAAATCAAAATGAAAAAGTTCAAGTGACCTTCACTCCTTATGCGTTTCGCCCAGGTACAAACAGTGGGCTCATCAGTTAGATGCTGTTTGTACCTTTCTAAGACGCAATGCTTGGTCGATGTTTGTCAACACATATATAAAGTTTACAGTGCAAACACAATGCAAACTTTATATTTCTAGGGGAATGGGATTGAGTCCACTGTTTTTACCTGGGCGAAACGTATAAGGAGTGAAGGTCACTTGAACTATTTCATTTTGATTTTAAAAATCAACACTCCGTAAGAAAACAATAAATTCTTTTATTATTTTCTTTTTTTCAATGAATTAAGTTCATTATATGAAACTTTTGGTCTCATGAATCGTTCAGCAATACGTGCAAAAAAAAAAATTATCAAGAAGAAGTAGTTTGCAATTCCGCCCTCGATCAGGTGCCATTTAACACTTCATTTTTTCAATCATTACTTTTTAATTTTTTTTTTTGTTTTAGCAAAAAAAAAACAAGAAATAATTGAAGCACTTTCTTTCTGTATCTATTTTGTATTTATCAATTAGTTTAAAAATAAAGTTGTTTCTGTTTGTAGAAATCTTGTTTACTACAGTCAGTGTGATTCATAATTATAAACTACTCTAAAAATTTTCAATATGGTTTACCACAGAATTTTATTAAATACAAGGTGTCCCGTAATTCTGGCAACCCTAAGCTTATAGGAGCCTAATTTCAATACAGTTTCAAAAATTATTATCTCTACAAAAAATTAAGTTTAAAATTGGGTCTCTATCATCAGTATTGACAGGGAAATTGAATTTAACACAGGTCAGGGTACAACAAAGTTAGTTTTTTTTTTATATTGTCAAAACATCACTTTTTGAGAAACTGATTTTACTGTACAACAATTTTTTTCTTAGAATATGACCAAGCCAAAGTATGTAACACGAATTACGGGGCACCCTGTATTCGGCCCTATCGTGGTAACCGTCGGAGCGGAATTCTCTCCGATCGGAGACATTTTGCTTCGTGGTATTTCTCCGATCGGACGATCCGATAAGTTTTTGTTGCGGAGATTTTAGTTTTGGGAATGCAATGCATTGCCGCATTTGTGAAAAATTTCTTACGATGACAACTACTTCGAAGCAAAATTCAATTTTCGAAAAAGGATGCGTTGCGGAGAAAACTCCGCTCCGACGGTTACCACGATAGGGTCGATTATGTTTTCCATAGATTTAAGTTATCTATGATCGATGCATCAATTTTAAGCCATTCTCTTCGCAGAGCTTGTTCAAGCTCGAAGTCTTTCTTTCTGCATAAATTCTCCTAACAAGTATTCCCCAAAGATTCTTTACTGCATTAAAAACGGGAGAACATGCCAGCCATTGCAATAAATTTACCGAAATCTGCCCCAACTAGTGAACTGTTTCTCGAATCTTAAAAATTCCTGCATTGTCCTGCTGAAAAATCCAAGAGTTCTCATGGTTATCTGACAGAAAAGGAATTAAACCGCTTATTAGCACTTGAACATAGTCCCTGCTTTTCATTTTAGAGACATACCGCTGAAGAAAAAGCTCCCCACATCATCACTGAGCCGGCATCATCTACTTTCGAAAAATGGCGGTTCCTTGTGCAAACCACACCAGTATCTGTGTAAGCCATCTGGAATAGCTGTTTTTGTTTAAACAATAAAATGCATAGAACCATGACAACTGTGCATTTTTCCTTTCTTCTTTGAAAGTCCGTTATTGAAAGTTAAAGTTAAAATTGAAAAGTGGGTTATAATTATGAATGGCACTGTAGTAATAGCAAAAAATTAAAATGGGTGCTAAATCTCCCGAACTTAGCCTACCCTTACAAGTGCAAGATTTTTCGATAGTCACAAGCAAAATAATTGGATTTTTACAAAGCATTTATTAAAAAAATTTCAATTGTTGAATGTGGCGACGCGTTTATTACTTTGACCATCTTGGGGTGCAAACTTCGTGTACTCATTAAAATATTACAAAAAATAGGTCAATCATTCCCTTTCGGACAAAATAAACTTCATATGAATTAAGGAAAGTGCTTTCAAAAAATAAAAACGATTAAACTGGTCGTTACATTTTAGAGGACTATCGATCGTCTAACTTTTAGGAACTAAACAAAGTGTTTACAACTCTGAAAAAGATACCAAAACTTGTTAAACGAAGGGGAAATTGCTTTTCATCAAACGCTGAAAAAGAAATTACATGAAACGATCCTTTGACTTTATAATCAACGATAGACGATTGAACGATAAATCATTTAAAAAGTTGCGGAATATTTGCCCTGGTGCCTTTCAAGCAGAAACCCGACTGTCAGTAAGCTGAACTCAAGACAAAAGCTCGAATAGGAGTCAAACATGCTAAATTTTATTCAAATATTGGTAAGTACTTTAAAGGATATTTTAACTATAATTTAAAATACTTAAATAAGGTGGTAAAACAAAGCTGCTGTGGAAACTTCGGGGCTTAACGCATTTTAAGGCATAAAAATATGGCGATTACGAACGGATAAGTGTAGAAAGTGCTTCTCATGGCAATGAATTTACTAACGGAGGACTTGCAAATTCCTCGCGAAAGACAATACCCGTAGAAAATTTTTTGCTCTGATGGCATTCGAACCACGAAGCTTTGGGTTAACAAGCAGACATGCTAATCACCACATCACGGGTATTACGAAATCACAATTAACGACACCAAAAACCAAAAGCTTTTTATTTGTGTTTTGAATAAAAGGCAAACGAAATTGATATCGACTGTGATAATATTGTACTAAATTAACTTTTTGTGTTTATATAAATTCACCAACAAATATTTCTCAGAAACCAAAAAACTGAAGGTAATTTTGTCAACAAAGCTGCCTCCCTTAAGATCCTTATTAAAGTAATAAGTTTCTAATTAATAGAAACATTTTAAGTCATCTCATAACCTTCAACACAAGCAATCCACAACATTTCAACCGATCCCATTAAATAAACATTATTTATACCAACCATTGCCTCTTCTCTCTCTTACAGGTTTTCAAGCAGATTAGTATCCTATGGCAGAAAGCATCTCCATCCCCATAAGAGAAAAACAGGATAGGGTATTGAATATTAAAGGACATTTCCGAAATGAAAACAATGACAATCACAAATGTATCGAATGTAAGCCCCAAACATCATTCCCTAATTGGTTGTTGTAAATTTTCCAAATCACATAAAAGCATTCAAACACCAGCTCGACCCCACTCAATCTTTGATTTTCATTTTCATTCTCTTTGGGATAATTTACAGTTCCTTTTGTTTTATAAGGGAATCTTTTCAATAAAAAGGTTTTCTCCTTTATTATCCATTTGTTTCTCTACGGTCTGCTTAAGCTTTTGTGACAGACCGACATGTTTGTATAGGTACTCCTTTGTTCAGCATAAGCTGATGTAATAACTTTGAAACTATTTTTTATAACAAGATAAGCTTTTGTATTTGATATAAAAATCACTTTTATCAATATAGTGTATTACTAAAATTATTTATCACTTCTTGTGTCATAAGTTAGAACGACAAACATGCAAAGGTGGGTGGATAATAACCACCAATGGGTTGGAAAAGCAGAATTACTTATGTGACCATGAAGGAGTAGACAATTTAATATGAATGGGTGAATAGAATGTTTTCTCTTTTTATTTCAGATGACATATCTAGGTTTCGGAATGGAACAATAAAAAGGACTTGTTTTTCCAATAATTTCAAGGTCTTGGTAGCTTTTCAGATTTTTATAGCCGGCTTTGCTACATTAAATAATATGATGTTAAATTTAAGAACTTTCAACAATGAACTTCACTTAAAGGAGACGAAACATCGGGTTTTTCGTTTATTTTTCTGCCATTCTTACCTACTCGAGAAGTTGCTTCATTATTGATCATAGATCTGAGATACTTAAGCTTTTCACACTTGGGAAGAACATTTCCATTCAAACAAATGTCTGGAATAGGCACTCTGAAATGTTTGAAAAAAACAGAAATGCCCCGTGGCAACGCCAATAAGCTTTCTGCATTCTTCTTTGCTACGAGATAGCAAAAATGTTAACGTTGAGGAGCATACGTTTTTGGTCTATCTGAATCCAATGGAGGCATGACATCTACGGTTGTGCTTTTGACAGCCTTCACTGAGGACCCAGGCAGACCAAGCGACGGTTCAGGTCTTGAAAAAGCTGTCTGAGAACCTTGCCTCGCAAGTTCATCGGCGATCTCATTTCCAGTTATGCCGTGATGGCCTGGAACCCAAACGATACTCAAAGAATTTAGTCTTTCGACCGCATTCAGAGAGCTCTTGCATTCCTGAATCTTCCGAAGTAGTTAGACTCTTACTTAGAGGGTTGAGAAGGGCCTTACCCCTTAAGCACAGCTTGGCTGTCGCGGCAAATACAGATACTATTCCCCATCCAACCATTGTTCGTAACGCAGCTTATAGCCATTTGGATAGCATACGCCTCCACTTGGAAGACGGATGCGTATGAGCCTAAAGAGGCGTGCAGTCTCGCTCTAAACAAAAGCACCAGCACCAGATCCATCATCGGTTTTGGAACCATCTATGAAGATTCTATAACTATCCTTTCCTGGTTCAGATTCTAGAGTGGACCAGTCCTAAACCGAAGGAAAGTTGACTGTATATTTATTGACGCAGTTTGAGCCTTGGGATCATTGTGTCCATTAGACGTGAGTCAAAAGATATGCTGCTTGCGAGTTCCTCAAATTTCCAGTGCGAATTGTGCCAGAGGCCACATCTCTTTAAACGAAAAATGATCTTGACGGTACACCCCATGATGTAGGTATCAAGGGAAGGAAGATTCATCAGCAGTGCGTCGAGAGTAGCACCAGGGGCAGGCCCCAGTACAGCCGATACATATTGTGCTTTGAAATTTGGCAAACGAGGCAATAACGTATCTGCGCGGGAGCCTATTCCACCATAGAACTGACGCAAAGAAGACGATTGGTTTTATCATAGCCGTATAGATCCAAAGGACCCTTTTCTGTGGCAGACCCCATGTCTTGCCAAAGACTCCCTTGTATTGCCAGATAGATAGATAGACAGACTGATAGTGCTTTAGCAGTCTTTGACTCGACATGTTTAGACCAAAGAAGCTTGTTGTTGGAGTACTCCAAGAACTTTGACTTCGTTTGAAAATGAGATGTTGACGCCTTTAAGTGTAATTTGGGTCAGACCAGTCAATTTTCTACGTCTTGTGAAGAGGACCACCTCGGTTGTAAGGGGATTGACGGAGATACCGTTCCTTGCACACCAGGTGTCAATTATTAAATAAATATCGTCAAAGTGCTACTATTGATAGCAAAGATTTAACTCAAAATAGTCAAGGGACAACCCAAAATACGAATAGATAAGGAGTGATTTTAAGGCTACGCCCTTATAATCGATATTTCTAAATCGAACAATTGGAACATGTGCAGATACGTCGACAATCTAATAAGGGACAATACCAAGTCAGAGCATATCGTATTTGTATCCTTACTCAAAATGTCGGCCAGTTGAGTCAAGCTTTGTTATGAGTCCATTGAGACTGACTTAAGACTTAAGGTGGCGCTACAGTCCGGGTCGGACTAGGGCCTCAACCAACATGCTTCTCCAGCCAGCTCGGTCCCTAGCTAGCTGCCTCCAGTTTTGCACGCCAAGTTGGTTGAGGTCCTCTCCTACTTGCGTGCGCCACCTGAGTCGCGGTCTTCCTCTACTGCGCCGTCCCTCGGGATTGGATTCGAAGACTTTCCGGGCCGGAGCGTTGGTGTCCATTCGCTCTACATGACCCAGCCATCTAAGCCGCTGGACCTTGACTCGTTTGACAAGGTCAGTGTCGCTGTACAGCCCGTACAGTTCGTCGTTAAATCTTCTTCTCCACTCTCCATCTATGCAGACGGGACCAAAAATCACCCGAAGAATTTTTCTCTCGAAGCATCCTAAAGTGTTCTCGTCTGCCTTTGACAAGGTCCATGCCTCTGCGCCATATATAAGAACCGGGATGATAAGTGTCTTATACAGGGACACTTTAGTTGCTCGAGAGAGGACTTTACTACTCAATTGCCTTCTTAGTCCGAAGAAACAGCGATTGGCAAGAGTTATTCTTCGTTTGATTTCAGCGAGTCCATTGAGACGTGACTCTGAATAGTTAAGTTTCGAATTTTTGTAACCAAATTTTGACTCTATTTAGTCAAGACAACAACCAAAATAGTTACGAAACGACTGAAATTAGTCAAGAAGTGACTTCAAATAGCCGAGACGTAAGTTTCCAATCTTCAGATCTGACCCATCATAGTAACCAACCAAAACTACGAGGGCAGTCCGATAAGTACTTAGCCTCTCCGCCCAATAGCGCCACTATCGCAAGAGAAACTTACTATAGTGTAGTACATTTTTGTAGAAGGCTACTGTCGAAATTACAGCCAAATTGGACTCGTAGTTTTGTTTTGACCGCGTGTGGACGGATTTCAACGTGTCAGCGGATTTTAGAAAAATGGAAAAAGAGCAATATCGGTCAGTGATTCGATTCTTGTTTTTGTAAGGGAAATCACGCAGCGAAATCAAAGAGCGGTTGGATGCTGTGTACGGTGACTCTTCTCCTTCGATGGCGACCGTCAAAAATTGGTTCAACGAGTTTCAACGTGGTCGCAAGTCGGTTTTTGATGAGCAACGCCCAGGTGCCCCGAAAACGGCTACCGCAGACGACAATGTGACAAAAAACCACGATCTCGTATTGGCAGACCGCCAATTGAAGGTGCGCGAGAGCTGAGATAGTAGGCATCTCGAAAGACCGCATGGGTCATATCCTGCATGAAATTTTAGGCATGAGAAAGCTGTCGGCGCGATGGATGCCGCGTTTGCTCACTCCAGACAACAAAAGCAACTGTGTGACCACTTCAGAGCCGCGGCTAAATTGGTCTAGTTGGGCTATGAACTATTGCCCCATCCACCATATTCTCCAGATTTGGCCCCGTGCGACTTCTATTTATTTCCAAACTTCAAAAAATCACTTGCCATGCAGAAATTTGTGTCGAAATTTGAGGTCATCACCGCCACGGAGGCCTACTTTGTAGAACTCGAGAAAACGTATTTTTCAGATGGGTTAAAGAAGTTGGACCATCGCTGGGTTAAGTGTATCGAACTAAAAGAAGATTATATTGAAAAATAAATCAACACTTTTCCAAAATTTTGGTTTTTCTTTTGTACTTATCGGACTGCACTCGTAAAAGGATCATGAAAAGACTGAAACTAAAATAAATAGTCAAGACATGACTCGATGTATACTCTAAACATTCGAAAGCTTCTCAATTACCAACAGTAACGGCTTTCGTGGCAAAAGGTCTACTAGTGGTTTTAAGCATATCACCCGATAAGTGGAACCTATCTTTAGACTATTTTGGAGAAAGTAAGATTGTTGCGCTTGATATTTCTTAGGCATTTGATAGTGTCTGGTATCAAACTCTCTTATCGAAAATGCGTGCTTTTGGTATCGACGAGTCTCTTCCTTGTTGGATTAGAGACTACCTTTCCTGCCGCTCAATACAAGTTGTATTTGATGGCTTTAAGTCCAGTTTATAAATGCTGGTGTGTCCCGGGGCTCCGTTTTGCCCCAAACCCTTTTCCTTATTTTCATAACCGATCTCTTGTCTGAAACTTCTTATCCTTATAACTGTTTTGCTGATGACTCAAACCGTTAAGCTAATAGTACTTTAGTGTGTGTGTAAACGATGATCTTCGTTGGAATGACCACATATTTGAGTTCGTCAAAAATGCTGATAAAAGCTTAGGTTTCTTACTACGGTGCATTTTTCAACCCATCTGATCAAGCTCCAATTTATAAGGCCTACATCCGCCAAAAATTAAAGTATAACTCTCATATCTGGTCAGGTGCCCCTCAAACATCTTTCCACCTACTTGGAGGGTTCAAAATAGAGCCTAAAGTTGATAGGTGATAGTTCAATCGTAGTATCAATTGATTCTCTTGAACATCGTCGAAACATTAATTGCCTTTCTCTCTCTTATCGCTGTTTTTACGAGCAGTGCTCTAGCGAAATAGCCATCTGCATCCTGCATTCTCCTCTGAAACAATTTAGCCGCAACACTCGGCTCGCTACGAATACTCATCAGTTCTGCCTAGAGCCCAACTTCGGACGTACAGTAAAGTATAAAGATTCATATTTTTGTCGCACCGCCCGAATGTGGAATGCTTTGCCCTTTAATTATAAACTTAAAAAAAAAATCTAAACACAAACGAACTTAAAATTTTGAACTAAGATCATTGAAAATTCACAATGCATCCAAAAGAACACATACACAACGGGATCCTAAGAAGCAAGAAAAAGAATCTAAAAGGCAAAGTTTTTTACTTTTTCTTAATTGAAATTAGTTTTAGATTTTTGAGTTTATGACTAATCTTTAAGTCAAAAAACATTAGTAATAACTAACAGACTAGCTTAGAGTACATACAACCTGAAACATTTCTTCAACTGACTTCAGCTTTAAAGATCATCATCCCTTTCAAAATTAATTTACATACTTCTTTTTCACAATATGTACCAAATTACCAACTCATAGTTCCAATATCCAATAACCAAAGAATGGATTCCTTACCTGAAATGAAAAGAAAAAATTGCAATTAAAACTCAATGTTCAGCTAGAAGAACTTACAAAACGAACAACAAAAATCATAAAATGCTTTTCTTCAAAGTTAAAAGCCAACGAATTATGAGTGTGAACCAACAACGATTGCAATTTCTTTTGTAATTGGCGCCAAACTTCTTTTCCATTTGCTGGCTTCCAGCATCCCTAATTGAAAACTATGTAATAAGTTCTTAAAAGATGACTGCCAACTTCACCAAAGAAAAACATTCATAAAAAGGTCCCATAAGAAGCCTCTTCTTATGGTGTGTATTGCCTCGTGATAAAAGAGAGCTTAGTAATTTACGGCAAAAAAAAACTACAGCTATGAACCTCAAGACACTATCCCATTTATAAAGAAAGTGAATAACAATAGAACACTAAACAACAGTTGTTCCCTGTGTTCCTCCTCTTTCGTCGTGTACACTTGCACCTTGTTATTCTTTTGTTTCTCCAAGAACTAAACCATTTGTCTTTTTCGATGTAACAAAGATGATGTCCGTCCGTCACTAATGGACCATAACTGCATTTGACATTACCGACCAACTGGATTTTTATTCTTTCTACATGAATGCTGCAGTCCAACGACAAGAGCGACAACAACGGTCCAAGATGCAGCATGTGTATTGTGTAAAGAGTGGAGAGCGTACAAAACGCCTTGTCTAATAATTTGCATGTAAATCGAATGCAATCCGAAGTAATAAAAAAGACTTTTGTAATGAATTTAAATGGCCAAACTGTCTAACCGGGTATCAAACTGTACATGTTTAGGATGTGAGCACTGGGACACTGGGAGTTCAATTACACTGGGCATCGGACCGATTAGAGAGATGTGTGGAATTGAAGTTGTAATGAACACGGACAGAGGCTGGCCAGTTGTAAATTCTATGTGGCGACCGATGGCTGTAGTGATATGTATCTGTAAGTACTGATTACAATTTATTTCCTTATTGGTATGGTTTGGTATGGCCGAGAATTATGGCTCGAGAAAGATGTGGACACAGAGAGGGGACTAAAAGAATGTATCAAGCTTGGAATGGATCAAATGCATAATGAGAGGAGACAATTGGAATGTGTAATGTGTAAATTGAAGTAATGTGGGTCAGCAATGTGCAGGGGAAAAGTTGTTAGGAAACAAATTGAGTTCGAAGACGGCTTGCAGTGATTTACATGAAATTAACTGCTATTTTCCTTTCCAGATATTTCTGAAAGTTATGCTGCGGAAGAAGTTTAAGAGTATTCCAAGGCTGCAGATATATCGTAAGCCCCATTAAACGATCCTAGCAACTTCTTCCCTCTTAGGTCAAGCTCATTCCAAAAAGCATACCATTTTTTTTTTTTTAAATTGAAAATGTTTTGATTTCAGCAACAGCTCATTACGAATTTTGTCAACCCAAATTCGTTCAATGATTTTCTGCCATCAATCTTGCCTTTGTTTTCACTTACAGACGAAAGCTACATTTTCGCAATCATTAATCACCCTTTGATTCTCGTAAACAAATAATATCTCTGCACTTTCACTTTCAGGACAACACGCGCCCTATATTGAGCCCCAGACAAGGATTTACAGACCTGAAATATTTAGGCACCCAGAACAACTGAGTTCAAATAAGAGCCTTTATTCTATGTAGAAACACAAATAATGTAGGTAATGGTTTTGGCCTTTCAACCCATTTTTCATTCTATTGTCAGACTAAGGAGATAATAGCTAATGAACGAAGGGTTCAGTTCACAGGCAGAAGATATTTTTTGTTCTCTGCTTCTTTTTGTGATAAATTCAGCAGATTTATATCACGTGCATGTTTCCTTTTTTTGACTGACTGACTATTGATTTGGGTTAGATGTGTTGAGGTTTTTTTTAAAGTAGGGTGCAGACATTATGTTATTCTATTGAGATAACGAAGGTGAAGCAATAATTGATTTAAACCATCTTTTTGAATCAACCAAAAGGCGGTTTTCGGTTCGAATTGGGGATCATGTCAATTAAACACTAGACGTGCTGTTCTTTTAAACGACCAACGTAAAAAGTGCTCTAGAGATAAAAGGTTTTTAATATTCACACAAAAAAAGCATTATAATCAATCAAGAGGTTTAAAGAGAAGAATTTTTCCAAGATGTGTGCACTTCAAAGTGCTGTAAGCCTATATTCTGCATAAACAAATTATCTGATTTAAGACTAATTGGCTTGAAGTTTGGACTTAGTTGAAAAATCTCTGCCCCTGTGATGTTGCTTTCCATTCCCGTATGGGTAGATAGATGATGTGATATAGTTAGAATTTTTTAAGAACTTGATTGGAGGGAGTAAAGCTTACAGGACGATTCCGGCCCAAAAGACACAAGTTACAAAGTTGACACCTGCTTAGAACTACATCACAATTTGAGTACTGATTGGTAAGTTGCGGCTATACTGGTCCTAGATTCTGTCACTTTGAATACGACTATTGTCTTAATTCCAGGTACTAAGAAAAACGTGTTTAAAAATCTGAAAAAATTATCAAAATTTATAAGACGATAGTGAAATGTATGTATGTATGTATTTTATTTCAAACATAAGTATTTTAAAACAATGTGTCTTTTAAACAATCTTTAGAAGCATAGTGGTTACATTTTATTCATTGAAAGAAAAGTAAAAAGAGTTAACAAAAAAGTAAATAATAGTTTTAAATAACAAATATATTTCTATATATTTTATATTTTACAAGTTTATTGTTGTTTTGTGATTTAAAGTAACATTTTAAAAATGAGAAAAAATTGGAAAAGACAGAGAAAAAGATTTTAAGTTTTGATGAGTTTTTAATTATTTTATGAATTTGAAATATTTTCAGCATTTATATAAATTTCTTAGCGAGCTTTCAAATAACTTATGGTTGTCTTGTCCCCTCAGGTTGCTAGGCAGGGAGTTCCAAAGACCAGCAGCATGAACGAAGAACTGTTGTTTAGAAATTCTATATTTAAAAGTTGGTATAATAAGAATGTGGTGGTACCCGTGGTGTGATGGATAGCATGTCCGCCTTTTTAACACAGAGGTTCGAGTTCGAATCCCACCAGAGGCAAAAATGTTTTTTCTACGGGTATCGCCTTTCGCGAGGAATTAGCAAGTCCTCCGTTAGTAAATTCATTGCCATGAAAAGCGCTTTCTCGATTAGCCGTTCGGAACCGGCAGAAAATTGTAGGTCCCCTCCATTCCCTCACAAGGGATGGTTGTTAGAAATGCATTAGGCCCAAGGGCTCCTCGCTCTGTTTCGCCACCCTATTTATTTATTTTTATAATAAGAATGTGGCTTCTTTGTGAAACAGGGAAAATGAGCTTTTCGTAGAGATAATTGGGGGTTTTTTGATGAATAAGTTTAAACAGAAAAGTTAATGTTAGAAAATCAAGATATTTGTCAAACGTCATATTAAAAACACTCATAGTGAAGAGAAACATGATCGAAACGTCGCAATCCGTATATAAAACGAACAACGTTGTTAAACGCTACTTGAAGTCTGCGTTTACTGGCGCTATCCATACAGCAAAAAATTGGCCAACCATACAGCAAAATAGGAAAAACAAGAGTTTTGGCAATAGTCATTTTAGTTGATACTGGAAGACAGCTTCCGAACAGATAAAGAAAGCGCAAGTTAGCGTAGATTCGGCCAATAGCACATGTCAAGTGGTTTTCTCATGATAGCGTCTGGTTGAAAACAACCCCTAGATTTTTCACTGTCGGAGCGTAATTTAACAATGTGCCATTTAGTTCTCCGAGCGGTAAATTAGTTACATCAAGGACAGTTTTGCTAATGATAATTGCCTGGCATTTATTTGAATTTAGTTTAAGTTGATTTTCTTCATTTATTTCGACCGTTGCATTTCTTTCATACCAAGAGGATAACTCAAGTGAATTTGTACATCGTCAGCGTACATATGAATTTTGTTTTGCTTGAGTATCGATGTTAAGTCATTGTTAAATAGAGTAAACAAGAGTGGACCTAATATAGATCCTTGAGGGACACCTACCTGTATGGGTAGGAAGAAAATTTGAAAGTTTGGAGTTGGCAAACACTGCCTGGCTTCTGTGGCTGAGGTACTGTGCAATTAGCGACAATGCTGACGACTCTAAATAGAAAAAGTTCTTTAGTTTACGCAAAAGTATTTTGTGTGAGACTGTATCGAATGCTTTTGAAAAATCTAGCAAGACCAGCGTTGTAGCATGATTTTTATCTACTTGTTCTCTTACGTCATCGACTATTTTGAGAAGTTTTGCAGATTATCACTTCTTTCGGATATTGCGCTAATTGAATGATCTGCACTTGAAGCAGATCCAACAAACTGTTTGTTGAGTTCATCGACGTCACAATCGTCTTCAGTATTAATATTTTGTTTTGTGATGCCAAGTGATTTTATGTTTTGCCACAATTTTTTGGATGACAGGTTGTGAAATTGTGAAGCGAAAAATCGTCATTTTGATCTCTTAATCTCAACATTTACCTTGTTTCTCAAAGATTTGTATTCGAGAAACAGTTGTGGAAGCCTAAATATTTTCCATCGTCTGAAAGCACAATTTCTTTCAGCTATGAGTCTTTCTATAGCTACAGTAAACCAACCAAATTGATTACGTTTGACTCGAATTGTTTTAATGGGTACATATATGTTTCAAATAGAGAATTTATGCTATTATTGAAAAACTCAACTTGTTCGTCAACATCCGAAAGATGGAAGATGTTTTCGAGATAAGAGCTATGGATACCAGCTAAGAGTAACTGCATGTCGATTGATTTGAAATCTCGAAACGAAATGTTTTCAGTGACAGAAACTGGATGGAGGTTGATATTATAGATGTTATAGAAAGCAACGATCAAGTCGTGTTTTGAAAATCCAGGAACATCGAGTTGGGTGTAAAAGTTCGCACAGTCCAGTTGGCTGACTAAGAATACATCAAGTAACGTAGAGCTAGTGGATGTAAAATGTGTTGGATAATCACTGTTTATGGATTGCATATTCAGAGAAATAGCTATTCTTTTATTACTGAAACTGAAGTTATATGAAACTGGTGTCCGTAGAGCAATGATAGCATGTCTGCCTGCTAAGTGGGAGTTCGAGACTCGAATATCATGAACATCAAACGTCTTTATTTCACGGGTATTACCTTCCGCGAGAAACTGGTAAGTTCTCCGTGTGTAATTAATTATTAATTATTATTATTAATTAGAACACGGCCACGTACTTTTTTTTCTAACTTTAAGGCTTTATCGCTTAATACCTAAATTACAACGCCGATCTAGATTCGATTTATCCCGACGTTAAAGAGTTCAATCATAAAAAACGGGCACGACTGTGTCGCATGATTTTGCACAGTATCAAAATCTTAAGACAGAGCTTTAAGCATTCGATCTTCATGATATATATGGTGGTATAGGGTTGCCAACTGCACATTAATTACGAAAGTTGTGTAAAATCAAATAAAACATAAGAAAAAATAAATTAAATACTCCAAAGGCTTCCAGCAAAAATGTGATAACTCCTCTTTTTAGCAATTTCTAATACATACCTACAAACTCTAAAAATCAAATCAAAATTGTTAGAATTGACTAGAAGTGAGTAATTAGATAAATAAATAGGCGCAACGGAGCAGGGAGCCTTGAGGTCAAACACATTAATCACAAGCATGGCTTGCGAGGGAATGGAAGGGACCTTCAACTTTTTTAATGTTCTTCATCAAAATTTTAGCTTTGAGTTTCATAAATTGCAGCCATATCTTTGTGTATTTCAAAGCACCTTTAAATCTGAGTATTTTGTATCATTTCTAACGACTTCAAAAATTGCGTCACTCCAATGAAGATTATTCCGGAAACAATGACGATGGGGGCAAGTTAACTACAACAAAAAAAAAGGGTTTTTGCGCGCTTCAAGAAATTCATTCACAACCACATCATGGTTAAAAAAAAATGTATCTTTGGCTATATAGTTCATAACTGTCGTCAAAAAGAAGAATTTCAAGACGATCCATGTAATTTTTACTATGGGTATTTTAGCACGAGTGTTTTTCAAAATTACTAACCACTCTCTGTCTCCGTCACATTAAGCGACATTAAACAAATCCCTTTGCCAACTCTTTGAAAACTATCGGTCAGTCAAACATAACCGACATCGACACATTTTAGCATAAAATAAAAACACACAAAAGCACATATTCGAATCAGACAAGCCATCATTAACCCGATCCGTATTCACAGATTAGCACATGCCAAACTCATTTTAGAATGCCATCAAATACAGCCCTGAGATAAAATCATTCATTCGTTCCATTTTATAACTAAGCTATCCCAATCCCATCCAACAACATCCAACTATAGCAATAGCAAACTGGTTCATTGGACTTTATAATGAATGCACGGTAAGCCGAACAAATATCCCACATACAGCCAAACACAAAGTCTTCTCTGTGGGCATGAATCTAGTTTATCCAAGCGCCACCGCAGAGGATGATACTAGCGCATTACCATCACAAAGGTGAGTGAGTACACACATTTCTATATAAGCCCAACTTATGATTCATAATTTACAAGGAGGGTGGCGTAAAAAAACACTTACAGGTTGCAGGATATCCTACATTTCCCCTGTGCATACTACATTCGGTATTCCGGGAGTGCTCTACAAATTGTAACCTGCTCTTTGGATAAACTGGCACACGTACGGGCTTCGAGTTCCGACTAAGGGTAGAAAATTTCATCACACTTTTGCACTGAAAAACACGTTTATTCACCGTTGTCAACTGAAAAAAAACTACATAAATGAAGTAAAACAAAGTTGTATCAAAAAAAAAAAAAAGTGGTTGAATGGACTTGTGTGAGGGATGAAGAAACTAATTTTGGATGACAGGCTGTCTGAGGAACGTTAGTCGTAGAATCCTGAAACGATGTTATTAATTCATCGAAATTAACTAGATGCAGTCGTACGTTGACACTTGACAGTCTGGCTGGCTCACTCGAAATAGCTTTTATATCACAACAAGCATAATACGGTTAGCAATTTTCAATCATCATAATGTGCTTCATCGATTCTATTGTGAAATGAGAAATTGCCAAACTATGGAAACTGTCCAGGATGACAAAAAATCAATTTCCTTATAAAAAAAACCAACCACAACAAGGACAAACAGCAAACGATACGATGACAACAAGAACTACTGCATCCAAACAATCGAAACTTATTCAATTGGAATTTAAATTATGGACACTATGTTGCGTTCGTGGACACAAAACCTTGTCAGTTCGGTTTTCAACAAAATCATTTTATACTTTTGTTGATATCTGTTGACAGGACCTTTTGAATGGATGAATCGAATTGGAAACTGAATCTCATTTGCGAATGATTTTGTTTTCATTTTTCGCTTTGATAGTTAAGAGCAAAGCGATAGATTCAATCAACGGTTTTCCAGATGTGGGTGATAAAACAAGGAAACAATATAAGATTTTGCAAGTAAATGAATAGTTATTCAACTTCTGTTTGTTTTTGGTCCTGATGAGAAGATTTGTTTGTGGCAAACACTTCATTGTTGAGTTTCCGAAGGAATATGTGAGCCTCCTGTAGTAAGACTCAAATCAAGTTTCAGATAATAACGTCTAATTTCTTACTCTAATTACCAACACTGGTCCTTCGGAAAGAGCACCCGATCTTCTTAAGAACTAAATCCTAGCGCGAACTAGCGCGTCAAAAGCCAATGGCCAAGAACGAAAAAATCTTTCGAGTGAGCAGTTTTCCGTCAAAGTTCAATGTGCAAACCACAAGACAACTTCTTGTTACGAAGAAGATTTATTCAAAGAAAAACACATCGAAACGAGAAAGTTACTCTGCTAGACAACCTTCTGAGATTTGGAGACAACAATTTTTAGTAAGCTATGTTCATTCGCTCAGATCATGTTACAATATGTGAGGTTTACTCTAAGACAACCTCATCAAATTATTCAGAGAGATTCTATGACAACCTTTTAAATAGATGGAATTATTTCCAGCAACACTTTTCAGACTAACCTGTTTTCATGATAAAATGTAGAAGGATAACCATTTTGTTTCTTAGAATGATCTCCACACACGACAGGTTTACTCGAAGACAACCTCTTTCCATACGACAGAGGCAACTACGAGTTAATCTTTTTTAGGAAACTTTTCACTTCAAAGAAATTCTTTTCGTGATACATGTGCAAAGCAATCTAATTTCACGACAGAGGTTGACTCCGAGATATCTATAATATCTTTCCATGAGACAGGGAACATGTGATGCAATATATTTTTTGGTGATTGTTTTAATTTAAATAAATCCTGCTATAAAACAGCTTCTGTACAAAACAATTTATTTTCATGAGAAAGTTTAACTACAAAAAAAAAAAACCTTTAAGCAGGAAACTGGGAAGAAACTACTTCTAGGACAATCTATATAATATATTCACTCTAGGACAATCTTTTTCATGTGACAGGTTGACCTGACCGTAAGACAACTTGTTTCCATAATAAAAGGTAGACAGACTACCATTTCCTTTAGCAATATCGTTCAAACACAGAAAGGTTGTCTTAAAGACAACCTCTATAAATCCATTAATTTTATCTAAACTAAACTAACGAGTCAATCTTTTGAAAATTCTTCACATCAAATCTTTTACTTTTCACGAGACACTTCTACTCTAAACAATCTCTTTTCATGGGAGAGGATCACTCCGAGACAACCTCTTTTTATGAGACGGGTACACTCCTAGACAACCACTTACAAGAAAACTGTTTCAAAAGGTTGAGACCAAGACAATCTCTTTTGATGAAACCAGCTTGAAAGACTTTTCCTATATGTTTAGTGAACTTCTGCACTAGGTAGACACAGCAAGTGTTACTTTACAGCTGTTGGGAGAATTATTCAAACAACTCTTGATAAAATTGTCGTTTTAGAAGAAAAACAGATGAACTATTATGAAAATGTCCATGAACATGAACACTTCAAAAGAGGTGTAAACAAGTTGAAAAGCGAAGCCACATCGGGACCTCAACATTTCTTAAAGCAAGGAAGTGGCATCATTTTTCAAAGACAAGAATATAAGCAAATTTTCGGGAATTTTAAAATTTTGAAGCTATGAAAAGTGAACTTGATTTGAAAAACCTCTTTCCTTTGATGCCACGAAATTAAGTTCTCTTTTTGGGATTTCGTGGTTAAAAGTTTACTATTCGGAAAGACTTTGATTGGTGTCAACTTGGTGGCGCCAAAATATTTCGACTTATAGTACACGATACGTCAATTGAACTTACTATACCTCCAAGCGGTAGTCACTGGGTTTTTTTTTTTTTTTTTGTTGGAGGTTTTTAAAATACCAGCTGGAGCACTCAGACCTAAATACCGGTCCATTGTACTACCAAATGTAGTCACTGGATACTGGTCTCTTCCAACCGGAGGTGACATTTCAAACTAGTAAATGTGAGTGTTGACAGGAACAAGAAGCTCTGCGGCTAATGCCTAACTATCTGAATCTCAGTAGTCTGCCAGGTCTATGGGGAATATCACAGCGGAGAAATTCTATTTACATAATCAACGGTGGACTTCAGCAGTCAAAAAAGCAGAAACCAATGAATGAGCTAATCCGAAATATTTGGCTCAAAGGTCTTACAGGGTTTTTCAATAGAACTACGACAGGGTATTGAAATAGAGATGATAACCCCTGCATCAGTGTACTGACACCAGATTATCTGTCCTTTTATGTCCAAGAGGATCCCAAAAGGACCTGGCTCTGAATTTTGAGAGTTTTGCGTGGGGTTAACTAGAACTACCCAACCATAAAAACTATATGGTTCCGAAACGACCAACAGCCTCGGATAACAATTATGATTTTAGCGTTGACGACCCAAGCAAACGACAAAATGACAAAGACGTCCGGATCTGGAACGTGGTACTTAAGGTCCATTAGCGGAACGTGTAGCCGGAGAGCTAGCGGAAGACTAAGGCTGCTGCAAAACAAACTGGTCGCTATTTTTCTATCTCGCATCTTTTTATCTTTTTTGTGCTTTATGGTGAAAAATTATAGTGACCATGTGTTACAGGGCTTAATTCGAGAACATAAGTGTAATATGCGGCCACGTTTCCACAAAAGACGATAATTCCAAAGACTGTTCCTAGTTCCTCGAAGAAACATATGAGCAATGCCCTAGAAATGACGTGAAAATCGTTTTCGGGAAGGAGGACATCTTTGGAAATACAACCGGTGAGCATAGCCTGCATGACAAAACCTCCGAAAATTGACTCAGGCTAACCGATTTTGCTGTGCAGCTGAATCTTGTTGTTGATAGAACAGGCTTCCCGCATCTCAAAATTAATAAAGGTAAAAATAGATCGCCATTGCGATCGACGCAAAACATTCTTCCAGTGTAATAGATGCCCGAACCCTTCGAGGGGCCAACTTTGACTCGGACCACTACCTTGTTGTAGCCAATGTACGAATGAGGGTATCCTATTCACGATTAATTACTCAAAAACTAAGAAAGATTTTTGCATTTCTTTTTGCATTATTTGACTAAGAACTAATAAGAGCATTCGTTATTGGAAAAAATAACCAGTAATAATGCGGAACTTTGTATAAATTTCATTTGAAGAAAAATAATTTGACTCTGAGACATGATTACTGAAAAACCATTCCCTAAAATAACTTGAATTCAAAAGTTGATTGAAGAACAAAGTAACAGCTTTGAAAAACATTATAACGCGTGGTAGTAGGTGACTTAATTGACTTTAAATATTTTTTTCAACACTAAAGTTAATTTCAAAAAAAAAATGACGTATCTCGTTCAAGCGGTGGCAAGTGATTTCTTCTGTACTACTGACGCGCCTTGTGTAAAAAACGCTGATGATGCCACCCTCGCCCTTGACAGATTTGGTTTAGTTTTTATCTAGATAAAAAAAAAAGAGTTATTCGAAAATCGAAAGCCTTTTGACGATAGGTTGGACTGTACATCCTTTGTAAGGTTGTACCTACCCAGATATAAGCTTGGCACCTCCAACACAAAAATGTATCGTTCAGAGTTTGCAACCTTCAATTCAACATTTCCATTTTATGAAATATTGGTTATCAATGTGCCTACCTCCATAATATGACAAACATTTTTCCGCCTTTCCTTTCATTTGAATTTCCAATTTCAAAGATTTATTTTTTGTTTCTTAACTCAAATTCGATTGGTTCTACTATCGTGGTAAGAAATGTATGTCAAGACTTTCCAACCAGTTAGCGCAGCGGTCTATTCTCTATTCTGTACAGTAACATTCACCTCCCCTAATTAAGTATCAGTATTATAAAGCGTTTGTATAACCTGGCAAAAACTTCCAACAATAGAAAGAGACACAGACTTGAACGAGACACATCACACAATGACAACAGAAAATACCTTAATTATCTTGGCATTGTCACAGAATTGACTTGTACGACAAAACTGTTGCACCTAAAACTACAAAACCAACGACAACGAATGGCGGGAACAATAACACAAAATATGTCATGCCAAGTTGAAGTCTTTCCATTCCCTCTCTTTCTATCATTCACATTAACTCGTCAAAAAGAAAAACCACACAACTGTGAGTAGCTTCAAAGTGCTATGGGAAAGAATAACGTGCACCATTCGCGTCATTAGTCGCCAACTTGTAAAGATGCGCTTGCGCATCTTAAGAAAACATTTCTCACGATTAGGAACGTACTTGTACAGTGCCCCACGTATTCGTGTTGTATCCAATTTCTATTGTCGTTTGGCATCCACCACAGTAAGGGAGCAATTTTTTATTATTTGTTTGTATATTCATTTATTTTGGCCTTGAACATGATCTGTGGCTTGCCACCGATTCCGATCCTATAACAACCAAACAACGACACACAAACAACGAACGTTCATCACAAATAAGATAAATCCAAACAAAACTGAATCCGACGAGGAAGTTGAGGGGGAAAATGAGGAGGTTATCTCTAAATATACCAAAATCAACTTGTGCACCAAGGAATCACACGATTAAGATGATGACTTTCGAACGGATTTCCTCAAAGCAGCGATTGACCCACTTAAATGTTCCGTAAATCGGATATCATTGATGGGAACGGAGACGCCTTTCGTCTGAGTTTCTGATGTGTAAACACACAAACACATGCTAGTTACCTACATTATGTAGGTGACACCAGTGACATCAACGTCAACGACGATGAACATCGCAGTCGCATCACTCCAACTTCAAAAGCAAACTGATAGGTTTCACATTATGGATTGGAACGTGATGCCCCACGTTACAGGATACTTTTTTGTGCATTTGTTCTGATACATGAAGGAGCAATATTTTGGCTTGTGGTGGATTGGGTTAAGAGTGGAAGATACGTTGCATATGGTAGTCCAAAGTCAAGGTAAGTGCTGTGGTGTTTGGGTTAAGCTTAGGCGGATTATGTCTCTGATGGGGATGCGTAAAAAGAATTGAGTCACAATTTTAAAGTGTTTGGTTTCACTTCGCTGGTTTGGGATCAGAGCATCTTGATTCCTGGCTGAGAGTGGAACAACTTTAGACGTGATTTGACTCCAAAACTGATTTTTTTCTATTTTACTGTTAAATCATAAAATTAGGCTTCATTGTTGTTTTTAGACCTTTCCCTAGATAAATTGCAAATATTGGCATGAAGGTGAACAAAGGGATGTATAGACAAAAAAATTTTATGTAAAAACTTTGGTAGTAGTTCTTCTCTAATTCAAGTCGAAGAGAATATCTTTATTATAAACCGATGTTAGTTTATTTAAATTTTACGGCAATCTTTCTAATCTTGAACCACATTTAGATTTAGATTTTAGATTTGTGGATACTAATAAATTTTTAAGGAAAACGAAAGTGTGACTTTGGTAGGGTGCTTTCACGACTGAGGTTCCAACTTCTACTTTTGATGTGCCTCTTGTTTTCTTTGAGGCATACAAAAGCGGTAGATGTGATTGCCCGGATACGGAGACCGACACACTTAGACCACAGAGGGTCCATTGTGATACCACTGAGACCAGAAGGTTGTCCCCATCTAGGGGACTAGAAAGTTGATCACTTTCTAATCGAACCTGGACTAACAAGTTGATCACCTGTAATTCAAACCATTCAGAACTTCAGAGAGACTTTTAGGGTCTTTGTCGTCGAAAAAGTATTCACCAAGATGAGTTTTCCGTCTGTTAGCGAGCGCAGCGCATGAACAAAGGAGATGTTGGACTATTTCCTCCTCCTCCTCGTCGAATGCAGCTTCTACATAAGGCATTGGAGTAGATACCAAGCCCTTTGAAATGTCTACCTTTTAGGCAGTGTCATGTTAGGATACTTATGGTAGAGCTAATATGCAGACGATTAAGATTCTATAAGCTTTTTGAACCTTTCGAGTCTACACATGTCCAAATTTGTTTAGTCATAAGGCAGGTATTACTCTGCGTCCATCTAGTGCTCATCTTCTCCGAAGCGTAATGTTTTAGCAAAAGTTTACATGTAGCATTAGGTATACCTATGTTGTTCCTTTCAGGTCGAAGAGGAGAAGGCGTTCGTTTTTTGGCTAGTTCAACTGCCATGCATTTGCCTGGTAAGTCTCTTTTACCCGGCACCCATGAAAGATGAAGGTTGAACTCCTCTGACATCTACTTTAGAAATGTTCGACAATTTGGGACCGTTGTAGATTTTTTAAAGGCAGAGGCAAGAGCCTTGAGAGCATCCACTATAATAGTCAGGTAGGGGGAAGAAAAGGCATAAATTCAGCTCTTTCCAAAAAAAATCTCCTTCCTATACCATCACAGGTTTAAACCTAGTCAGTGTAGAAATGTAAGGCTTCTTTCTCTTGAGGGTATGGTTACTTGGAAGTTCTGTTCTTAACAAACACCAACTTGGAAATGGTGTAATCTAATCGATCCGGGATGAGTCTTTAGCTGTTTAAAATGTTAGTTTGACCAATTTGATAGGTGGTCCACTGTGAATTAGCTTTTACCGAAGGAGTTGTACTTAGGTCGTCGACAGTAACCAAAAATAAAATGTGTATTAAAAACTTAATACACGTGTAGTTTTTAAATGCACGTGAAAATAAAAATGCACGCGTAATTACAAAAACAAGTGATTTTTTGAATATCTGACGAGGTTGTGGTTGGATATAACATCAATCACCATTAATCTATTGATGAAAATCTTTAAAATGATTATACTTGTATTACACGCATAATTCATTTACACGTGTCTACGTATACACGCCCATTAGGGGGCTCTAGTCCATATGCAAGTGAAATGAAAAATGCGCATATGCATACTTTATATAACTGACACAAGTCCTCTTTTGACTGTCCAAAAAAATTTGCCCTAAAGAGAAATTTGCCCTTTAATATTGAGCGCATTATACACTTACAGTACACCTTTAGCAAACAATAGGGGAAAAGTTAATAAATCTTTTCACTCTATTTCTCAAGAATGGAATGGTAGCTTGTCAGGAATGGCCAAGAAGATGAACACTTATTAGGAAGCTTTGAGACTGTCAAAACAAAATACGTAGCCTAAAAAGAGTCATTTCCCCTTGTTCGGGCTTCGGTTCGTTCATAGAAACCATCTTTGTTTTTTTTAAGCAATTACTCCACTCTCCTGCACTGTTTTAAAAATTTCGTTTGCGTTTTAAAAATATACCAGAAAATATACTAGAAATATACCAAATCAAACAAATAAATTTTGAAATTCGCATTTGGAAGCGAAACTCAATGGGTTTCCACTTCGTTTGACGGTTGATTCTTTATGCACCCAAATCCAAGTTTAACCCTGGAAGGACATCCTTCGTCGAATCGACGAACACCTCACTTATTTTTTATGATTTCTCTTCAACTATTCATCCCCCTTAATTGTATCTTCGTACAACACCCGTTGGTGTGGTAATCTAACTGTGGGCAGACGTATGGTATCCTGTGAACTATAAAAATACGTATTGCTTTCAGGTTTGTTCGTCGAAACGACGAAGCATGACCTTTGTGTGACTTTTTTTTTTGTTTGGGCTTGCTAATTTTTATTATTTTGGATTTTTTTGTTGTTTTTTATGACAGAACAAAATGATTTACAATTAGCAACAAACACATAATATGTTTAGTAACAAAAAAAAAACCGCTATGCCGTCGAAACTATATGAAAAAGTAACATTTTGATCTTGTCAAGGAACATAATATGTCACGAAGACTGGACACACAAACTCTTACTACTACAACTAGGAGGAGAATCAAAAATGTTTTGGCCGATGGCCAAGGAATTTGTCAAGGCAATATTCAAAATCAATTAGCGGAAAAAAAGGAAAATTTGTGGATTTTGTCCATACTCCAATAGGGAAATGGCAAAATCTTCATGTTAGAAATGCAAGAAAAGCATCTGTGGCCAGCACAAAATTGAAGCTTATGCCTCTTGCATATAATTATTTTTTTAAAATGCTTTTTGTAGTTCCAGTAGTTGATATGAACTAAAACTTTAAGTTTTTGGAATTATTTCCATAAACAATTTAATTTTACTATTTTTTGTTGATTTTTTTTAAAGACAATGGCAGTATGTGTAACAAAATAAACTGATAATTTTAATTTTATTTTTAAAGGCCAAAAACATATCGATACTGGATATCAATAAATTGCATTTGTTACTTAAAAACATTTTCAAGAGTTTCATTTAAAATTTTTGAGATCAAGGTCAACTCAGTACGGATAAGATAGGTTTAAAGCTGAGCTTCGTCGATTCGACGAAGGATGACCTTAGTGCGCGTAAAATATGCATGTCCTTCCAGGGAGCCTTTTGAAGGTTAAAAAAGGAGCGTGTAGTTCTGGTTCTTTCGTTTAGCACCAACATTTTGAGTGATTTGAAGCGAAAAAAACAAATCATTTGAATCGTGTTGGTTCGTTTAAAACGAAACCTCTCAGTCATTTCCGATGAAAAAGGTTACCTATTGGTCAATATATGTTTGAGTTCAATGTGAAATGTGCCTCGCGATATCCCTTATTTTTCTAACTACAAGTAGTTGTGAGATTGAGAAATAAAATTTTTTTCAATGGAAAAACTTATAATAGCATAAAACTGATACGAGTTCTGGCGACACCTTAAGATTTGGAACTATATTGAGCTCATTGGCAACAGGAAATATTGAAACTTCAATAGTCGGATACATCTCCCACAACAAGAAAATTTTAAAACATGGGAAGCAGAATATTCCTCAATCACTCGTGTACACGTCTACACGTGTTGCACGTGTAATTCAATTAATCGTTTATGAACACGTGTATTAAGTATTACATGCGAAATTATATTTTAATGACGGTTTATGATTATGATTCAATTGGCTTTGCAAAACCAATGTAATAAAAATATTTTAAAAAAATCATTTTCAGCTGAAATTAGACAAATCTGACATGTTTAATTACGCGCTTTTGTCTTCAACCCTGCTTTCTGACGTAATAATAATTTTTAAAAACAAATTTTTATTGCCTTGTCGCCATAATACGAAGGTTAAATTTCTAATCAAAGCACACGAGACTTGGCAAAACTTTCTTTTCCATTGAAAGGTAAGGTAATGCTAAAAATCCTGGAGTGAAAATTAAATCATTGTGTTCCATTTCCTCATGAATGTTCAACCAAAAGTAGTAGTAGGTTTCCATGTGTCTATGGTAGAATGGGTAGCATGCCTGCTTATAACGTGAGACTTCAAGGCTTGATCCTGAGAAACATGCAAAGTATTTCGCCGACAACACCATTTTTTCAAACGACATGTGGGTAAGCCTTAAGAATTCATGCAAATCAGGAAAACTATGTAAATCGATTGAGCAATTAACTTAAACGAAAGGGACCAACAAATTTTTATTGACTATGAACGGCTAATTGAGGAAGCATGTTATGAAATTATTGTCCGAAAAATTGCCAAATTCACGCGAAAGGCAATACCTGTGAAAAAACATTTTTACCCATTGATATTTCCTAGATTTCAGCTTCGAACGTCCCAAAAGACAAACACATTAACCATTGCACCACGGACACCACAAAACAAGCATATAAATTTAAATATTCCACGTAATTTGATTTAAAGTTCATCTTTCCCTCGCACCTCCTGTCTAACACCCTTCTTATAGAAAGAAAATTCAGATACCATCAATCATGTTGAAGTAAGGAAAAAAAATCTCTAATTCGCTTTGAAAGTTAAACAACTACTTAGGACGAGAATTTTATCATCATGATCGTCAATTTGTTTGTCAAGCCATCTCTGGTCCTTAGTGGATACACTTCATCATCAGATATGCCACTTGACGTCATTAATCAAACCCCGACAATCGACCACACAAATGTATTTTAATTTTTTTTTTATTCAATAAGCAATTGAAAACTGGGCTGATTTTTTTTCTGAATAAACTCGAGGAAAGAATTTCTTATTTTTCGATGTCCTTGTTATTTTTATACATTTCGAGTTCAACAGCCTTGAGTATGACCAAAAATCCACTTGATACAGTCGCAGACTCCAGACAGTGCTATATATTCAAGTAGCAACAACACAACAGAAAAAAAGCAACTTGGAAATCTGTCACGATAACATGGCTACTGTACTCGGGCACTTCTTAGTGGATAATAGCGTCGGACAGAACGAGCATGGCTGACACAAAAACAAGAAAATCCTTTTATCAAAATGAAGGAAACAAATTGTGAGAAATCATTTGAAAGGATTAGATGTGCTGCAACATAGCAACCAAAAAAGGAAGAGCATTATGAAAAGGAATACAAAAAAAAAAGAAACTTAGAATGCAACCGTAAATAATGTATTCAACTGATGCTGTTGCAAAGTGTTAAAGTACAAAACGTATCTCTTCCTTCTTATTTCATACTATCCATGGTTGAGTAGGTAGGTGCGTTTGAATAGTGAGAGAGGATTAGGATTTAGCAAAACTTTAAGTTCATTCACCGGAAGAAGAAATCCTTGTTTATTGGTGTAGAAAATATACGAATTGTGTGAGATTTGACTAAGAACAAGAGATGATAAGGAGGATATTGAATTCAAAATACCCTAAAGACGGTACTTGAGATTTCTAAGAGAAATAAGAGGAAGTGGAAAGATTTGTGGCTTTGCTTGTGTCAAGATGATGTTTTAAGTCTGAGTGCGGTTATGATTCTTTGAATGAAGGATGAAGGCACACATTTTTGACAAGGGTTTTTGTGTTCCAAGCAAACAAAACAAATCAGAATTATAGAAAGCAGGAGTAGTGTACACAAAGAACTAGTTACAAACTGTACTGTTGGAGCTTGTGGTGAAGTTTTAATAGTCATTTTTAATTGGCGCCCCGATCAGGTTGAGTTTTTGTACACATAGACTTCAAGAGTTCTTTACAGAAGAAGCAATAAAGGCTTATGAGGTTGAAACTGAAGAAACTTTCAACATTAAAAACAGGACTGTTCTGTAGATAGAAAACCGGAAATGATAGAACAGCGAAAATGATTTCCTAGAACATTGCAAGCACATCAGCTTGCATAGAACATTGCAAGCACATTGCAAGCACATTTGAGTTTGTAGATAACCAAAGTACATAATCAGCCTTATTATGAGTTTCACGTGAATAGCTTTTCGCCCGGAACATTTTTGTTCGCCGGGAATTTTAAAAGCTATTATAAGTTTCACCTGAACAAAATTCCAGACTTACAATTTTTCCGCTTTTGTTGTTCACTTGTTCGCCTCACAAAAATAAGTGAAATAAATTGCTCAACGTGTTAACATTTCACGAAGAAAAATAGCTCATAATAAGGGAAATTTTTCGAACATGGAAAATTTTTCCCCCGAAACTCAAGAAAGGGAAAAGTGAAATGGGATCTTTTCCGAGGGGAATGATTTCACGTGAAACTTATACTTGTACACAATAATTGCATTCCTATTAAGGTAGAAGACTTTGGAAGGTAACTTATTCGACATAAGAGATGTTAGGATAGATCCTTGTGGAATGCCAAACATGGAATGTGGAACTATTAAAGAATCTACGTGCCCATTGGGGTTAACATATCTGTTTGTTGCGAAGTTCGAGGTTCGAATTGCAACAGAAAACAAAAAGAAGTTTCTCCACGGGTATCGCTTTTCTTGAGGAAATAGCAAGACCTCCGATTGTAGTTTCACTGTCATGAAAAGCGCTTTCTCGACTAGCAGTTCTCAATCAGCAAAAAACTTTAGGTCCCCCTTAACTCTCACAAGGTATAGGGTTGTAAGCATAGGCAGATCCACGGGGGGGTTTTCGGGTCGCGTGAAATATAAACTTTTTTACATGTACATTTTTGATCGAAAGATGCTAACCAGTAAAGCATCAAGCGCATTTTGGATGTTCTGGCCGTGGATTCGTTGTCTCCACATCTTGACTTCTGACAGAAATTTTTTTTTTAAACAATCCGATATATCTCCGTAAAATGTGTAGAGGTCAGCGCAATTTCTTTTCGGTAAATTCTTTTTTAAGAAACATTTGACTGAAACTTTGGAAAATGGATTTGTGTTCCGAGAACTGACTTTTGAGTTGAGAAATGAACGTATCAAGAAACGGAATGTAGGAAGAAATTCTGTAGTAGTCTTCAATACTTTGTGCTTAAACGTTGCAACGATTTTTTTAATGATTGCAACGGCGGCGGCGGCGGCACGGCGGTGCGAGTGGCAATTTCATTGTGATTTCGTATTCAGAACAAATTCTAGCAACATATTCATAATTAACGTGGAAAGTAGAATCTGCGTTTTCGCGTTTGTACGTAAATTCATTCAAAGTGTCTTCTGCCAGCTTAGTAGCCTCACCCAGATCTTGGTTTTAAGATTGCAATTCCCGACTCAAAGGCAAAACAATCGAATTAACTGATTCCATAATGTGACAGGCGATTTGGAATTCAACCGTCGAAATCGCTGTCAAAAGATGAAATGCATTTTGCGAAGTATCTCGATCTTTCCACGTTTTGATTTCTTCGAAAGATTCAATAACAGCCGGTTGCAATTCAACGTACGTTCTAAGTGCTTCATGAGACTGAGCCCACCTGGTAGAACAAACAGACTTTAACTTTTGTTTTTTTTTATCACTTTTGTTTGTCATTTTTGAAATTTCTTGGTGTAGAACGTCTTGTCTTTTAGGCCACTGAAAAAATGCTCCAATCGCTCCGATAGTTCCTAACGTATTTTTGATTCCTGACACTTCGCATTGAATGCCAAACTAAAGCTATGTGCAGTGCAATGTATATAAATTGCCAGGGGGAAATACGATCTCAGATGAGCCTGTGCACCAATGAATTGGACACTCATTGCCGGAGCTCCGTCGAATCCTTGGCCATACATATATGAGCAATGGACGCCAACACCATGTAAATAATTTCTGATTGAATCTGCTAAGCCTCGTAGAGTGAAATCTCCCTTTACGGACACCTCCTTTAGGCGGACACTTCCCTTAAACGGACAAATATTTTTGCACGGAAATTGCTCCATATAAGTTTCATTGTTTTCAGTTTCCTTTAGACGGACACTCTCTTGGACGGACGCGGACAGAAATTTCACGTATGAAAGACAAAATGTTTTCTCTTAGACGTACACCAGAGCAGGATTGAACATGGCATCACGCTGATAATTTTGGCAGTGGTATTTTTTTTAAATTGCACTTTTCAGCGAGCATAAAATTCTTTGATAAATATGTACATACGTGCCAGTTGCGAGTCCAGAAACTCTATTATGTATGTGTTATTTTTTGTAACTGTTGAATGAGTATTTGATTTGAAGGCATGTATGTGTTGGATATTTTAATATATTTATTCTCTCATTCTCTCATTCATGTTGTGGAATTGATCTTGTTTGGATGTAAAAAAAGGGTTAATTTTTTGATTTTAGATTATTTGCGCTCAGGCAGTTTAAAATTATTTTAATAATTTTTACCTACGTAGATTTTATAGAAATATAGTTTTTGGATGCCACCAAAAAAGAGAACTTTGACTTTATAGGGAAAGGTAGACGTAATTAGCTTTAGTCAAAAATATAAAAAAATCATACGAGAAAAAGCAACAGAATTTAAAAAAGAAAAACCCAAGTTGCTGATCTACTGAAAAAAAAGAATGAGCTTTTGAGTGAATGGCAGTCAAACTACAATGCAACTCATCTTAAAAGACAATTTATTTCGTCAAACTGCCTTGATAAAAATGTTTTCGAGTAGTTCAATGCATTTCGAAACAAAGGGTTTAAGATATCTGGAAGAGCAATTCGACATCAGGAATCACAGATTTCAAAGCATCAGCAAATTATATTTAAAATTTTGTGTTTCTGTTTGATTTCCCTTAAACGGACAACTCTCTTAGGCGGACAAAAACTTCTGCACCATGGCTGTCCGCCCAAGGGAGATTTCACGTATAATATAAATAAAATTTTGAGTAATAGACCCCCCATGCCCAAATCCTGGATCCGCCAATGGTTGTAAGCAATGCACTAGACCTTTGGACTTCACGCTCTATTGCGCCAATCTATTCGTTTATTCGGTCTACGTCTTCCTCTAGAAATACTCTAAAAGCAGATGTATAGAGGCTACAAGAGAGATACGAGTTTTTCAAAAGAAAAGAAAGCTTAAAAAATTCAATTCTACGAATGAAGCCATAACTTTTTGATTCGATTACGAAAACGGATTATGTATTTCGAAAAAAATATCTCGACCATTTTTGTAAGCTTTTAATAAACGTATTAAGGTGATGATGAATTGGCAAGTCCTCCGTTAGTAAATTCATCGCCATGAAAAGCGCTTTCTCAATTAGCCGTTCGGAACTGGCAGAAAATTATAGGTGCCTTCCATTCCTTCGCAAGGCATGGTGGTGAGAAATGCGCTAGGCCCAGGGGCTCCTCGCTCTGTTGCGCCACCCTATTTATTTTTTATTTTATAAAACTGACATCTTGTGGTCAAATCGGCCAACTCTGATGTCATTTATTTTCAGTTTTGTTTGCCATTTCATCATGAACACACAGGTTGACAGAAGAACGCTTGCAAATCGTGCAAATTTATTTCGAAAATAATGGTTCAGTTCGCGAAGTTTACCGCAAGCTCCGTCCATTTTATGGTCGACATAATCGTACAACAGAGCAATTAATTCGGTTAACAGTGTATCGTTTCAGCATTACATTAATTTTACATGATAATACGTATCCGCAGAGACGTCGAACAGTGCGTACCGAAGAAATAATTGCCGCTGTAGAGCAAAATGTCGAAGGGGACACTGATGAATCGATTCGCCACCGTGCACACCAATTGCAGCTTTGTCAATCAACTTTATGGAAGATCCAGCTTGTGCAAGAACCATGCAATGCGTCGTGATTTTGGTGTATGGGCCGAAAACTATTTTGTTCCCGAATTGGATGGCATGAATGTGAATGAGATGTGGTTCCAACAAGACGGCGCTACATCCCACACAGTGCTCGTCAGTCGTTACAATAGATTTATTGAAGGAAACATTCGATGAGTGCATAATTTCGCGAAATGGACCTGTCAATTGGCCACCAAGATCGTGTGATTTGACATTGACAACATTGGATTACTTTCTTTGGGGATATGTGAAGTCGCTCGTCTATACGTCAACAATCCAGAAACGTTAAGGGGCTTGGAAGACAACATTCGTGACGTTATTGCTGACATTACGGCCTCAAATGCTCGAAAAAAGTGTTAGAAAATTGGACTTCTAGACTTGGCTTTATTCGAGTCAGCCGCGGCGGCCACATGCATGAAATCATATTTAAACATTAATGGCATAAAATTACTCTTCCAATAAAGCTAAATTGATGGACATTAAAACGAGTGTTTTATTTTAATTCGAAGTTCAATACTTCAAAAAAAAAAAAAAAAAAACACCCTTTATAACTTAAAAAATACTACGACGTTTTTCAAACTACGAAAGCACCACCATCGGTCTGATCCGCCTCCAACAGGTTTTTATTAAGTGTCGTGTTTTTATTTCTGGCTCTTTACGAAGTTGGTTGTTCACTTTTCGTTAAACAGATGCGTTTACTTAAAGTGGCTTCTGACATATTGTTTTTAAACCCAAAACTAGAACTTGAAAAAAAACCTGATGTACCTAACAAGTAACAAACAAACCACCAAAAGTGTTCTTAGCAGTTGTTGATATGAAATGTTGTTGATATGAAAACATACGTTCCACAAGCCAATACATTGAAAAAAAACTCAGCGAAAATTGTCGCTTTGTAGAGTAGAGAGAACAGATCACGTTCACGATAAGCCAGCCGTCGGCCATCCCTTTCCCTATCAGTGTTCGATCGTTTTCGGTCGATTGCTCTTTCTCTCTCTCAATCTCAGAGCTCCAAATAAAAATTGAAATTGTCATCGATATCTCTCGCTCTTCTACATCACATTCTTTACATTAAAATAACGTGTACAATGTACATGGTGTGGGTTGTGGAAAATCTTAACTCACACTCAAACAAGTCCATTTCAATTTCAGTTTCTGTGTGCTACGAGGGTTTGTTGTGTGCGCTCGATCAACGATCACTCCTTTCGTATGGTTTGGTTTTCTCATTTTTGCGTTTTGTTTTCACTTCAATGCTTGTTTTGGATTTGTTTTATTCAATTTTGTAGGTGTGCGCATTGCGCCTATCGCGGCGGAAAACTGGTTTTTCAACCAAAAACGTAACTAGTCGCTCGTACCTGTTGAAATGATGAAAATTGTTGGGTACAGAAAAACTTGTTTTTGCTCGCAAATAACATTTGCTTGATTAATGCTTCAACACAAATTTTGAAATAAGTTGGTTTTTTTTTGTTGTTGTTGGCATTTTTCTGGACGGAACTTGAGAATGCAATGCACATTTTTGGTTGTAGTGTAGGACAAGATGGATTACTTCACTGACGGGTGGGGAGAGACGTAAAACGCGATTTTGTAGATTATCTGGCCGGTGATATCGTTCGTTCGTTCGTTTCATCGGTGTATTTGCCTACATATCTGCATTCGAAATCAATTCGGAAGTGGGAGCGACGCCGACGTCGCGTCGTCGATGTGGATTCGATGGAATGTTTAGTACTTGTTTGGAACCCGTTCTTTAAAATCGGAATTTGAACTTGGCGCGATGGTAAACAAACACAAATGTAGGCAGCCAGCCACAAAATGAAGTCAACGAATGGATGATGCTTCTGTTCATTTGTTTTGAAGCGAAGTAGGCAAACGCAGTAGGTAGGTATACTTTACTTACCTACACTTTGTGCTCGGAAGCTCGTTTTTTCGTATTGGTTATTTGTTTATGTTTACAAACAAAATGTTTAGATTCGTTGGATACACATGAGTCTTTCAACAAATTTTTGATTAGTTCAATGGAACCAAACATGGGTTGCTTAATTTTTGTTGGACGAGTGGGTGATTTTGGGTGTGTAAAGTCAATGTTATGTTGCGACTTTAAAGGCAGCGTTAGTGTACCAGTTACTGATTACCTAACACATAGTTTTCATCTTTGGGGTAGGATAGCTAGTTAAGCCAATTTCATAAGCCAAAGTTTTTTGTGGTGATCAAATGTAGTATCTACCCGGCCACTTTGATCCAATATCATTTCTTTAACAAGTCTCAAACCAAATAATTGAAATTGAACACATTTATGGATGCAATTGTTTTACTATTTCATTTTGTATGTTATTTGGATACGCGATTGGGGCTTTTAGTTTACTCATCTCTTGTTTCAATGAAACTTATTGTGAAACTTAATAAATTACAGCTCGCGGTGAGCCTCAAGCCTCAACCAACATCTTTCGGCAACAATTTCGATTTCGGGCGAGCTCTCTCTAGTTTTGCATCTATGTCGGTTGAGGTTTTCGAAACTAGGTACCAAGGGTTTCCACATCCGCTTTCTCCCCTGGGAGTATTTGGATGAAATATACAAATACACCATGCTCTTGGACTTCATCAAAATCCGTTGCGTTGTTTTAAACATCCAAGCAAACAAACTGACAGCGACTTTGTAAGGATAAGGTTAAAGGCCCCGGCCCATAGAACGCGGTGCGTGCGTGCGGCACCGCTTTCAACTGACAGCTCGATTAAATACACACGTTCTTATGAGAGGTGACCCATAAGGCTCTCACGCGGTGACAGAAGAGAGACATGCGCAGTCACAACCAATTTGAAGTTTTCTCTTATACGGGAAAAGTGACAATGGGCGCGTTCAAGAACCTATCGGATAGCCTATCTCGAATAGCCGTGTCTAGATACCTTTTTGAACGATCGACAACAGACAACAACTGTGAAATATTAAAATTCGACTTTTGAAAACAGAAAAACATTCAAAATATCATTGTTAGACGATTATAACTTATTTTTTTCCCACACGTAAACAACAACAACAAGCTATCCGGATGCGATTCTTGAACGCCCCCATTTTGACTAAATTTATCTGTCAAAACACCGCAACGGATTCTATGGGTCACCCCTATCAGTTGCGCGCGGCAAAACCCACCGCATCAGTTGCCGCGCCGCTTCTACCGCACGCACCGCGTTCTATGGGCCGGGGCCTTAACTGCTGTAGCTGTAGTACGCCGCGCTGTCAAAGTCGAAAGTAAGCAAATGCCATAAGAGAGAACACAATTCGTAGTAGTAGCTGTAGCTGTAGTACAAGTTGACTCAACTTCAACTTTTGAGCTGCAGCGCTACATTTTGACGTTTCAGACAGAAAAAAACAAAACAAAGCAAAATGGCTCAGCAAAATTGACATCTTGCGTTACACCATTGTGGACGAGCTTTACTACATTCCTAAGCTGCACTCTGATTTTTGATTTGACAGCGCGGCGCGGCGTACTACAGCTACAGCTACGCCATTCTGTTCAGGCAGTAAGGATTGAAACTGAGAGAACATAATGCCATTTTTTCAAACTGGTCTTGAATTTCAATGACGACAGATGCTGGAGTAGCACGCTGCGTTGTTTCCTTGGCTTGTGGTGGATCTTTATTGCTTTTTAACAAATGTGTAAGAAAATTTATAGTCTTTAATACGTACACACTTCCGAAACTCTTCCCAGCAAATAATTTCATGCTTTCAGTCACAGTGCAAAACATGATTCATCTCCGTTCAATAGTCATAATGTAATTACTTTTGGAGGACTAGCCATATCCGCACCAAAAGCGATCTAGTAGGATGGGTTGATGTCCGTTTTCTTTGAGGAAGCTCTCAAGATCGCCATAGCCCAGGCGTTTGATAAAGTCTCAGCTTCTTCAATCTCAGATAAGGATTACCTTTAAAAAAGACTCTCAACATCCTTCGGCTTGGTCGATCAACTTTAAATAGATCATTTAATTTTTCAGACTTAGACTTCATCGATAGAGCTCAAGAGTTTTTTTTATGGGAACAAGAACTTCCCACTTTTGCACTGTCCCATTTTCGGTTTTCACAAGAGTCACCATCATAACGACAATTTTTCTGTGGGTTTAAAAGAGCGTTCTTCTGTGGTTTTAAGTGTTTTTCGGAAAGTTACTTTAAAGAAGATCGTTTTTCAGTAGCAAAAATGCCTATCATCTCTCAGGGAGATGTCAGAGCAGTTTAATATTCACCTATGCTGGGTGCCGGGGCATAGAGACATTCCAGGAAACTGCAAAGCAGATGAACTCGCGAGCAACGCAACACTTCTGCCCTTCTCACCGACATCCGAGAGTATCGGCATACCGTATCGGGTACATACAAACTCTTGCTCAAGCAGGACGCATACAAGAAAACTAATCTGAGATGGTCAAGCAGTTAACGTGTAACGCAACGAAACAAATCTGGCCCAAGCTAGATCTTAAGCGGTCGAACGGCTTGATCTCTCAACACACATTAGTACGACCATAGGTGTCATTATAGGACATGCCTTATTGGAAGACATGCAGCAAGGCAAGGGGTTACCTCAAATGATTTTTGCAGAAGCTGTTTGGGTGAGGAGGAGGAGACTATTCCCCAGCTTCTCTGTTCATGTCCCACTTTAGCTCACAAACGTAGGACACACCTAGCTTCGTGTTTCTTTAATGACATTAGTGATCTTACTCACATCGACACCCTGCGTCTCTCCCGCTTTATTGTAAGCTCAAAATGGTTCCATTAGGATAAGGATGCATTAGATCCACCGTGGTACCATAATGGGCCCAACGGGCTTAAGTGTGTTAGCCGAGCTGACAGCCACTTTAACCTAACGTCACCCAACCTAACCTAACCTTGTGCTGCGGTTTCTTGAGTTATTTTCAACAAAAAAAAAAACATACTCAGTCATCTTGGTCCTTTGCTTGTCTATTGATCCTTATCCTTCTTATTTCACCACCTATAATTCTCTTGTTTCGTTGTAAATGGGCCATTTTAAATAACTGTGGACAACCTAAGAGATCGCGACAATCTTTTAAATTAAACAAAGTTGAAAGCCTTATTAGAAAGTCGGTAATAAAAAAAGGTCTTCAATAAAATCTTATCTAATCTAGGACGATGAAATTTCAGAGAAAAAAATTTTCAAAATGTTCGATTTTCTAAAACATAATGTTTAGCGTCCCTAAGAGGTTTTCTCTTTTTTTCCTTTTTTGAAGTTACGAGGATCGTGATCTCCATGGGATCACAACTCTTCCATTTATTTGCTTCTCGCGAGTGATCAACTCGTAGGGTACGCCGCATAATTAACCTCAGATTGGTTGGCAACCTCCCAGTTTTGGATTGTCCAATGTCTAAGGTTCTTTTTTTTCTTCGCGATCGTGTCTCTATTTTTCTATTTTTTCCTTCCAAGATGGTATTTTTAATGTGAAGGCTTCTAGGGAGCTTGGTACTTCCGATGCCAAGATACGTGGGTCCCTAAAATGTGTGGATTGGAAAGCTTTCTTTAATATTAAAGGGGTATTCTGGTTTAGAGGCATAAATTGAGATGATTTTTGAAAAGTCGAAAAAAACAATCAATATTTCCACCATTCAATTTTTTACTAGTTATTAGTTAACATCTAAAGAATACAGAAAAAATACAGTTAAAGAGTTAGAAATTAGAAAAAACAGCAGCTGATGAAGTGGAGTGTCTCAAAAACTTGGCACGTGACTATGGCCAAGATTTCAACCTTTCTGGCAATCGGAATAAAAAAAAACAAAAAGATAATTAATCTAGAATAATGTTGCTACGGTATAGGAACTACAGAAAAGTTGAAACAAAAATTATTCACAAAATAGCGACTCCCTGAAGAAAAAAACAGTTTTTTTGGTATGAGCGTAGTTTCTACACGATTACATTACTTGCCTTAGTAGCCTTAGTAGTTCCTAATCGCAAGTAAAAATAAGGGCTGATCAAAACACTACTGCCACAGACAAATGCACCGAAATCAGCCTTTGGTTGGATTCAGACATGGAACAGTCCAAAACCACTTAATGGAAAACGTTCAATGACCACCTCCGCATTTGCTCGAAAATTATATCGAATATGAACACGAAATGGATACCGTAATACAAAAATGGCGAAAACCCCATAAAAAAATTACATCCTTGTTACTGATTCTCGTAGCGCTCTTTAAGTGTTATTAGATCGTAAAAAAGCAAAGGTATTATCGGGATTACATTTTCGTTTAATGTAACCTTATGTACGTACATTTATTTACTTAGCTACAACTCCAAATTTCAAGCGATAACCAGTTCCTTTGACCTTATCAGAGTTTATTATCCTTTCGAACCTTTTTTTGCCCTTCTATACCAATAAATACCACACGTAACACGATGACAATCTAAACCAATTTCCTTAAGCTCCCTTTTTTGATAGAACCTTTTACCAAAATTTCACATGTTTTTCCGGTTTTATTTACTTCTTCTTCCTCGGTATATTGTGATTTTGACTATTTTTGGAGCAACCCACCTTGGGATTCCGGTAGATTTCCAGTCAAAGTGCAATGGACCGTCTCTAAATCGCCACAAAAATCACTGAGCTTCAGACGTTTTATTTTTTCCACCATGTGGAACAAATTGTCCATCTAACATTCCCCCCACACACACAATACGAGTATTACAAGAAAAACAGTTGTTCCAAAAGATGATTTCATTTTGCTTTGATCTTATTCCTCGGTCGACTCCTAGCTTCGACTAGGGTGAAATGTTCAGTCGCAAACCATTTTAAGGCAATCACCTCATGAAATTGAGGTGAGCTGATGGTGTAACGTGTTTGTAGACATAAGGTAGAATATCATTGTCACTCCTCCCGAAAGTCGCTCTTCTTTTTTTGCCATTCTCGCACCAACATCCGAGTGCAACCGACTGGAATAAATGAAAAATCAATGTTTTCCAATAGTAGGACGACGAGGCTATAAATATCGTTGGCTCCATGCACAACACACGTAGTACGTATGTTGACCTTTTTATGATGATCCATTCACATACAAGAGGCCAAAAGGACTTGCTTGGTGGGGTGAAAAATCTCGGGATTGTTATTGAAGTTGAGTACACTTGGTGTACTTGGGGTACCGCTTGAAAGGGAATTTTACATTAAATGCACGCTGCACCAAATTACATTTAATTGAATCATCGCACCGTTCGGTTCTTTCGCGATTATTGATATGGCTCTTGTGACTGGTTACGCTCATGTTGGATTTACATATGGGAGATCTGCTTGTGGAGTAGTTCGAGAGGAAAATGGCAATCTTATAGAATGTCTTTTCAAAATGCTTGGAATCGAAATGGAACCAATTAAATTTTTTTTTTGCGAACAGAGAAGAATGGGAAAAAAGAAGGTAAATAAAGCTGCGCAGCAGAAATAAAACTAGCACGAGTTTTAAACTACTTTTGTTTACAATTTACTATACTCACACATCCTCGAAGAGTTTTTTTATAAACTGACATTTTTTGGTTGCGATAGTAAAATAAAAATTAAGTTGCAAATATTAAAAATTGCAGTGAAGTTTACACAGTAAAGGGAACAAAAATTGGATGGAAAAAGTAGATATAACCTAATGAAATAAAACATAAGGCAATGTAACGTAAGACTACAACCATGAGGTATGGGAACGAAAAGCAATGAACTACGGATTGTAAAATGTAAGTAAGTGAAAGGTTAGGCTGCGAAAAGCAGTCAAACTCGGCCTACAAAAAGAAGCGTATCAAAACATAAGGTGATAGACAAAGGACAATGCAACGTAACACAGTCCAACATAAGAAAAAACAAAGCAAAGTAGCAAAGTGTAAGGCAATAGTTCGTTAGGTAGTAAAACAAAGAGCAATGAAAAGTAAGAACATAAGGCAATCAATCTCGAGACAATAGAACTTTATTAAGTAGAGAAAAGCAAATCAATAGCTCATAAGACAATAGGACAATGAAACAAAAAGAGTACTAATAATGTAGGAAAATACGTCGCAGAAAAATAAAGAGACAGACAACGCAACTAATGCCTGAAACACAATGCCGCTTCAACTTCGGTTTCACTTGAAGTCCACGAGTTCAACCATAGTAAAAAAAAAAAAGAACGAACGTAATATCGAAGTCAAAACATCGCTTTGACTTCGATGTTACATTGGTTCGTGTACAAGATAACGTAACGTTACTTCAACGACTAGAAAAAAGCTCTGTATGGTTGAACTTTTGCTAGCTTTTACAGTAAAACGCAAAAACAAAATCATAACGTAATGGAGTCCAAACCAAAACCAACGGAAGATAATAAAACGTAAGGCAGTAAAAAGTGAGGAAATGAAGCGTAAGGTAGTGAAATGTAAGACCATCAAACTTGACAAACAAAAAGTAAGGTATCAAAACATGAGGTAAGGCGATAAAACGTAAGACAATGAGATGTGAGGTACTCGTAATATAACGTAAAGCAACGATATGTAGGGCACTAAAACATAGAGCAGTGAAAATTAAAAACATAAAGCAATAAAACGTAAAACAATTTGATGTCAAATAAAGAAATGCAAAGCAATAACACGTTGGCTAGCTAATAAGAGAATGAAACGAAAGACAATACTGAAAATGTAGCGTAATACGCCGTATGGTTATAAAATAGAAGGCAACTCGCCTTATGCCTCAATCACTTTAACAGCGGTTTCGCATTACGTTTATGAGTTCAATCATAGGAAATCAATATACGCCATCAAAACATCGCTTTGACTTCGATGTTACGTTGCTTCGTGTACAAGACAACGTAACGTGACTCCAACTTAAAGCAGAAAGATCAGTTTGGTTTGAGTGCGCTAAATCACTTTAACAGAAAAAAAACAACTACAAATTCATAGTGTCAACACAAAACGCTGATACGTAACGGGGTCGAAACCGAATACGAAGCGTTAATAGAAAACAAGGCAGTCAAACGGAAGACAATAAAATGCGGTGAAACACATACACAAACACATACCATAAAAAAAAAAAAGTTGAATCGAAGCAAAGAAGTGATTTTTGAAACCGTAACGTTAATGAGGGTAGTGTTATAGAACCCTGGATAGTTAGATAAACCGTTAAACTATGGATCGAAGGAATAATAGACAAGCAATCAAAAGCAAATAAATTAAATGCAAGGCTTTTGAACGTTAGGTAATAAAGTGTAAGGCAGCGAAACGTAACGCAAGTTCTTATAATGTAAGTTAAAAAAAAAAACACGTAAAGTAATTTACCGGCAATGTATAATATTTGTTCTAAATATTCCTAACGGTTTCTCGAATCAATTTTTTTTTTTACAAATTTGTATACAAAAATTTAAATAATTGACACCTCCGGGAACAAAGGGTTAAATGGAAAACAACAAATTATAACGAAATAAAATTCAACTTCAAATCACAAGCACTAAACTGAAAAAAAGGGAATACAATTTAACAATCGAAAACTTTTCTCACTGTTTAAGTAAATTCAATGGTTTTGTTTAGTAGATACAATTCCAGTACTGTTGCCAATCAAAATCTAAACAAGAAGCGTGTGCATACAAAAATTTCAATAGCCACTAAAGGAGAATGCATTTCGTGGTAAAACGCAAAAACTATCAACTTTGACTATGTGTGACACGTAGCCAACTCATTAAAACAGCCTTAAAAATTATTCATTCTCAAATTCTTTGCTTCCACAATAGGGAAATAGAGAACAGATAATTTATAGTCCACAAACCCGTGCCTCATTAAAATTCATTCAAAAAATCTATCTTTCATTCGCTCAATTAGTTTCAATTGAAGTTCGCAATTGTTTGACAGAAACAAAACAATGCAAAAGGGAGAAGCAAATGGTCTAGAATTTGAGGTATTCCTCGTCGCCAAATACATTTATTTTTGGTTTCTCTCAATTAATCTAAACTTGACTATGAAAAAAGGTTATTTTTAAACATGTCACCATTTTCAAGAAAAGGAAATAAAATAAAAGGGAAACTCATTGTTTTCTTGACTTTTTACTCACTCCTGCTCAAACTAATGTTATCCAATCGATTGATTCTCTTTTTGCAGTAGGTTTTTACGACTTATTAAATAGAAAACAGGACTTTTATCCGTCAACTTCTATTCAAACATAGAGCGGATGCTGTAAGATCGCAGTAACCTGAAGTAAACTTGACATTCCCAATCAAAATCAAACTTACACATGCATACTTCATTTTGGGCATTTTTGCCACTTTCAAAGAACATTAGGTTGTTGTACAAAGCAAAAGCTCTACATAATCCCTAGGTTTTTAGCTCACCTACGCAAGCCCTTGCTATTCTCATCCCTATTTCTAATTAATTTGATGCCAATTATGTTTTTCTCATTTGGTGGTTCACAAAAGTGCTTAATGCCTCCAGCTGTTAAGGTACAAAACTTGCGACAGAAATAGAACACAAGGACTTGTGTTTAAGGAAGAAAAAATAAGGGAAAAACAAAACATACGATAAACACTAAGAAGTTATTTGAAACAAGAGGCAGTCCTCACGTTCATACACAAGAATGTACTCAGTCGGGCATTGCCCTCAGTTTCTCAACTAAACCAAAGTGCCCTCTCGACAAGTCCCAAAGTACTCACTCTAAAGGACATGCACATTCTTGTTCGCAAAACCATCCAATACTGCTCCGTAAACACCATGCACATGTTATTTCATTCTAACTTTAATTGTTTCATGCATTCCCTCACTCGAAAATTTTCGACTGTAGTACCTTTATAGAACAGGTCACTTCCACTTGACCAAAAGGATTCTCCATACCACCGAAGTAAAGTAGACTGTACTCTGCATATACTAATATCTTTTGCAGTGCAACTTTATGAACTCAAAAACACCCTCTGGTGGTTTTCTGTGTCTTTAATTAAAAATAGACAACAAACATCTACCCGAAACCTTTCAACTAATGCCAAAGAACTTCTTAGGAGCCAAGCAAGGGCTTAAAGTTCTCCCACAAACAGCATTTAGTAGTTTCAGTCCTTTGCAGAAACACTTTTAGTCATCAGTAGGCATAGGCAAGGCAAGGTATACCTGGGGAAGTCTTCATCCACCCCACGCCTCACATGAATGATGAATATACGTTTCATAATTCAAATCATTTTCCAAATGGCTCTCCTTTGTGGTAGCGGTGGTGGTGTTGTGGTTAGTGTCGCAACTCGCAAATCTCTCCCCTTTTGCACAAAGGAAAATGTCCCACAAAACATCACTTGCATTGCACAGAGCAAGGAGGGAGTGTTGAAAAGAAATGCCGGAAGCTAGAAAAACAGAGACATCTGGGTGTGTCTCTTATGAAAGCTCCTCGCTCGTGCACAAGAATGCACTTGTGACAGTGTCAACAGAGGTCGGGGTCAAGTATGCCATAAATTCTGTTACCCATAAATCAAAGTTTTTCTTTTTTTGCATTTCTTTGTCTTTGGCTTGTGGATGCCACAAAGGAACATCATTTTTGGCCTTTCAAGTGAAAGAGTTGAAGGTTAGTTCATGTGGTTGAAGGATATTATTTGAAAAACGTGTTGAATTGATTTCTCAAGCCATACAATTTCGCAATAACCCACAACCTTGATGTGCAATCAGAAAATATGAAGAAATATAAATATCTTTTCAAAAAATTATGAAACGATTATATTAAAAAAGGCGCGGACCCAGTAACCGAGTTTACGTGATCGAAATATCCAATTAGATCTTACATCAGCATGGGGCACGCACTGGCCTGGCATTGTTTCTCTGTGCCAAGAAAAATGCGGCTATGCTTTTCAAAGAAATTCATATGAGTCATTCTATTGAATTGGAACATACTTTCGATGAAGCAAATCGCAAATGTTTCGTGTAAGAGCGGCAGCGATAGAAGTAGAAACAGAAAATGTACCCACTTTTTTGTTCAACTAGATTATATCCCCTTATAAGGCTAAAACGAGATAGAGAAGGGGCTGACGGTAATAGACTTACATCGCTGACTTCTACCCTAATGTGGTTTGACATGAGTGCGCGAGTTGGTGGTTAGTGATATATAATTACTTTTAATCACGTTTTCCGACGTCAGATAGCAAGTAGGTGCTTTTATGGGTTTCCGAATGGCAAATGTCATGTCGTTTGAGAATTTTACTGATGGGCTGTGTCGTGTTATCTGTTGGTGTAATTGAGAACTTATTTGAAATTAATGTAATCAAGGACGTTTTGAGATAACAGTGATTAGCATTGCTAAACAACGCAAGGGATTAAACTTCAGACTACATGATTTAAGGGGAACTGCAAAGTCAATCTTAGCTATCGGTTGCTACACAAGAGCGGTATTGGAACAAAACAAGAGACATCGGAAGATACACAGAGCGATAAAGAGCTCTTGGTATTTTAGTAAAGTATATTTTAGTAAAGTATTTTAGTAAAGTAGTATTTTAGTATGTATTTTACGGAAAGTTTGAAAGCGTTTTTCATGGCAGTGTAGTTACTTTGGGAGGACTTCGACAATTTCTCGCGAAAAACAATATCCGTAAAAACACTCTTTTCTTGAAGTACCTGGGACTCGAACCTTCTAAGCAACAGGCAGACACACTATGGCCATTACCATACGTGCACCACAAAAAAAAAACTGGAACAACATGTTCAACAATAGGCACCGTAAATAGTGACGCTATAGCGAGTAACGCCGGAAAAGCGAGTCTGTTAACAAATGAAGAAAGTTATAAAATAAAAATCTTAATAAAAGAAGTCAAAAGTTCGTGGTTCGTATCCCAAATTCCCAACAGAGGTCAAAATGTTTTTCCATGCAGAACAGGCAGAAAATTGTAGGTCCCCTCCATTCCCTCACAAGGCATGGTTGCGAGAAATGCGCTAGGCCCAGGGGTTCCTCGATGTGTTGAGCAAGCCTATCTATTTTTTTTTTTTTTTTTAAGAAGTTACTGTCATTAAAGCGTCACTTTGATTGGCAACATACTAAAATATGACCGATCAAGGGTCCTTCCACTGAATATTATTTAAATACCCGAAATACCAAAGAATCCGGAAGCTCTCCACAATTCAATTCGAAAAGAGTGCGTCAGCTTTTCGCTAAAGTTCTGTGACGAAATGTCATAATTTTTAAATTTTCATTATCATTGGAGCCTAGTTGAGCACGCGTGCAAAAAGAAATCACTATCGTCGATACACACATAAGATAATCATGCCAAATTTTCTTTGTCCATCCCTCTTCTACTTTATCAAATTCCACCCTTCTCTTTTGAATAATGATTTTTAACGCAAAACTAACATCTAAAAATGAAGAAGATGACGAAACTTGCCATCTTCATTCATCTCTTTCCTGCTTTTGAAAATTCATCTATGTATTCACTTTCGTAAAACAACTTTTTGACATTTTTGCCAGCGTCACGCGTATAACTAGGCTCATTACCATTATCGATGGCAGCTGACATCGATAACAAACACTTTCTGTTAGCATCGATATGAATGTTTGAGCGTCCATAGTCTGGGGTGATCAATCATGACGAGACATTTTCACAGGTTTTTTACCAAGTCATTGGGTTTTTTCAGCGGGTTCCACAAAAATGGGAAAGTGAGAATTCTTGATTATAGGAAAAGTACAATGGGACATTTAATTCTTGCAATTTGCTTTTAGACGGCCGGGTGTTGGAAAGTGACATAAGAAACGCAAAACACATAAGTAGAAAACATTAATTTCAATTTCAGAGCTCATTGAAAGTACCTACATAAGAGAAAAATTATTTTTCGAACCATTTAAGGCTTAAATCCTTTCATTGATTAGTGTCAGTTGTAATAAAAATCGTATGGTACTAAATACATGTGTAGTACAAATACAAGAGTAATACCAAATATTCGTGAAGTACTAAAACATGTGTTTTATCAATTACACGTGTAGTACTAAACACGCGTGTAATACCCAAGTACAGGTATATAATATATACAATAAATATACAAAATACACGTGTAATACCAAATAAACATTTAATACTAAATACACGTCTAATACTAAAAACAGGTGTAATACTAAATACACTTGTAGTACTAAATACACGTGTAGTACTAAATACACGTGTAGTACTAAATACACGTGCAGTACTAGATTAACACGTTATACTAAATACCTGAGTAGTAATAAATACACGTGAGGGAATGGAAGCAACCTACAATTTTCTGCCGGTTCTGAAAGGCTAATCGAGAAAACGCTTTTCATGGCAATGAATTTACTAAGGGAGGACTTGCCAGTTCTTCGCGAAAAGCGATAAAAGTGGAAAAACGTTTTTACCTCTGTTGGGATTCGAAACTCTGAGTTAACAGGTGGACAAGCTTGCCATCACGCCACCATCCCCTCACAAGGCATGGTTGTGAGAAATGCGCTAGGCCCTGGGACTCCTCGCTCTGTTGCACCAACCTATTTTTTTTTAATTTTTTTAATAGATACACGTATTGTTATAAATACACGTGTAGTACTAAATACACGTGTAATGCTAAATAGACGTGTATTACTAGATACTTACTCAGGTGAGCACTACAGATCAACATGAGTAATTGAATTACACAGGTATACAAAATATACGTGTCCATATACGGGCAATTTAATTACAAGTGTGACACGTGCAATAAGGTGTCCTTGGTTTTTTTTTTTTCTTATTCTGCAGCTTTGTTTCTCTTTTTGTGACAATAGCACTAGCAAACAAAAAAGAATCTTGAATATTTAGAAAGCACACTGATCACTGATGCTCGGAATAAGCTCATTTGACATTAATTGGTGAGTTAGTGTCATCGCAGGGAAGTAGGGGAGTAAAATTTTGTAGTAGAGAATTTTAAGCAGATGAAAGTTTTATGAACTGAATGTTCAGTACCAGATTCGTCTGTGATACTATCGCATACAATACAATAGTCTTTTTGGGGTTTATCCTTTCTACAAAAGAGAATGCTAATACTTAGCTGCAGCACTAAGACCAATTATTTATCGGTCCCTTGTTCTATCAAAGAACTATCTTTTTTTTGTGCCACAATGATGGAAATAAGGTGGTGATATAAATTTAACTCATAGCCGCATGGTTGACGCCGGCGTGCATCGGCGGAGTTTTAAATTTATTCAATAGTAATTTCATGCCATGAAAAGCGCTTTCTCGATTACCTGTTCGAAATCAGAAAAAAAAATTTAGGTCCCTTTGATTCCCTCATAATATAGCTATTTAACATATGTAGCAGACAATACCAAAAGGAAAAGAGTTATCGATTAAGAATGTCGATTGCAACTGATGATACACCTACCTTCTGAGAAATTACTTTCAATGATTCGCCTCCTTGCGATAACTTACAATCCCCATTCACAGTTCGTTAAAAACAAACTGCAGCATTGAACCATGCTGACCTTTCCGCAATTAAACATCATTACGTTCTGTGGCTCAATTAAATTTAAAAATTTCAAAAACAAGAACTGCACGATTAATAGAATGCACAGTTGAATCCACACCAAACTCTGCAACGACACGCGAAGTCGAGAAAATTGAATTTACTAGACTGTGCCAGTGCTTCTGTGCGTTCTGCATCACTGTCCCAACGTCAACATCAAGTTTAAATAAAAAGAATGATCTGACAACTCAAAACTGTCTTCATGCATCAACTGAAATTCAAATCACTGATCACTTTCAGCTCAGTCACTTCATTCACTTTCAACGACAAGATCTAACATGCATACCAGTAATTAAGGCGGACCCCTCCCTACGTATACGTGCTACGTTGCCACATTTATTCATATACTTCTGAGCTTGTCATCTCGATAATCTATCTCGTGATTTATATCCAAACATTTCGCCTTCACCTCGCTGTCAAACTCAATAATCATAGCTTCCCCACACATACACACTAAGAAGTGCGGAGACACAAAGAGGAGTATATAATAATCAATGTTCCATCGTATGGAGGAATGTAATTTCGCATTCGTCGCCGCCGTCATTGCCATGCTATTGTTGTTAAGAGCACTTGCGCACATATTTGCATGCACGCCAAACAGCAACAGCAACAACTAAAACAGAAAAAATATTTAATTCATTCATTCACAGATCATAACCGTCATCATCATCATCATCATAATTATGATCCAGAGGAGCGTACCACTATCGTTGCCATCATCACTTGTTACAATGGCGCAGTTGGTGCTCCCCATACCGGAATATATCAGCTGCCAGTGGCAGGGCAGTCGGTTCGGTGGTGGTGGTGATGGTGGGCTTGTATAGTACCTACCCGCATTGCAAATTGGTTAAACAACGTGATTGTGTCTGTATGTTGCAGTTTTGTTCTGCTATCAAAATTAATTGCACCATTTATTAAGTGGCGACTCTTTTTCCTCCCTATCCCCCTACCCAAGTTAAGACGGCAATTGATGATGATGATGATGATGATGATGCTGATGGCCCCCATCCCCTTTCAAGAGACCATTGAATGCAGCGATTCGAGAGAAGCTAGGGTCAATTGGTAGGGTTACATGTCAGAGTACCGACACGAGTCTGCTACTTTGTTTGTGAAATTTTGTTATTTAAAATGTAATCCTCAATTGACAGGATAACAATTAGAAGCCGCTGTTGTAGAGCCAATTTTTGGCTAAAACTCCATCATCACACGCCCTAAAGCATCAGGGACGAAGAGGAACTATTCCCCTTCTGGGTAAATATTTGAATAGAAATGGAATCAACTGTTTGTTTAATTTTGCAATTAGCTTCGGTGTATTTGTCGGAGTGTTTCAAGTGAATCTAAATTAGTTTTGGTTCAGCCGTTCTGTTTGATTGTGAGTTAGCTGAAATTGCAACAATAGCTATTTGTTTACTCGTTAAAAGTAATTTTGCATTGTCGTGGAAAACAGAAGTTTGTAGGTAAGCAGAGGATTAGCTAATTTCAACCATTTCACGCATGTGAAGCAATTTTAATGGTCGGTTCCATTAGATTTCATTTGATTGGTACAGTAGGTACTTGGAATAGATCAATATTGTCCCAAAATTAAGGGTGGCAGACTATGATGGTTGGGACATAAAAGGCGGATGGACATCAACGCTAAAAATCGACGGTTTTTCGAAAGCACATTGCAAGAAAATCGCTGAAAGGGAAGACTTCGTCTTAAGTGGCGCAATCAAGTGGAAAAAGAGCAAAGTTGTTTTCTCCATTCCGTGACATCACCTACATTCCAACGTATTCCATCCTTTTAGTTGTTCAAAATTAGAGGAACAAGTATTGACTCGTTTAAGTAGTGAACTAATTTGTAACGAATGGACAAATCAGATAGTTGGTTATAGATGAGGTTAGGTTAAAATGGCTGTAAGGAAAACAATTGACACACTTAGACCATTGTGATACCATATGAAGTGCGTGAGGGATAACCTCACTTAACTTTCAATGAAGCGATAGATGCGAAGGGTATCTGTGTTCACTAGATCCTTGGATCATCAAGAAAGTGTTCTTCAGATTTAGTTCTGTTTTGAGGGAGAGTGCTGGACATGAGCCGAGTGGGTGTAGGATTTTCCCTTCTTTCTTTTTGTCTGAGCATCTGCAGAAGTCGTTTGTTGGAACGCCGAGACTTATGGCATGTCTACCTATGAGGCAATGTCCCGTAATAACACCGATTACGGAGCCAATGTGCAATCTGCTTGTGGATAGCAAGTGTCTTGAGCGCTTTAGATCTTATTTTGTCCATATCAGTTTTGGCTAATTGATTAAACTTTGACCACAATCTATTTAAGAGCTCTTGTTGAAAATGTTTTGTATAGACATTTTCTCATTGCCATCATCAGCCGAATGAAGTTATTAAGAGCGATGAACAAGTCGATTAGGTGCTTTTGTAGGTACCTACATATACAGCTTGCGTCGAAGCTCTCTTTAAGTAATGACGCTTTCGTTGAGTGAATCAATTCCTTATGGAAGTTTAGCGAATCTGTCCACATGCACAAAGATTTAAAAGCTTATGTATACATATAAGACAATTCAAAAAGGTCTGTTCAGGAGGTCCACAAGGTAGTCATATCGGACTTATTCTTTTCTTATTGGCTGTTGTTTCACGGAGTACTTTCCAATTCGCCTGAGAACAACATTTTAATAATTTGATGTTTCGGCGCAAGAGGAAGAAGATATGCTAACCATTACGCCATACGGACGGACGCCATCAACTTTCTTTCTGATCGTTCGATACAAATCATGTTGGATTGTTTTGAGTCTCACTTTATAAATGATGGTGTGCCAAATCAAATATCTTCTAATACTCTTAATTGATTGGCTGACCAATCCACCCTTAGCTTCTTATATTCGTTTTCACGTGCTTGCTCTGCGTTTTTGAAACTGTAACATTTGAATACGGAATTTGACAGCATTGTTATGTAGGTAATATAAGTAACCGTTGAGTGGGCCTATTTGACATTTCCAATGAAAATATACATATATAGGTTGGCTCAATAGAGCCGGAAACCCCGGACCAAGCTCATTTGTTACAATTATGTTCTGTGAGGAAATGGAGTGGACCGTCAATTGTCCTGCTTTACGTCCGGGAAGCAAGGACCTCATCTAAAACGGAAAAAACCCTTAAGCGTTTCGAAATAAAAATAATCTGAATAATCTTTGTGTATGGAGAAGATGATACAGCAACGAGCTGTTAGGTGTAGGGCGACATTGACATAGACAAATAAATAAATAGGGTGGCGCAACAGAGCAAGGAGCCCCAGAGCGTAACATAATGATGCCTTGTGAGGGAATGGAGGGGACCTATAATTTTCTGCAGGTTCCGCACGACTATTCAAGAAAGCTCTTTTCATGGCATTGAATTTGCTAACGGAGGACTTCGAAATCGAGTGACTACGTACTTAAAGGCGCTTTAAACACTAAAAGCGGTTTCTCAGTTGGAAATCTAGAGACCATTTATAGAGCCAATATCAGCCCAAAGTTAGAATTTTAGTAGAGTGCTTCTCAAACAACTTACTTGTTAAGGTTTTAATTTAAAGAAGATCCTTAAAACCGAGAGGATATAGTTCAGCTGTAAGGTCGATTAACTTTCTTGAACTTCAACTTCGACCTGTCGCACTTTCATTTCATGCTTTTTCAACTAGTGAAAGAGACAATTCCTTTTATAATTTTCAATAATTTAACAGCAAAATCCGCCTCGATAGGAATACTCACTCATCAGTTTCAACTTGAGCCCACTTTCAGACTTAACCCGAGTGTGTAATGCTTTACCCGACTCTGTTTTCTCCGCTTTACATTTTACAAAGATTTAAAGTTAATGTTGACCAGTGTCACCTTTTTCAAATCGTCTCCTATTTCAAATTTTACTAACTACTACTGTGCTCATAACGTCATAAAGGTAGGTAATTCATAACTCCTAGCTGTGAGCTCTTGTTGTATATGTAAAAAAAAAGATTAGTACTTTCCACAGCAACATTCCTTGAATTGCATGGCATGGTGAATGAAATGCATGAATCATAAAAAGTGAAATGCCTTTTCGGCATTTTTAGTGAGTTGTAGTTTTGGTTTATCGACTCTATTGCGTAAGGCGACAATCATACAGACGATGATGATTTTTCATAATTTTACTTTAATTTTCCAAATGTGCGTTAAAATCTGTCGTCTAAATGTAAATGAATGGCATTGCATTTGGACGAATGACCACATATTTATTCAAGAGAAAATAACAGCACCATAAAACACGTCTTTTTATGGAACTTCCACTCACTTTATGGCTTTTTAAATCATGGACAGATTAGATCATAAAGAAGAAACTTTAATAATCTGTTTTTTTTTTCTAACTCTTACTTACGAATCACAAGCTTTCACATTTACCAAAATTAAGCTTCGTCGTGATTTTTTCCTTTTTGTCAAAAGTAACGTCTCGAACTTACCTGGAAGTAAACAAGAAAAATAAGCAAAGATTAGTCGAATTCACCAATAAAACAAAGAAATAGAAAATCAAGATCAGAATTACTTCAAATCAAAAAAACATCTCAATGTATAAATTTCAAAATAATCGATTCAACCCTCCACCAAATCAATGACAAAAACATCAATCTTTCCCAACACTTATTTATGAGCCCCAGTAACACCAAGCAGCGTTCACAACCATTGTTTTCAACTCCTGTCGCATAAAACTAGTAGTTGCATTTACGGAATAATGAAAACATTTCATTAGGAATGATGAACTTCATTTTTTAGCCATTACTAAGGCCGCCATCAATACAAAAGCACACGTCAATACGACACAGCCCGATTACAAAACACAGTGTCTAACATATTCTAGTGCATTGCATTCGGTGGTTGTAAGTAAAAGCAACTAATTCGCAATTCGAATTGCTAAATTGCTATCACATGTTCAATGAGTGTAGCAGCAATGAAAATTTTCAGTATGAAGAAAACCTCCAAAACAATAACAACATTCCAGGCACACTCACCACGAACACCTATGAGCGATACACTCGTTTAATCATTTCGTATAGTTGATTGCATTCATAGTAAATTCGATTACGAATGCTTGTCGGTGGAACCAAGCTCGGAGACAGCCCAACCGCACAGTCACGGCGAGGCGGTGGGGATTGAATTGGCAAAATAGACAAATTCTTATGAATAAAGTAATTATTCTCAGTGTTATGATCTGATCACCTTCAGCATCATCAACATTTTATATTGTTACGGCCCGGAGCTTTGTGGATGAATCACCTCCGAAATAAGCTGTTCTCGTCACCAACTAGGCTGGAGGGATAGGCTAATTTGCAATTTAAATAACCGGAAAGAACTGTTTATATTTTAATTTGAAGTGTAAGTGAGTCTGAGAGTGACAACAAACACAATGCTCCGGGAATTTGATTTTAAATTGCAGATATTTGAAAAGAATGAAAGTCAAGAACAACACATTTTTACATTTTTTTGAATTTTTATTGTAACGAATTGCTTAGGAACAGTGTTCTTTAAAAGAAAATAACACTAAAGGCTGTGATATGACTTGAGGGAGGTTCACAGATTTTGATTTCGGATTCTGCTGAGTAAGAATAATTTTATTAGGGTTTCTCCAATATGAGCTTTCTCGTTTCGGTGTAACGTCTTGTATTCCTTTTAAAAGAAAAACGATTACGATACTAAAGAGGCGAAGAAATTCAAGCAAAAATACAAATCTTTAAGGTGTCGCAAAATCATGCGGAGAAAGAGCTTACGTCAAGTGTTTCGAAAAATTCGATAAAAAAAACTCTGGTTAGAAGCGATCGCAGACAGCAGTCACACCAAGCAAAAAAAAAGGATAAAATAAATAAATAGGATGGCGTAACAGAGTGAGGAGCAAAAGGGCTACGCGCATTTTTCACAATCTTTCTTGGTGAGGAAATGGAGAGGACCTACAATTCCCTGCCGGTTCCGAACGGCTAATCGAGGCCTTGTCAATTCCTCGCGAAAAGCGATCCCCGTGGAAAAATATTTTTCCCTCTGTTGGAATTCGAACCACGAACCTCTGGGTTAACCACCACCACGCCACGGGTACCACAAAAGCGGACGCTGCAAAGTAATTTTTACTTATTAGAAAAGACAGCTTTTTGCAAGCAGTTTTCGGATTTCACACTTCAAAGCACTTATTTTGTTTGCTGCAAGCAATTGGCCCAATTAATTTGAAATTTTAGAAATCAGTTTCGTTTTGAATATCGGCGTATCCCTCGAACGGATCACAAGGTGAACCAATTAAGTTGAAGAGTTGTGATCCTTCACGATGCTCGTAACACCGGAAAAGGAAGATGAAGTTTCGCTTCAAAAAATCATATAAAATATACGCAGAGTGAAACATCAAGAATATAGAATTTGGTACAATGCTTTGGAAGTAAAGTACTTGGATAGTTAAACAGCATCTTTCGCCAACAGTTTCGATTCCGGTCTCTCTCTCTCTCTCTCTCTCTCTCTTTTTACACTCTAAGAGCACGCCAAAGAGCGATAAAGCGGCAGAACGGCAAAATTAGAACAGAATTGAAAGATTGGTGGCAGAACGCTGCCGCGCAGTACTTGGCCGTGCCATAAGCCGGTTGAGATCTTTATTCGCTCGATTCAGCAATCTAGACGCAGTCTTCCCCGTTCTTCGATCAATTGCATCAATTTGCTGTCGAAAACTCGCTGAGGTAAAGCTCATACACTTCGTTGTTAAATCATCTTCCCCACACATGGTCTTCCGATACGGGATCAAAGATCATTTGGAGAATTTTTCTTTAGAAACTGCCAGAGGTTTCTTCTTTCGCTTTCAACAAGGTCCATATGCTTCTGCGCCGTCTTAAAGCAGGACTTTACGGTCATATAAAGGGTGGTTGTTCGTGAACTATTTGGGAATGCTATGACTGGTTTCAATTTGGCAGCCCTCAAAAGTTGCAACTTATAGTACACGTCAATTTTGCTAACTATACCTCCACGCGGTAACCACTTGGACCTGGGATGCTCCACCCGGAGAAGACCTGCTAAATTAGTAAGTGCGATTGATGACAAAGAGCCCAAGAAGAAATAGAGCAACACTATAATGCCTTGCGAGTAATGAGTAATGACTGACTGCCCGAAACTCACAGAGCTGGTTTCTCTAGAAAGGTTTTGTTTATCTCAATTGCCTTCTCAACTCAAAGAAGCAACGGTTGGCAAGAGTAATCCTCTGTTTGATCTCGGCACTCGTGTTGTTTTCCGTGTGTATAGCGGATGTGGTGGATGGAAACGTGGCAAAACCTTGGTACTGCATATGGAGAAGTTATCGACCCAAACCTGCCCCAAATTTTGAAGGATAAATTTTATAAAATTATACAAATGCAAGAAGACTGTACTCGAAATCTAATGGTTGAAGAGGCCTGTCAGTCGTTAAGCAGAATACTTTACGCCCCATTAGAGCACAATCTCTGTGATACAAATTATTTTACAGATACATTCAGCTGTAAGAATCTCCTTGATATTCAAAGCAAGATGTGAGGTTTCAAGTCTCAACGGAAGCAACTAAAACGGGAATTTTAATCAGTTCTGCACTATATGTAACATGAAAGCCAAAGAAGACTGCTTCCATCTACTAAGCATTTGTCCAATTTACAAACCTTCTAGACTGTGTTACTTTGGAAAAGCTGTTCTTTTAATGGAGGAGACAAATATCATCTTAAACGGAGCTTACTGGAAAGAGCTTGCCTTGTTTTTGAAGGAAACCTATAAATTTAGAATGCTTCTTGTAACAGAATATGCGTGATAATGATACAAAAAATACAAAAATACAAAAATATACAAAACAAATTCAGTTTAGTTTTTAATGCTATTTTTTTTTTTTTTTTTTTAATATAAAATGTTTTAATGATGCCAGTCGAGCTGACGGCTAAACCAAAGCTTATAAATATGTGTACCCGTGTACCCCTGTACTACCTCAAAGTTATGTCTGTCTATTGTGACCTTTTTTCCAACTCGTCGATGTTCGGTGTACTTGTTTGATGACAGCATATACTTCGTTTTGCCCTCATTAACCATCAAAACCATTTTTGCCGCTTCTGTTTCTATACTCGCAAAAGCCTATGACATCGCGCTTTTTCTTCCCATTTCGAATATTCCAATATCGTCTGCATAGGCGAGTAATTGTACAGACTTTTGAAAGATTGTTCCTCTGGTTTTAACGTTTGAGCTTTGTATAATTTTTTCAAGTATGATGTTGAAGAAATCGCATGATCCCTTGCCTAAAGCCTTTTTCGACATCAAAAGTCTCGGTGAGTTCTCTAACTACCTCGACGGAGGTGGGTGAATTCTCCGAAGTCATCCTGCGTATAGTCGCACGAGTTTTGCAGGGATGCCGAAACTAAACATGGCTCTGTACAGCTCGTCTCTGTAAATACTGTCATAAGCGGCGTTGAAATCGATAAAAAGATGGTGTATATCAATATTATATTCTCGGGTTTTTTCTAAGATCTGCCGTAATGTGAAACTTTGGTATATTGTGGACTTCTCTGGTCTAAAACCACATTGATAAGGACCTATCAAGTTGTTGACGTGGGGTTTCAGACGTTCACATATTACAGCATACAAGATCTTGTAAGAGTTAAGGAGGCTTATTCCATTATATTTGGCGCAATTTTGAGGGTCTTCCTTTCTTTGGGTCGGACGTACAATAGTGGTGGTACACGTGGTGGGATGGTTAGCATGTCTGCCTGATAACCGGGAGGTTCGTGGTTCGAAATCCAACCGAGATAAATAGTATTTTCACGGGTATCGTCTTTCGCGAGGAATTGGCAAGTCCTCTGATAGTAGATTAATTGCCATGAAAAGTGCTTTCTCAATTAGCCGTTCGGAATCGACAGAAACATAATTGTAGGTCTTCTCCATTCCCTCACAAGGTAATGGTTGTGAGAATTGCGCCAGGCCGTAGACCCCGGGGATCCTCGCTCTGTTGCGCCACCCTATTTATATTTTTATTTATTTACATACAATAGTTATGTTCTATTCATCGCCCATACTTTCTTCCGACCACATCATGCAGATCAGCTGGTGCATGATGTTTTCCAACTGATCTCAAACTGCCTTGAAGAGCTCAGCGTCAAAGCCATCTGCACCAACAGTTTTATTTGACTTAATTTTGCTATGAAAAATTTAACTTCTTCTCGGTCTAGAAGACGGCTTCTTGATCATTGTAGAAGTGAAATACAGCGGAGTTATTGTCTTCATTGTTATTATGATTCAATGTCGGTCTTTACAGCGTTTAAAACGAGGTTTGCTACCCTGGCATTATAGTTTGACCTTTTGGTAAAACTTTCGAACCTCATTTGTCAATCAGAGGACGAAATTCCAAGGCCACACAGGGCCGGCGCGCGGTCAAGTTCATAGTTTTAATCCCAGAAACATCCAACTAATTTCACACGGGTATCGCATTTCCTGAGGAATTACCAAGAGTTCAAAACTAATTTCGGTGCAATCAAAACAGCTTTCTCAATTAACCCTACGGTATCGAAAATTGTAGTTCCCTTCCAGTAGTAGTGATTCCGTTAAGCCCCCAGTTCGTTGTATCCAAATTTATTTTCATTTTATTCCAAATCACTGTAAATCTATCAACTATAACCCGAACCGATGTACTTCATTCTGAGTATGTGAAAATACTTACCCATACATGTTTATAATTGAAAAAAAAAACCAACGCTCCAATAACCGATAACGGCTGAAATAATCAATTCCTGCAACAATTCCATCCCCCATAAAAGTCGAAAACGTTACATAATTCATTTTCCTTCAGGGTGGGGTGGATACAAAAGCCACACTCCATCCAACCCCTATGTTTATTCAACTCATCACTCTCACAACCATTTTCCGAGTAAATTATGATTATTTGCAAACGAAAATAGCAAAAAGAAAATAAACTCATATCACTTGATGGGAGAATCAATTGTGTGTACTCAACTTGTGATTGAACTGACTGAAAGAAGTCGCCCACAGAAGATCAATCACACTCGTCTGTTACTTGGAATGGACTTTTAGCCGAAAATACTTATTCAAATAAATTTAAGAAAAATTGGATGAGGTACTCTTTCTCCATACAAACATAACAAGTATGTGCTTGGCATGAAATGGTGTAGTTACATCAAGTTACTTACAACCTTTGTTCTCAGAACTCGCTAGGCCTTAACTGAAAGGTTTATATTACGAGTGTCATTTCAGTAGAAGATGGTTGAGATTTCAATGAATAGCTGAGCCTAATAAAGACACGTGCTGTTTCGCTACTAAGAATAAATAATTGGAGAAACACATTTCCAGTTATTTATATTTTCAACGTTAAACAGCTAAAGGAAAATTGCCTTTTTTTAATAAGAATGGTGTTAATTACAATCGAATCTTAATTAGTATTTGCGATTGGGATTTCACAATCTTATGACACTCTTTGTGATATAACACTTTTCATAATCGACACATTTGTGTTCACAAACAACTGAAGTCAACCGCATAGTCATAGTTTATTATTATGGCATCGTTGTTTATCGACATTTGAAGGAAGTTTATTTCATTTTAAAAATAAACAACCATCGAATAAATTTCACTTGAACCATTTTTAAAGACGGAAGAGTTCGAAATATACTTTTAAGTGGATAAAAATCAATAAAACTGCTTAGCTTGTTTATTTCAAACTGCATTTTAAATGAAAATACAATAAACTTGAATAAAATCGACTGAACGAACAGACTGGTGGGCGCTGGCTGTGGTGCTGTCGACTAGGCTGAATCATCACTATAGGCATTGAATAATTTTTCATCATCAATTTTGTTGGCGGACATTGGCACAGAGATCATGAACTTGAAATGCTTGTATGTAAGAAAATTAATAAAACATGAAAAAAAGAACACCAGCTTAAGAAGTTAAATCGATAAATCACACAATTTCAAAGTGGGTGAGTTAATAGAGAAAATTTATCATAAGATGAGTCAGTGTTAAACAGGAAAAAAAACAGAAGTCTCTGCTTCGAAGTGTGGAAAAGAAAATGTGTAGATGACATGAGAGTAAAGGGGAAAACAGAGCAGTAAAGAAGCCCATGAAATAAGGGCTTCATATGTTTTGATTCGAAACACAAAAAAAAAGTTGAATACGAAATAATTAATTTGCTCCAATTCATTTCATTCAATGATGAAAAAATAAGGCATCACTCAAATGGCACACAATTTTTTTAGAAAAACAACAGTAAACGATATTGGTCCCCCCGCAATTGGAAGCATCAGAGATACTATGAAATATATTGCAATAAAAATTTATGAGCTCCTTAATAATATGAAAGAAAAAAATAGATAGTCGATAGAGAAGTTTCTGAAATAACAGATTGCTTTACCTTTTTTTACTTATCCACAATCGGGTTGAGACGTTAAAATATGAATCTCTACACTTAACTGTACGTCCGAGGTTGAACTGAACGTGAAACTGATGAGCAGTCATAGCGAGGCGGGTGTTGCAGCTCAATCGTTTCAGAGGAGGAATGCAACTCACTAGAACACTGTAAGACAGGTAAATTTTGGACGATGTTCAAGAGAATCAATCGATTCTACAGTTGAACAACTACTCATAAGTTTTAAAATTCAGTTGAGTTCTATCAAGTCAAATAAAAACTAAAGATGAATAGGGTGGCACAACAGAGCGAGAAGCCTCGGGGCCTACGACCTAGCGCATTTCTCACAACCATTGCCTTGCGAGGGAATAGAAGGGACCTAAAATTTTCTGCCGATTCCGATTCGAGGAAGCGCTTTTCATGGCAATGAAATCACTATCGGAGGACTTGCCAATCCCCCGCCAAAGGCGATATCCGTGAAAAAAAACTTATTGACCAAACATCTAAAGATGGGCAAATGTAGGCTTTATAGATTGTAGCCCGATCAGAAAGGCGTTTTCGGCGACTTCGAATATGAGGTTATTCCAACGTAGGCCATCATTTACGTACATACGAAATACTGACAGTTTTTTTAGTTTCGCAATGGGTGAATTTTTAGATTTAACTCTACAAGGCTCAAATTTTTGTGCTTGAAAGAATATAGACTGTGTTTAGTGATCAAAAGATAGGAATAACTTATAAATAAAAATAAGTAAAACCATACTTAACGAAAAATTTCAATTCTATAAATATGTCAAAAGATGTCACTACTTCTAGTTTTATAGCTTTAGAAACAATTAGAGTGCGTTCCACATATGGAACTGGGTGCCTTGTAGTGTTAACGACAAAAGACAGAATTCGGTTTTCGAAGTTTGGAATTCTACATGATTTATATTACCCCATGTAACAAAGCTGTCAAGGCTTTTCATACACAACCGTTCCCGTTCTGCATTAGAAGTTTCAGACAGCAGACCATTTATGAAAATAAGAAAGAGAGTAGAAAAAAAAAACGGAACCCTGGGACACACTAGCAATTATAAGTGAGTGTCAGACATAAAACCATGAAACAAAACTTGTATTGAACGGTCGAAAATTTTGTTTCTAATCTAACGAAGAAGAGACTCATCGATACCAAAAGAACGCATTTTTTTAATTTGGCTACGAAAGGCGTACTGTCGGTCATTAAGAAGCTTTTGTTTTTCAAGACATTTATGATAACTTGACGTTTTATCAACGATTCAATGACCTTGGAAAATAAGGACGTTACTGCGATTGGTCAGTAATTGGAAGAAGAGGAAGATTCGTCTATTTAGGGACAGGCTGAACAAATGCACCTTTTCGGCTCAGGAGGACAGGGGAAATAGAAAAGATCATGCAGTGGTTTTGCCGCCACCGTACAGACCGCATCAGAATATCGGCGGGGATAATATCTGGACCAGCGGACATATGTATATTGAGATCCACTCGTTGTCTCAAGGAAAACTTTAAGTAGCTTTTAATGACGAGATACGATATATATATGGTTATGGTCTTATAGATATGATCACACCTCTGAATTTGCGAGAAGCTTACTAGGTTGAACTCTTCAAGAACAAACACATCAATATCAGGAATTGTTTATTTCTACATAAAAGTAAGAGACTTCATCTCTCACAATATGTGCTCTCCAATTAATGATATATCTGGCAACTCATTTACGATATCATGCACTTGCCTAAATGTCAAATTAAAGCTTTAATTTTCAAAGCACATATTATGTATTTATTCGTTTCATTTTAAGATCTCTCTTAAATAACTGAATGGTCGCACGATCTTTGCGCAGTTTTATATAATTACCATTAGATTACTATAATGTAACAAACAGCTTATTATATGCTTCTTAAAAGCTTCTCTTTTAAAATTTTTTGTAATGATAAGTCAGTCTAAATAAAGTACTCGTCTGAAGACGTTGTTTGATGCAAATGCAATACAACTAAATTTAATTTGAGTTTTCTAGTGTTAACCTCTTACATAAGATTAATCACACACAAGCACAAGCTATTTATATAACAGACTTAATTTTACCCGTATCCAAAGAACTACAAACCATATTCCTTACCGTGCAAACTATCTCAATTCCTCGCGTTTATTCTTCATTCGCGTTAGCTTATGAAACTTTATTCCGTCAACGTTAGATGTAAACAAACTTTAATCTTTTCAAAAGTGCAGTCCTTCACTTCTTCTCCACCTTTAGACACTAAGCCAAAACCAATCAACTCCATAGGTTAATCTTTCCTATTTAACTTTGTTTTCACTTCATCTTAAAACAGCAATTATCAGAAGAAAAAGAACTGAGCTTGAGGTTATTTATAGAAAACCTTAAACTGTCAGAAACCGCATTGTTCTTTGCTCGAAATGTGCTAGGCTGCAATTTACCGACAAATGTATAGAAATATTCTTCGGAACGAAGTATTAAAGTGAAATTTGGTGTACAAGTAGCGTAGGGAGTTTTATTGATGAAATGAGGGGTATGCGTTTCAATATCTTAATTTGTATGTTCAGTATCAAGCACATAGAGAGTAAAGTATTTATAACAAAAGTATCACAGAGGTGCCTACATTTTTTTTTTTTTTGGAAAAAATTTATTAAAACCTAAACTTAACTTATTAAACTTAACTACCACATACTATAGTGTTTTTGAAAGCTAATACTTTCAAATAAGCTAGTTTTCAACTTATTTTACTGATTAGTTTAAGTCTCAGAATCAAAATTTAAATAGAATTTTTATAAAATTTTCCATATCAAGGATCACTTTTTTTTATTAATCAATGCGCTTATTAGTTTTGAGTCAAACACAGAAAACCGAACGTGAAAATCATTCCTAGTTTTTCTCAAAAACTATTCTCTAAATCAACATAAACTAAAATGTTAATTAAAGAAGAAAGTATTTGCTTTTAAAAACACAACACTATATGGTAGTAAATGGCTTAGTGGAATTTTATATATTTTTTTTTTAGAAATTAGCACCCTCCTCCCTCCCGGAGAGAGATTTTTTGTCTTTACTCAGCCAATCCGTTCTGAACTTTTGTCGTCAATGTTGATATTTCTACACATAGTTTTAAATTTTCGTTTCAGGTCGATGTTAGAAGGATACTTACCTATAACATTTCAAACGTATTTTATTTTTTAGTTTAATTTTCTTAAGTAGTTTTGGATTGATTCACGGTTTTAGTCTTTTATCGGTTTTTTTAATCAATCTTTCATAACTGCAGCAATCAATGTTAGATTGTAGTGTTTTGATAAATACGTCATGCGTCATTTAGTGGATCTTTTGGATTTCTAAGACTGCTTAGAGCAACAAATTCTAACCTAGCAAAAAACATGTACCAAGACGCTAATAAGGCTTTCAAAATTATTTGCCGCGAAAAACAAAACAGGTACTCACCTTGACTTGATGCGCAAATTATCTCAAGTAAATGACAGCAGTACCTTCTGGAAATTAGCTCGCTCTCTCAATGGCATACCCTTTGCTCAAAACATTAAAATCGACATAAACATCTTAGCAGCACACTTCAAAAATTTACTTAACACACCGATAAACTCCAATCAGTTAATGCTCTATGCTTCACCGTATCTGGAAATCGAAAATCTTGATCAGGCTTTCACCGTTCAAGAAATCAGGGACGCAATAGACCGATGCAATCTCAACAAAGCTCCAGGCGAAGACCGTGTGCCGTATGAGTTTTTCAAATATGCCACGGTGAGCTTTGTCAGAAAAATTACATATTTGATAATGGAGAAGTACCAGAAAGCTTTCAAAAAAATATTATCCTTCCAATCTTCAAAAAGGGCGATGCCGAAGACCCAAACAACTACCGAGGAATTTCGTTTCTGAACTCTGTTATGAAAATATTCACTGGTGTACTCCTGCACAGGCTCACAAACTGGGTAGAAAATAATGATTTACTGAGCGAGTTCCAAGCGGGTTTTAGGAAAGGATACTCAACTGTTGACAGTATTTTTTCACTTACATGCATCGGTAAATCATATTTGGATAAGAGAAAGAAATTATATGCTTTTTTCGTCGACTTCAAAGCGGCATTTGACTCAATCAACAGGGAAGCACTTTTCTACAAGCTCAGTTGCCTAGGAATATCATCCAAAATGCAATAAAATGCCTCTACAAAAACAACAAGTCGGCGGTATGGGACGGGAACGAAGGGTCTACTTGGTTTCAAACAGCGTCTGGAGTTAGGCAAGGCTGTCTATTAAGTCCGCTTTTGTTTTCCCTGTTCCTTGATGATTTGACATCAGTTCTACCAGGTGGTATCAACATTGCTGGCACCAACGTGAAGGCTTTGATGTATGCAGACGATATCGTCATATTATCAGAATCTGCAGAAATGTTACAAATGATGATCAACAAGCTTCAATCTTACTGTCACCTGTGGAGCCTAACGCTGAATACCAACAAATCAAAAGTTATGATTTTTCGAAATGGAACAGGCAGATACGCAGTAAATGAGAAGTGGAGGTGGAAGCATGTGGACCTGGAGGTTGTAAAAGAGTACAAATACCTTGGAGTTATCATAACTCCACAACTGTCGTTTAAAAAACACCTGAGTGCTAAGCTGATAGAATCAAAAAAGGCCATAAATTGCAGTTGGAAGGGTGTACTTGGTAAAAAATATGTTGCTCCGAGTGCCAAATATAAACTTTTCGAAGCCGTAATGAGGTCGATAATGTGATATGCTTGTCAGGTTTGGGGGTTCGTCCAATATGAAGAAGTAGAAAAGTTGTTGAGGTACGTTATAAAAAAAATGTTCTGGCTCCCGGAAAACACGCCTACGTATATGTTACACCTGGAGACTGGTGTTTCGCTTTTGTATATATTCTCACTCAAGATGCACCTCAATTATATTTTAAAACTTACTGAGCTTCCCCCTCATCGCCTTCCTGGAACCATTGCAAGGCATCTACTCAACCAAAAAGCTCAGTTCTTTACTGAGTGGTCAACTTGGGAGCGGACTCACAATGTGCAGTTATTGGAAACCGGGACGGAGACTTGGAAACGTAGCTTTGAGGTGCTGCTTGCTATGATTGAACAGGACAGCTTCTCTAAATTTACGGTTTTGGCGAACCGAAGCGAGAGTCGAAGTATGTACAAATGCCTACAACACAATCTTGGATCAAACAATTATTTTGATGATTGCTACAACTTAGAAACTATTTCAACTGTATTCAAAACGAGAGGAGAGTTACTGCACCTTAATTATCGACCGTATAGCTCAGAGGAAAACACGGACTGTACTCTCTGTAACCACCGAGTTAGAGAAGATGTGTTCCACTTCCTAGGAACGTGCCCAATTCTTGCTGCAATCAGAAGACAACACTGGGGAAAAAACCTATTAACTGATCGTGAGACCAAGGAAATCCTAAATGGACCGGACTGGAACATTTTAAGCAGTTACGTAAAAACAGCGCTGAGATACCGCTACCAAATCATGAATGAAGCATTTTAATCCTACCTTCTGTACAAAAACCAATCAAAACATCTCCTTAAAATTAAAAACGAATCAACGAATTATTTGCTTATTTATTAATTAAACTTAAACATAGCTTGAAAATGTTAAAAATCTACATTATGTAATACTATTGATTTATTTATTTATTTTTGTTTATACTCTTTTTTTCTGGCTGACGGCAAAAGCCATGCCATAATTGTGAAATTGTAAAATAACAACAAAAAACCTTTAATTTTGTTAAATAAAATCACACACCTACTACTACTACTACTACTCATACGCATTTGAAGCATTATTTTCTGCTAGCACAGCTTCCCAGTTCTCAAAGCGAAGGACGTTATTCAAAATATTCAAATTAATCTTTTTTACAAATGAAGAAAATGTACTTTGCTTAGGTTCTAAGATTTTTAAGGATTTGAACAACATACCAGTCATGTTATAATCGGTAATATGTAACTCAAAACTGATGCCAAAACAGTGATCTAGACATATGTCTTTAAATCGACCAAGAACATGATAAAGACAAGACTGCGATATTGGTCGAGTAGGTTCATTTACAAAGGAGGACAACCCATGCTCTGCTATCAAAGCAAGGTATGACTCGCTTTTAGAATTAATTGTTAGTAAATCTATATTGAAATCGACAGTAACAATGAGATTGGATGCTTTAGTACTTTTCAAAAACGAAGAAAATTCATTAAGAAACATCTCCACATTAAACGATTGTAATCAATAGGCACAAACAAAGTTAAGGACTTTAATACATATATGACAGCATAGGTGTAAAACATCAACAGAAGACAAACTAGGACATACAACATGATAACTCAATGGCTCACGTACAAAAACTCCTACTCCACCTGCAGAATACGTTTCATTTGGATTTAAATGAAGGCTATAACCGGGAATCGAGTAATTATCGCATTCGTTCTTAAAAATCCAGATCTCAGTTAGGAATATTAGATCCGGTAAATAAGGAAGAGCTTCCAGATTGCATACAAGCAAATCAAAATTTGATTGATTTGTTGAACAATAAAGAATGGAACATTAACTTCATCAAGGTTATTGTTAAAGAAAATTTCGTCTCTTATGGAATTGATAGTGGTAATGGAAGGGTCGCTATTTGTAAGATCGATGTTTATAAAAGAATCTAACATTTTAGATTTAATTTTAATTAGATTAGATGATAAGTCATCGAACGATCTTATTACAACAACACTTCCATTATCTGTTTTTTTCAAGACCTCAAAGATGGAATTCGTAAAGTGCGAGTTGCATAAATAAATAAATAGGTTGGCGCAACAGAGCGAAAAACCCCAGGGCCTAGCGCATTTATCACAACCATTGCATCTGTGGGGAAATGTTGGGGACCAGAATTTTCTGCCGGTTACCAATGGCTAACCGAGAAAGTGCTTTTCATGGCAATGAATTTACTAACGGAGGACTTGCCAATACTTGGCGAAAGGCGATACCCGTACCCGTGAAAAAACATGTTTGCCTCTGCTGGGATTCAAACCACAAACCTCTGGGTTAAAAGCAGACATGCTAACCATCACGCTACGGGTAGCATGAATTATTGACGTAAAATTTCATGAAAAGAATATGATCGTGCAATCGTAGCCATGGCGCCCATATGGGTGATATTTTGATCTATTGTATCAATGTCATACCCTCCTCAATGAAATAATATATAAAATATATTATACTATGGCAACAAATTAAATTTGCTTTTATTTAATTTTTTTCCCATATTTATTAAATTAAAAGATAAAAGAAACCAAAATAAGACTAACGAGAAAAAATAAGAATATACATATAATAAAATAAATCTTGAGATGTGGGAAAAGGAAATTATAATAACTATTTATAAATACTGATGATTACATACATTTCATTACTTTAATCAAAAATCCCGAACTTTGCTTACGGTTTACAGCCATTTCGTGTCTGACTAAGTTTGTATGTTTTATGCCAAAACAGACATACGTTGAATATTATTGGTAATGATTATTATGATTGAATGTGTTATTCAAAGAAAAACAATTTTCATTTTCCTCTTTTATTTGACAATCGCTCTCCCCCAAGAGTCAATCAGTCAATAGCAAACAATATCTGAATAAACAAATAAAGTTCATACTTATATTTGAAATGATCGATACGAATGGAAACTGTGACAAATCGGCCAATCAATCAATTCGAAATCTACCTCCACAGATAGATAAATATTCATATACACATACTTGACATTAGGAATAAAGAGGAGACCAAATAGATATAAATAAACGTTTTGGTCCACTACAAATGGGACTCATTTGCAATTCCACCAAGCGACAAAAAACCACACAGATAGAGAAAGAAAGATGGGCGCCCATAAATAATAGTTCCCTCGTTTTTACCTCGTCAATGTAACCACCGAAGAATTTCTAGTGAATGGTGTACATCTGTACATATCTGTTCACAAATAAAAGCATCATTGTCATTGAAAAAAAAGAAGAAAAACATAAAAAATCATTAAAGATACATTTTTCATTCATACTCTCTGGCAAGGGAATGTGTGCGCCACTAATGACTTGCGGCATAGAAATTCCTCTCAAAATTGCGATGAAAACATTCAAAATAAGAATTGATATGATTTTTTTTGTTAAAAGAGTTTAAGGGTAGAAAGACTCGTAGTAAAAAAAAGTTCCTTGACGCAGTTCTTGGGCATGCTTTTAATGGAATGCCTTTGAAGCGTGCCTACATGTCTTATCTTCAGCCGAACACATTTTTCAGACTGAATTTAAATTTCTGCACGAATGTTTTTATATAACTCTTGAATTTAATATAAAAATGAGAAGAAAAAAACAAAAATAAAATCATTAAACGTTCGTAATACCTACTTAAAGACGTAAGACATTTTTTAAATATTTTCTTGCTAACGTAGATGCGGACACAAATAGACACTGGCATCAGGTGTGCATTCTTTTGACAGATATGTCATAGCAATTTCAATGCACAATGAAACGAGAAGTTGGTATTGTTCGTTTGAGAGAGATGATGACGTTGATGTTGTGATTTATTTTTTTCCATTTGAAAGTTGGAAGATATTTTATGACTAGGTGCAGTCGAATCGAAGCTTTTAATTTACAAAACAAAGCAGCTTTAAATTTACTGAGAGAAAAATCGTTTATGTGCAATTGAAACAACGTTTGTTTAAACGTTGTTATACTGCTTTGCTTATGTTCAATATTTTGCAATGAAAAACCACAGTGAACTCCCTCTTAACGGCTCTACGATACGCGGACTGTTCCCTTATGTGGACAAAATTATGTCTGTGACGGGATTGATTCCGATATGAGCAGTAAATTCACATTTGTTTTCAAAAACGACGATAAAATAAAAATCTATATATATAAAAGAAAGTCGTGTTAGTTACACTATTCATAACTCAAGAACGGCTGAACCGATTTGTCTGAAAATTAGTGGGGAGGGAGCTTAGGACCAGGAAACGGACATAGGATACTTTTTATTCCTATATTCCTATGAGAACGACATCAATGCAATGCGTTAGCTTTCGTTACATACAAAACACTGTTCTTTTAAAAAAAAACAAAAAAACAAAAATTGACTTATAGTGAGAAATAAATTTGATTTTTGTATGAAATCAATCAATCTATATATGTATATAAAGTAGGATGTATGTATGAATGTATGTATGTAGGTATGTATGTATGTCCGGGGTAAACTCCTAAGCCACCCAACGGATTTTTATGAAATTTTCTGGGTAGACATAGTTTAGTTCAGAGATGGTTCCTGTCAAGGTTTGATCCCCATATTCCCACAGGAACGGGATTGGTAACGGAAAATTAGAAACTACTCCACAGATTTCAAAAAATCTTTCAACACTTGGGGTCCTACATTATCTCCCTTCATCAGTAACTAAAACTATATTTCATCCCTATAATCCCACAGGAACAGAAACGGGAACGAGGGTGGGAACCATAAAGTTACTTGACCGATTTCAAAAATTCTTTCAACTCTGGGATGTTACATTATCCCTCAGTGACATAGACTTACATTTCATTCACATATTTCCATGGGAACGGAAGATTCCCACAGGAACGGGGTTGGGAACGGAAACTTAGAAGCTGCTGGATAGATTTGAAATATTCTTTCAGAATAAGGATACCACTTAGTCCCACAGTAAGACAGATTATATTTCTTCCCCAAACTCCCACGGAAGAGGAGAACTGGAACCTTAAAACTACAGACGCGAGCAAAGCCGGGCGGCTCAGCTAGTAGCTTATAAAAAAGTACAATATTTTTTTCTGAAACGTTTTGGTTTTTTGGCATGTCTATTATTTATGTCTGACATGTATGTATTTATGAGATTGATAAAGGAAGCGCTGGCATGACAGGGTGCCGCGCCGGTGTACACAAGACTTGTACAGGAAGATCGTGAAGCTCGCAAAACTTCAAATATTTCTCTTGCTAAATGCCCATCAAATGAATTCACTTGGATAAAGGTTTAATCAAAATCTTGTAGAAACAGTTGTGTCTAGGTTTGTTGGCAGCAGGCGGACAAGTTTATTATAGTAGCTTGAAGTTCAAATTTCATTAAGTTATTTTATGTCGATTTTTTTCTAGAATGTGTTTACTTTTGTCTATACGCTTTTATAACGAGAAAAGATCTTTTGTTTGATTGTCTGTTTGTATTGAATATGCTCTGAAACTACTGAGCCGATTTGAATGAAATTCAGAACAGAGATGGCTTAGAGTCAAAGGAATAACATAAAAACGAAGACTATATGACATCCTCACAAAATTTAGTGTTTGTATTGAATAGACTCCACAACTACTGACTGAGCTTCTTAGGGGCCAGTTATAGCGATCAGAAAAACGAATCAGGAAAAATTTTCAAATGGAATAATGACTATGTTTTCGTTACAATTTAATAATAAATATTATACCAATCGATGGCAAATCACTCAAAGAATTTTTTGTGCCCAAAAAAGATATAATAGAACAAATATTTTCTGTTTAATTTGTATTTTTCTATTTTCCTGTTTCAATTCTATCAGGAAAATAGAAAAATACAATTTTACGGCAAAGTATTTGTTCAATTGAACATTTTTTTTTTAGCAAAAAAAAGATTCTCTGGGCTGTTTACTATTGATTGGTATAACATTTGTTATTCAATTGTAACGAAAACATAGTGATAATTAATTTTGAAAATTTTTCCTGATTCGTTTTCCTGATCGCTATAACTGGCACCTTAGATAGAAATTTGGAACATAGGTTCATCCCCATATTCTCTAGAAAACGGAACCAGGAATGTAAACGACAACTTGGAAACTACTTATGACCGAATTCAATATTTTTAGAGTGCTTCAGTATCCTCGGGTAACATTGACTATATTTCATCATGATATTCCCATGGGAACGGGAAATCAAAAACCGCCGAACTAATTTCAACACCTTTTCATCATTACAATTCGGTATTATTTTTTAGCTACATAGGCAACGTTTCATTCCCATATTCCCACGGGAACTGCAATGTAACAAGGAACTTAGAAACTACTTGACCAATTTCAAAAATTCTTTCACCGTCGATTACCTCGTTACCCCTGAGTACCATAGACTATATTTCATTCCCATATTTCCATTGAAACGGGAACTTAGAAAGTGCTTTACTTAAATTACTCAATTCGATCACCGTAGGACATGAGCTACTTCTGGGCCAGAACTAAGTTCTGGCGCGTCAGTTAGTAACTTCTAAATATCACTCCTATCATGAACCCTTTCGTAGCGATTTCGGACTACGAATGTCAAGTACAAATAACTAAAAACATCGTAGTAATGAACGCTTAGCAACAGAGTTTTATAGCTTGTTAATCATTTTATTAATAATTACAAATTTTGTGGCAAAACATTAACTACAAGACGTCTGTGATGCTTCCATTTTAATATTCGTAGTCCGAAATCGCTACGACGGACGGGCCTCATGATAGGGGTGTATAAGAATTTTTTTTTCGTGGCACGTTCGGGTTTGCTCTGTTCGGCATAATGATATGTCTGAAGCTGATAAAAGACGACCGGCCAAAGTGGGTGTCGATGTACACAAAACTTGAACAGAAAGATCGTGACACGCTCTCTCCATTATACCAATCAAATAACAATAACAGGAATGAATGCAACTCAACAGACACTTATTTTTTGATAAAAAAAAAAACATCTATTATGTGTGGTGGTACAGGAGAACGATTTAAGATGGAGATTTTTAAAGTTCCGACGGAAAAAAATCAAATCGGAGTTGAAGGGTTGGTTCTCGTCTTTATTCAAATCTAAACCTTTCATAATGCATTGCAGACACCAGGGCCCGAATTACCGCACACGTGATCGAGTAATACGTGACTGAATTATGTATTTTTGGCATTAGTTCTCGAACACTTTAAGACCTCAATTAGACATTCTTTCATCAGTATTTGAACGAATTGAGCTCGATAAATGAGCAGCAGACTGATGTTGTGTAATATAGAGCGAATGTTGAAAGAAAAATAGCATTCACTAACTCGATCACTGATGCGGTAATTCGACCCCAGCACTTCAAGTCTTTCTCATATATTTTTGTAAATTTAACATTTCAGCAAGGACGCTACATTAGCTCATATTCTATTTTTAAGGGAGGGGCAAGCCCTGGGCATTTTCAAAAAAACGCATTTTCTTATTATACTACATTTCAGGAATATTGTGTCAAAATTTCAAGTCATTCCGAGTTGAATTCGAAAAGTAACAGTGATTTTAGATGATTTTAGAGTAGGTATGCGCGACGAGCGAATAGAGGGGGGCCCGGCCGGCCGGACAACCTTGAACCAACCTTTTATGATTGGTTCAAGGTAGCTCGAGGTCTTCTTTTGTGTTCAGGGAAGGGGAGCTCACTCTAATGACGCTTCTAACGGAATATTTTTGAGTGGATCCTTTCAGTGTGCTGTTTTTCGCGTTTATCTTTAAACGCGTTTATCTGGAAACTAGTACTTTTAAAGTCGGTGTGCAAAATATCTCGGCGATTGTTGCACCGATCCTTCTGAAATTTTGCATCCTTCTTTAATATATATTTTAGGAGGAGGATTTTAAAAAATTTTCATTTTTCCGGAGAAAGAAATTCGTAAAAAAAGCCTTTGTTTCAGCCTCCCAGGGTTTACCCCTCCCTTAAGTGGTGTCATATCACGTTTACATAATGAGCATTTGAACAAGGGAATCGAAAAGATTAAGGACAGCGTCAAAATAAGGGAGCATACCTGACTTGTGTGAAACAGACAAGAGCTGTAATCCAACACTTTGCTGAAAGTAGATTAGTTATGCATCTTATTGCTTGCTTATTATATGCATCTTATGAACCTTCCATAAATTAATGAATTTATGAACTCTATTTTCGCAAAAGCCGTAAATGGGTAATTAAAAACGCGCATGGCAAAAGCTTTATTAAGTCTTCTCAGCAAAAAAAAACCTTAAGGCTTTCAGGCCTAGTTTATGTCAAAGAAGCATGCAATATATCAAAGCCGGTTTATCGATTTTTAGTAAAAATCAAGAAAATGAGGTGGCCCAACATAGTGAGCCTCGGGAGCAAGCGCATTTCTCTCAACCATACCTTATAAGGGAATGGTAAGAACCCACAAATATTTGCCGATTCCGAATGGCTAATCGAGAAAACGTTATTCATGCATGAAATTACTATCGGTGAAATTGTCAATTCCTCGCGAAAGGCGATACCCATTGAAAAGCATTTTTTCAGGTATTCGAATCAAGAATCTCCAACGTAACAGGCAGACACGCTAACCATTACGCCATGGACATCACAAAAATATATCAAAACAGAAAAAACATGGCTGGTTCTACCTTTAACAGCAACATAAAGCTAATTGTCTCTTTAAGTACCAAAGATTTTAAAGTAGGTACATTTGTGATCCAAATTTAATTGAAATGACTAATTAGTTTCTACATCGAAAAGCAGCGAACAGATTTAGTTTTTGCTCATTGCCTCTGCAATAATTAGCAAACAACAATCACAACCCCATAGTTCATAGTGAGTGAGAGTGAAAACGAAAGTAGGAAATAAAAACACTCTATTTTGGAAGTAGATAGTTCAAGTGATTGATAGTGAATAAGCAAACGTTTAAATTTTTTAGCACGGAAAATACCTACTTCGCCATTGAACCATTTATCCTGCCTTCTACAGCTGATTTAAAATTAAGATAGGAATCTGCTGCGAAATCACCCAACGTCTACAAAAGAAATGAACTGGCTATCTTGCAGATGGCATGAGAGCTTTTGAGTCCAATTTGAGACATGTTTTGATGCCGCACAGTAGCAATGTAAAGTTCTTAACTTGGCGTATTTGTGGTCAAATTAAGGCTGTCCTGGAAATCTTTTGAAATAAGTGTTCTTAGACGTTTTCTTTGGATTGATAAGGGCTACAGTAAGAAAAACTAGGGAAAACAATATAAAAAAGGAAAAATCGTGAGGTAAAACTTTACTAAACCAGCAAGGGATATAAGATTTAGATTGAATCCAAAAACAATGAATTTACCAAACCCATTCTCGTTTTATCTGGCCAAGTGGACCTTGAAATATGAATGTGGGTATTTATGGCAAACTATTCCAGAAATCCACATACCATTTCGATTCTTTATGAAAAAAGAAGATTCTTAGACAGGTTAAGCTCTTTGAATAGGCTCACCAAAAAACGCTAGCGTATACAAAAGAAGGCACAACGAATTCTGTAGGCACTTCTAGCTTCGGGATCAAGGCCAAAAATTCTTTAAAGTGAAGAATCGTTCGACGAAATATAGAAAAGCCAAAAAATGTTGGCAACCTAGGGTCTTCGGCGCAATGCCTCATTAAATTAATTAATGATGCACGTCGATCAAATCGATTTTTTCATGAGCGTTGAATTAACTTTTTCCTTCCAAGACTTCCGTAAGGTTAGCTCTTTTAGGAAAGAGAAATTACCAATGAAAAAAATAATGCATTGGCCTAGTATGTTAAAAGCTACTTATTCTGCTCACGACTTTTATAAGTAAAATAAAAAAAAGCATTCATAACTATACGAAGTGCTCATAAACATCTACACAACAATCATGCTTTCTTTGTTTACATCAGCAATTACCTAACACCACTCATTAGCATACTGTGAAGTCTAGAGATGGATGCCACTCCTAATCACACGATAGGTACTTTCAATAATTTCACGTACTCATTGAGTGTTTTTGTATACAAACATCTTTTAATGCAATACAAGTACCCTCCCAAGCTATTATTGCGCATCACGTAGCTACCAATCATTCCAAAGATATTCGGAACATTCATGGAAGCTGGAAAGCGATTCTAGCCGGACCTTGTCGAGGCCAACTTATTGTTAACTACTCAATTCCATTATTTACTACATTGCTTTAAGTCACGCAGTGTCGAAGCTTCTCCAGGAAAATAGCACAACAGAAATGAATACCATCGTAATGAAGATGATGATGACGACGGAGAGGAAGACGAAGAAGAAGCTCTACATGAAGCCATTGAAAGTTGAATCCATAAAGAAAAATATACGAATCGGAAAATAGGTTTTTGTGACAGTAACTCTTCTCGGCTTCTCTGTTATTCTGCCTATGGCGGCAGGCGCTCTCCCCTCATTAATCTTTGCAATAGTTTCTGTTTGCATTGCATAAATAAATTATTTTTGCAATTTCTCATCGTTATCACGTGGCGATCGGTTGTCTACGAGGATTTGCAAAAAAAAACACACACACACCAAACAAACTAAAAACAACAACAAACAAACCAGGGAGAGAAAAAAAAGTAAAAGTCAGGTGCTGGGAAAAACTGTGAACGGAAAAACCACCACACAAAAGAAAATTCCTCGTCCCAGCTTTAGGTCTTGAGTCTTGACTCTACTCATGAGAGATCAAGAGTAAGGAGAATGGTAGGCCGCTGGTAGTATATCTGTGTTGACAAGACGAGAGAAAATCAATTAGAGATGAATAACCCAGATTTTTCTTGTAGATTGCTTCTTGTTATTTTCTTTCTTCTTTTTTTTTGTGAGTGCTTGAGGGGAGAGAATTGGTTGGCAAAAGGTACCAACTATGTACATATCTGCGTTTTGAAATTGAAATTAAATTAATACTTTGAGAAGGGAGAGTTGTTTTGATACCAACTTTTGATTTTCTCAACTTCTTTTGAACGAATATGCCGAAAAGATGAAATGTGCCGCAGGTGATTTCACTTAATTGTGCAGCTCAGGCTTCCTATTGACATGAAAATTAGTTATTCCTTCAAGTTTCCAAAGTTGGTGATTTTTTTGCTTTTATTTTAGTCGTTTCAAAAATATGTTTTCCCCACTTGGTGAAGTTATGATTTTGTCATGAGGAATCTGACAGGACATGGTTCTATTTTCATTGACGCATCGTTCAACGATGCCAATACGAAAAAAAAGACAGCAAGTTTTATAAAGTGATATAAGCGATTCCTTGATGGCTGTAAATCGCTATTTCATAGATAAATCAATGAATCGAGTAATTTCGGGTGTTGGATTGATTCCAATGGCATCTTAGAGAGAAATGAAGGCCAACTAAAATATAATCTACCAAATGCGAGCGTTTGATATAAATTGTACAAACGAAAAAGTCTTAAGCGAACTAAGCCAATGACCCAAGCATAACCAAACTGTCATCAAGCCTCTATTCAATCCACTCATCTACTCAACATTCTAACTACTTCGAAGGTGGAACAGGAATGCAAGACCCCTCTGAATGCGGTCTTAAGACTGAATTCTTTAGGTCTCTTTTTGGGTTCCAGGCATTCGTGGTGAAATCAAAGACTTTAGATAGCTTTCTCAGGACATAATTAACCAGCGCTTCATCTGCGGGGTTTCTCAAAGAGGGCTTCAAGCAACGATTGGATCTGTCAAGTGCACAATCGTAGATGACATGCGTCCTTTATATGCAGACAGACTAAACGCATGCTCCCTATTGTTAATAAGAAAACTGCAACATCTTAGCTATCTCGTAGTAGAAAAGAAAGTAGAAAGCTTAATGGCGTTGCCACGAGGCAACGTGCTAGACCAAAGTGATACCACACTCAGTGAATCCTATGGAGAGAATGACAACACAGTAGAGCACTTGCATTTGCTCGTATCAGGTTACAGATACCCGGCATATACATGGTGAGAGCTGATAATCTAGGCCTCTTATCTTGGCAGCGTCTTATGTCTTTTCTAAGAACATCAGGAAAGCTAAAACAAAAGAGGGTTAATGTCTGAGTACTCCAATCAGTATTTCAAAGCCCTCCGATAGAAAAAAGGCATATATTATAGTTAAGAATTGTTCAGAATTGTTTAGAATTGTTCAGAATTGTTTAGAATTGCTTAGAATTGTACTGAATTTACAACAATTGTGCCAATGAATCAAACTGCTCAATAAATACCAATAGACACAGAAAATTCTTTCAGTGAAGTCTATTTTGTAAGCATTTGAAGGTAAATCCCTGATTAAAGGTTGAAGTTAAAGCTAACGCTGGATTTTTTCTTTGAAAGTTATTTTTGAAGATGGCATATTCATTAGTTTGTTGCTATTGTCAGGAAATCAAACAACAACAAAGCAGACAATTTAATAGCAGGGTGAAAGTGATTTCCTACTTGGCAATTGGCACTTATGTATAAGGTCAATTTTATTATCGTGTGGGCCGATGTTATTGTGGATTTTAGGATTTAGGATTTTTATTATATAAACATCTTTAGTTACAGTTTAATGTGTTTTTGTTAAATAAAAATAGATTTTTACATAATAAAAATAAAAGGCAATGGCGTTGCCGTCTGCCTGATGTTATTGTGTCTGAAATAGACAAGATTCGGGTATGTGAGAGACAGACTGCGAACCGGTCTTGGATTGCATAGAACGCACAGTTGGGATGATACTATCCTAGTAGTATTTGTATCCCAACGAGGTCCTTTACAACGGGGTTCATACATACAAACAAAATAAATAATTTCACAATGAAGCTCTTTCGCGGATACACCTTAAACGGAACCCCACCGCAGTACGTGAACACTTGGGAGAGCTCCTTCCTTTAGTAAGACAGTCTTTGATTGCGATTGCCTTGAAGTGAAAACAGAATCGTTGTCTAACGAACTAAAAATTAGAGAAATTGGCTGGCCAAGCAACTAAAGGTAGAGATATTGAATCAAAAATGGCTGGCTAGCCACAAATGACGAACATGCTCATTACCTTATCGCACAGACGGTGAACACATTTGACGAGCATTCATTTTGTGTTGGTTATTTATACTGGAAATATGACAACAAAAATGGGGGTTGCTCGCGAGCATGGCTCTACAAGACGATTATGAAATCCAACAAACAGTAGAAAACCGGAAACTTTCGCCAACAGGGAACAGCTCGCGAACCAATCCTTAGACGAGAAGAACATGATCAACACGAGGCTTATTCGGCGAGCATGCTCGTCGCTTGTGGCTAGCCTACACAGTTTTTGTGTAAATTTTTTGGTTCTATTTTTAAGGGTATATATGGAAATAATGAATGTTGTTCATTAATTTGTATTTGGATCATCTTTTAAATAACTCATAGTGTCCACATAAGAGAACCATTGGATCTAATCAACGTAAGTAAGCACACAAAGAGTAATTACACTGCCATTAAAACATTAAAAGCGCTTTCTCACTAAGCCGTTCAGAAATGTGAAAACAATTTGTGTAGGTTACAATTTTTCATAGGGTATGGTTGAGAAAAATGAGCCAGCTCCCAGGGTTTCCTCCTTCCTGAACTCAATTGTGCCAACTTATTTGTTTTATTTATGGATTTCTCATTTTAATGAGACTAACGGAATACTGACATTTTTATATTTAAAATAATGCAAATGTTTAAATTAATATCACTTAACTCCTTTTTAAAAGCACAAATATACTTCATTTGATTGGATAACCCTTTCTGGTATAAGCTTTAATATTCAATTAAAGCAACTCCTGCATGAACCCATGAGCCATCATCAAACTATAATTGCATTTAGGGTGTGGAAGAACCAACCCACTGCGAAGCATAATCCAACATGATTGAAAACATTAATCGTGTGGGATTAATGACAGGAATCTGGCATGTGTTGCAATAACAGTGCGAACATGCGAAAATTCCATAAAACCATCGCGATAATGCATTCCAAAAATAATATTTTGAAACGCATGTCTGAGCATGATGATTACACCATTCCACTATTGAGTTTGTAACACCCATTCATTCTTAGGTACACAAAAAAAAAAAACCTAGACCAGAAATACTCCCTCACGGTGGTTATTACGTTGTACGGAAAACAAACCCAAATTAAATTTTCCATGCAAGCAGTGTGCATTGGGAAATGCAGTAACCATCGATCCAATCGATTGGAAAAAAAAAATGAGCGAATGAACAATGCTACCGCCCGCCGCACCAACGCCGCCGCCGTCGGCGCACCCATCAAATTTCACCTTCTCTTTTGATGTTGTCAATCATTACCCGCCAACATCAACACCACAGACAGTTAAGATAGTCTGACAGACGAGTTTTTGAATATAATTATGCGAATTTATCTATCCTATCTGGAGGAGTAATGAGGAAGCCTCTTCGACGGATGATATAATTTATCTGTCTGCTTGCTTATCCAACCATTCAGTCAATACATTTGAGGTCGGTCTCGACTTTGGCATTCAATTGATGAATTACAAAAGTCCGATTTTCGAACACCGAATGGAATATTACATGCCCAGGAAACAGATAAACCAACCACCCACAGACGTACCATAATTTTCACTTTCCCGAATTGGTCTGACTAACAACTTGCTTACATATACGAGGGTGCCACAGCCTGGTGGTGCACCTGAAAGCGCTTCCAATTCAATTGAAATAAATTTCGACAGACGTATACTCGTATTACAAAAATTGAAAACTGATATGCATACATCATGCGGCCAGGCCAGAAGATGCAATGTGAGGGCTACCGATTTTAGATATCTATGTACATTCCACTAGGTTTCAGTCTGATCATAATATATTAGATTGTGTTTGTATAGGAACTGCGGTCGACGGTTTTTAATTCTCCATATAGATGCAACCAAATTGAAAGCACGAGGACGCAATATGTCAATGGAATCTAATTGATTTTGTATTCTAAGCGAATGTATACTGCAATAAAAAATAGCTACACTGAAATGATTTATTGGAAACCGTGCTTGGTTTCAAAGGAAAATATCGAACCACAACCTATTCAGGCATTTGTCGACTAATAAATCTTCAAACGACAGGCGAAATACCAAACACAGAGATCAATTAGTGGGAAAGTTTTGGTTTTGCAAAGGAAGTTGAAGTATTCTTTTTGAAATTTAGTGAGCAACAATCAGAAAGGCAAAGATGAAAACAGTTCTTTTTTTGGTATTTTTAGTAGGTATACAAGTTTTGTAGATGCAAGCACAAAAGGTCATCAAAAAAGCGAAGTGAAGAGCAATGACAGCCAAAAAGCGACATGATTAAGGCATACTGTCAACCAAAAAGCGACATGATATAGACAAACCGTCATGATGAAATTATATGTGATTTTAAGTTATATACGAATAAATCAATACATAAATATGGGGCGCAACAAAACTATGGACACCTTAGGGCCTAATGCATTTACATGGCCTACAGTCTTATGCCGATTTCGAAAAAGAAAGTAAAGAAAGCGTTTTTCAGGACAGAGTGGTTTACTTTCAGAGGATTGACAATTTCTCGATAGGTGATACCTGTTTCTTATGGAACTTCATTAATTACAACCACGAACCAGGCAGAAATGCTAATCATTACGCCACGGGCATCACCGAACTCTGCTGACAGAATTTTTTGAACCTACTTGAGAGAGCTAAACCATTGCTAAGAGATACTACCAACACGCCAAAGAAACACGGTGATGACGTCGGGTAGTGGAATATAGAAGCTGCAAGAAAAAAACTAAAAAGGAGTTTCTCAAACTTCAAGCATAAGGGCATTTAGTTCATTTACATTGTCAGTTGAAATAAATATCTGCCCGGCTGTTTATGCAAACCAAGCCCCTCCAGAGACACGACAAAACATCTTGATTGAGGGACAACTATTTTAAAAATAATCGCTCAAAGATTGCTAAGGAAATTTGCTTTACGAAAGAAAGGAAACTTGAAGATGAAGGCATAATTCTATGAAAAGGAAGAGAACGTTGGTGGAACGCTGTCAGCAGTACCTTACATTTTACCAGTTCACGAAGTGGCTAAGGACTCCAATTATAGAAAGGGTTTGGATGAGACGCCGTACCTATTTACTTTCAGAAAATATGGCAGATAGGCTGATGAACCGTCGACGTCGAAGGCTTATGATTCTCATGTCTAAGCTTATTAGGAGGTGAGAGGTTACCTTATCGGTGACGGCGGAGGAAGAATTAACCCTTTTTTCTGTCAATATATCAACGAGAGAGAGAGATTGAGAGAGAGAGAGAGAGAGAGAGCGAGAGAGAGAGAGAGAGATAGATAGATAGATAGATAGAGAGAGAGAGAGAGAGAGAGAGAGAGAGAGAGAGAGAGAGAGAGAGAGAGAGAGAGAGAGAGAGAGAGAGAGAGAGAGAGAGAGAGAGAGAGAGAGAGAGAGAGAGAGAGAGAGAGAGCGAGAGAGAGAGAGAGAGAGGCAGAGAGACAGAGAGAGAGAGAGACAGAGAGAGAGAGACAGAGACAGAGACAGAGAGAGAGAGAGAGAGAGAGAGACAGAGAGACAGAGAGACAGAGAGACAGAGAGACAGAGAGACAGAGAGACAGAGAGACAGAGAGACAGAGAGACAGAGAGACAGAGAGACAGAGAGACAGAGAGACAGAGAGACAGAGAGACAGAGAGACAGAGAGACAGAGAGACAGAGAGGCAGGCAGGCAGGCAGGCAGGCAGGCAGGCAGGCAGGCAGGCAGGCAGGCAGGCAGGCAGGCAGGCATACAGACAGACAGACAGACAGACAGACAGGCAGACAGACAGACAGACAGACAGACAGACAGACAGACAGACAGACAGACAGACAGACAGACAGACAGACAGACAGACAGACAGACAGACAGACAGACAGAGAGACAGAGACAGAGACAGAGACAGAGACAGACAGATAGAGAGAGACAGACAGATAGAGAGAGACAGACAGATAGAGAGAGACAGACAGACAGTCAGGCAGAGATACAGGCAAAGATACAGGCAGACTCTGGCAGAGATACAGGCAGAAGCTGGCGGAGAGAGAGAATTATTGACAACTATCTTCAAAATATTTGATCAAAGATTGCAAAGGAGATTCGCTCTACAAAGTTTAAAAACAGTTTCTTGAAGATGAAGACAAAAATTCATCAACAGGTGGCGACCGTTAGTTTGACTTTCCGTCATTAGTAGGCAGAAAGTACTTGTTTATAAGGTGGATTGAAACTCCAAAAGAGGGGAAAAGATCAGACTAGTCGACATATTATATGAGTTTTTGGAAAATATGGCAGACAATATGAACTAAAACGGCCCACAATTATCATTTCCAAGTTTAATGGAGGTAACAGGTCACCCAATTAATGCGAAAAATTTACAAACTTTCTTTCAATTTTTCAACAGAAAGAGAGGGAGAGAGAGAGAGGAATAGGCAGGGAGAGAGAGAGACAGACAGACAGACAGAGAGAAACAGAGACAGATAGAGAAACACACAGATAGAGAAACACACAGATAGAGAAACACACAGATAGAGAAACACACAGACAGAGGGAGACAGAGGGGAGAGAGAGAGAGAGATCATTTCGATCAAGCGGATGAAGATCTTATGAAGATCTTTAAAAAGAAGTAGCAGGCCGACTCTGAAAAATATTTAGGCCTGATAAATGATGACCAATGGGGGCTTGTCGAGGAAAAGTTAACCGTAGATGCAATCGAATGTATAACGATCCTCATGGAAAAGTATCGTGCCTCCTTAGAAAATGAGTTTGTTATATCGTTGACATCGAAAATATGTCTCTACATTCGATCGATAACAACGAGATTATAAACAGTTGGCCCTTAGACAAAAAGAACAGAAAAGTGTCTTGATTCATCAGCTCTTAATTAAAGCCCTTTACTGCCTATTGAAGACAAAGTACAGAACACTAAAGTACATCAACTGACGATGGAGCCATATCGAAACCTCGAAACCTAACGCATTTCAAGTCCAACTACCCGAATATGCAATGCTATACCAGACTCTGTTTTTTTCCTGCATTACGATTCACAAAAATTCAAAAGCAATGCGCATCGTTGTTCACTATTAAATCTTCTACTATTTTCTTAAACTCCATTCCCTCACAAGGCATGGTTGTGAGAAATGCGCTAGGCCCAGGGGCTCCTCGTTGTGTTGCACCACCCTATTTTTTTTTTTTTTTGTTTCTTAAACAAAAATAATAACAATTTTATTCCGCTTTTGAGGACAATTTGACAACTCCTCGCCAAAAGCGATACGCGTTGCCAAACAAACTTTACACCTCTGGTGGGATTCGAAACTCCCACATAATAGACAGAACCGCTTTCAATCCAAATATTTGTTTAGAAATGTTCAGAATTGATTGAAATTAAGCGGAATTATTCTACAGTCGACACAATTTGGGGAAAACTGAACTGTTTATGAAAATGAGTTTTCGTTAGCCAAACATTGAAAGTCTTTTTTCAACACTTTTATTTTGAATTATCTTTTAATTTTGAGGTCTCGCTCAAATCCATTAGAGAAAGGTTCCAACAAACAAAAAACTTAAAATTTTATTTTAATTGTTTGTTATAAGAAGTAAGTATCTACATTTTTCACAAATAGTTTTTAGCCAACTTTCCGAATTTATATTCTCAAAGAAATGATTGTGAGTAGAAATTTGGCATTTCAGCCCCACCAGAGGAGAGGCTAGTCTCCCTGAGGGCCTACTGATGTGACTTACTGTCTTCGATGATGCTGCTTTAAATACTGATTATTAGAAAAATAAACTATTAAGCAACTGGTAAAGCAACACCAACTTTTAGACTATTAGGAATGTTTAGAACAGTTCAGAATGCAGAAAGAATTGTTCAGAATGCTTCAGATTAAAAAAACAAAAACTTAAACTGCGGTTTGAGATAAAATGAACAAAACTTGAAACTATTCAACGTAAAAACAAAATCATACAGAACTTGAAATTCAATTTTTGTCTACATTTCTTTTCTTCGACATAACCTTGTTTCATTCTTATTCCCCCACAAAAAAAAAAAAAAAAACAAATTTGATTAAATTTTTGAATGAAAAAACTATTTTAAACAATTCATAGAGACATTCCTTTGTTCATATTTTTCTTTTAAAAGACTCCCTTCGAAGTGCACAGAGTGTTTGAATTCGAATAAGCGAATGTGTGTTGTATGGCAAAAGAATTCCACTTCCTAACTTATGTCGAAAAGAGAGAGGAAGAGAATAATTTTATCGATAGCTATTAATATCCCGCATCTCCTCCCTTCCATTGGAAATGGAATAAAAGGACAAGAGTCCTTGTGAACAACACCACAGGGATTTTATGTGTATTGAGATTGCTCAATAGAAATGAGGCTATGGGGCTGATGGGTCCGCAGGGTTACCAAGGGTTTAGCACGTCATTGTAAAAGCCAACTGCCAGTCAACTTACAATAGCTCAAATACGAAGAACATCGTCGTCCTCTCTTGTGTTGCCTGAAAGGCATTTCATTTTTATCTCCCTGAATCAGTAGTACTCATCGATCGTGTGCTGATGACTGAATGTTATCTTTTGTGCACGCCCGTGTGCCCTTTTGAGAAGGAAATTTATACACAACATAGGTGTATAATTTTTTATTCAAGTTTTAAGCTCCCCCTTTTGAAAAGCAGGGGGAGAGAGGCGGAAGAGAATGAGAAAGTGATGGTGGCTGCCGAATGATAACGACATGGCAGAGGATTTCTTTTCATTTTACTGTGTGTCCTTTGCAGCGTCCCTGCGGTATCATCTCTGTGCACGTGTGTGTACATTTGCATGAAACTGAACTTGACTTGTATTAGCTTATCACGATGGCTTTGCAATTGTGCGCCCTCTTATTCTCGCTTGGTTTATGAAAAGAGTTCACTCACTGGTGGATGAATTCTCAGCGGTGCTGTAGGGCAATGCCCTGGCATGAAAAAAGGGTGTGTACTGTGAAAATAGAAAGGATGAGTACTTGAGACGGCGAAAAATACTCAAACGTTGCTAAGAGGGAAATATTAATTCAATCGATTGACGTTCAAGTTGGAGAATGATTATCAGATGAGTAGACGACTATCCAGTCGCGAGAAGTGAACGCCATTACATAGAATCTGGGGGACGACAGAAAGTGGTATGGAAGGCATTTAAAAGGGAAAACATTCTGAAGTAGTCTTTAATTTATGTGATACTTTACATCAACGATACACTTGAGCCCAAAGGCAAATAGCGCATATCAAAGCATAGGGATGACCATTGCTTTAAGAAAGAGATGTGTGACGGCAAACAAAACATTCTACCAATTTACCGTTAATATGTTCAAAACTTACCAACAATGACAGTATTAGCAGCTACTTCCTTTGCGGCCGCTGCAGCTGCTGCCGCCGGTCCACATTGCAATATATCCGACAATGACAAGGAAGACGCAATAAGCTGTCGTTTCTCTTCAAAATTGAGAACATCCAAAGAATTGCTCCGCTGTGGAGTAACAGTGATTGTAACAGATTTCTGCATTTTGGCAACAACACACACCTGTTGTGTCTGATCCTCTGGATCTGTAGTCGGTGAGCTCAACTCAACCGAATTCGGAGCGTACTGACTACCAGGCCCAATAAACTGGAATTGTTGTTGTTTGTGCGTTTCTGGAAAGCTTGGCGATAGTTGATAACAATTCTCATTGTTAATGGCCGCCACTAAATTGGCTAAATTGTTGCGGCTATTATTCATTACATGTTGCTGATGTTGTTGTTGCTGTTGCTGGTGTTGAAGCTGTTGTTGATGCTGTTGCTGTTGCTGTTGTTGATGTTGAAGATATTGTTGAAGGGGTATTTGAGGAGCAAAGGTATTATTATTACCGTTGTTGTTATTGTTGTTATTACCGTGGGTAAATTTATTGCTACGCATAGACATTACGTGGGTGTGTTGATGGGACACTTATGGACTGATAACGACTTAACCGACAATTGCGTGGTGATAAACGACACCTGTTTCGAAATGCCGTCTATTTCAATTTAATGATGACAAGAGTTACTTACGGCAACGATAGTTTAATTACGCGGTTTCCGCACGCACACGACAAGCACGCGATTCAATTTTCTTTTCTTTTCCTTTCTTCTTTCTTTATTTTAATTTTATTCCCAACAAAGAGTTGCTGTAGCCTTTTGGGTGGTTTCGTTTAAACAAGCTCCGGGGGGACGAGGTTGGGCCTTTTTTATATTTATTTCGTCACTGAAACGTCGTCTACACTTGGTGTGACAATTTCTCTTCACTCACTTGCCCTAATGGATATTTTGAAACATATGTTTTCTGCTTATGAAAATTTTGTGCATTCCTGCTGGGGTTTCTTATAAACAGGGTTGGATCCGTTGTTGTTGTTGTTATTGTTAAGCTTCAAAGTATTGTATGTAAGCCATCTATAGATGTGGGAGAAGAGAATGGGGAAAAAGAAATTTATGTCAAACAATATGATTTTATTCGCATGTGGGGCGGCATGCTCTGAATTCATATCGAGCACACACCATGCGTTCATACCTCTCTTTCGTATTTGATGTGATGTGGGGTGAATGTTCGTCTTTTTGCAATTTATAATTTTTCTTTTCTTTTTCATTTCGTTTGACGATAAAAATTACTTCTGACAGATTCAAAATAAAATTTAATAAAAAAAAATTTAAAATGACAAAAGTCGCCTTACACGAAAAATACTTAAGCATTTCAGTGAAAGCGTAAAGTTCAAGTAGAAATAAAAGAGCTTACATAACTAGGTTCTAAATAAACCCTCGCAAGCATTAACCAACATTTGCTTTCAGTTTCGGAACAGTGACTGAAATTTTTCCCTAAAAGAAAGTCTGAGCTTCTCGATCTTCCGACAATCGTTAACCTTCTCGTGGAGGAACATCCCTTTTGGCCTTTTTCACCTTCATTCTTTCTTATCAATTCGTCTAAAATGGTCCAGTCCAGTATCGAGGTGTCAGACAAATCGTATCAATTTTGGGTAATTCTGAAGGTAATTTTTCAAGTAAATAGTTCAATCGTACTTTTTTTACGGAAAAATGTAATTGAATTTTAGTCAATGCGAGGAAGTACTTTGACGAACTTCATAACTTCTTCCCAAACCAAACTCTCTGAATGGAAACTAAAAAATGGCTTGGAACCGAGATTGTTGTTTTTCCAAAAGAACAAATATTTCATTGCTGTTGAAAAAACTTTTTGGTACTTTATTCAAATTCCTAGTTATCAATTTTTTAAATTAAAATTTCAGTCTTTTGCTAGCTAAGTTATGCGAAATTATTTAAAGCTATGCAAAGTAACACAAAGTCACTCACCATCCTGCAAACTTCTGCAATTTATACAATTCTCCGTGAAGTTACGCATAACTACGCCATATTACGAAATCTTCAAGTTCCGTAAAGTTATGCAAAGTTACGCAGAGCTACGGAAAGCTTCTCAAAATTACGAATATTTGCGCAAATTCTAAGCCTTTTTAGACGTTCATTTCAGTTCCAGTTTCAGGTGAGGTATAAGTAAAGCTTTTAGTTTATAATGTCTACTTATATGCCAAAAACTGAAGCGTGTTACTGAAACTGAAACTGATGGAATTCCCACAAGTTGTCAGCTCAGTTATCAGTTAAACTGACTTTCGACTGTTCACAAGCAAAAAGAAAGCTCATCTGAGCACCGGACTGACGTTTAAATACACTGTCCTTTTTAACTGAAATGACAACTGAACTGATAGCTGAACTGACAACTGATCGTCTAAAAGGGCCTTTACGCAAAAGATCCATGAAGTTATGCATAGCTACGCATGATTACACATAGTTATGCAAAGTTATGCAAAGTTGCGCAAAGCTAAGCAAAGTTTCGCAGACTTATGCAGCTACGCGAAGTTGCGCAGAGTTACGCGAAGCTTCGCATAGTAACGCAAGCTTGAGTGATACTTTGCAAAGTTAGGCAAACATGTTTCCATCTAGGGAAGACTGGTCAACGGCCAGACAAATCTGCAACACCAATATCATCAAATGGACAATCTCCTCATTGAAACCATTCAAAGCTCCTGGGGAAGACGGCATCTTCCCTGCCCTACTGCAGAACGGGGCTGCCATAATTGCTCCCATTTTATCAAAACTGTTCACTTGCAGCCTAGCTTTTGGTCACATACCAGAAAGCTGGAGAAGAAGGAATTTGGATCCAAGCCCTAAATCCTTTCGGCCAATCAGTCTAATGTCATTCATCCTTAAATGTATGGAGAAGGTAATTGATAGATACATCCGGGATAAGCAATTAGCTACCCACCCACTATCCACATCACAATACGCATATCAACCAGGCAAATCAACGGAAACCGCGTTGAATGACCTAGTTACTAGGATCGAACTCTCTATCGATAAAAAGGAAATTTGCGTAGTGGCATTTCTCGACATAGAAGGAGCCTTCAATAACACTTCCTTTGTGTCTACAGACCGTGCTCTAAGGCACCACAACGTTCCACAAGTTATTCGCAAATGGATAATGTCCATGCTAAACAGCAGAATTATCCACAGCAATATCGAAGAAGTGGAAATCTCAGCACTAACAACAAGAGGCTGCCCACAAGGTGGAGTTCTCTCACCACTCATCTGGTCAATAGTTGTAGACAGCCTACTAAGACTACTTGCAACGCAAGGCATGTATGCAGTGGGCTTTGCAGATGATCTAGCAATTGTCATACAAGGCTCATCAGAAACACTAATATCAAGAAGACTTCAGACAGCTCTGAACACAGTACAAAGCTGGTGCTCAGATGAAGGTCTCTCTGTTAATCCCAGTAAGACAGTTATTGTCCCATTCACAAAAAGAAGAAAACTAAATCTTCTAATACCCCCCAATCTCTATGGGGAAACAATACCATTTTCCAAGGAATCTAAATACCTGGGGATCATCCTAGACAGCAAAATGTCATGGAACCCTCAACTAGAACGCATCTCACGCAGGGCAACCAATTCTCTATGGACTTGTCGAAGCGTATGCGGGAAAAACTGGGGTCTAAAACCTAAAATGATGTAAGATCTATATACGCTGGTAGTCAGACCAACAATAACGTACGCAGCTGTTGTATGGTGGACAAAAATAAAAGAAATAACGGCAGTCCAAAAACTTGAAAAGATTCAAAGATTGGCAACAACATGCATTACTGGATGCATGCGCACAACACCAACATACGCTCTCTAAACGTCATTGTAGGACTACCTCCAATCCACCTTTTCATTAAAATGGAAGCAAGACTGGCGACACACCGTCTTTTCCATCAAGGACACATAAAATCACATCCATACCCGAAAGGACATCTGTCGATAATGGAAAGTCTAGAAAAACTTAATACCTTTAGTATGTGCTTGGATGCTATTATTCCGATGTACAACTTTAAACTCAACTTCTCCATTGTCATCCCCCTTAGGGAAGACTGGGAGAACACAAAACCTCATCCTTCAAGGCAAGATATGGTCTGGTATACATGTACAGGTTCCGGCATTTTCAGCGACTGTCCCAGAACGAATTTCTCAGTAAGTCTGGGCAGTTACTCGTCCATTTTCCAAGCTGAAGTCTTTGCCATTAACGAATGTTCGAGAATAATATGTTCATCGAACACGAAAAACAAAACAATATTCATTTTTTCAGACAGCCAAGCTGCACTAAAGGCGTTAAGCTCACCTGTCATAAGATCCAAACTAGTCTCTGAACTAGCAAGGAAAAACACTGTAATCCTCCATTGGATCCCAGCACACAAAGGCTATGATGGTAACGAGAAGGCAGACATCTTAGCTAAAGACGGCGCATCTAAACCATTCGTCGGTCCTGAACCCTTCTGCGGTGTAAATAAAAGCACCTTCAAACATACTGCCAAGAACATCCTACTGGAGGAATCTAATAAAGCTTGGAGTAACTCATCTGGTCAAATCTGTTCAAAACTCTTTTTGCCAGAATATACTGAAAAAACATCAAAATTCCTACTGAACCTCAATAGGAAAACCCTAAAAATTTGCACAGGACTACTAACCGGTCACTGTTCTTTAAAGAAACATCTTCACCAAATGAGGCTGGTAGCGGACCCTATCTGTAGACTATGCCTCGAAAATGAAGAAACATCTCTGCACATCATTACAGAATGTCCAGCACTTTTCCGCCTTAGAAAGCAAATACTTGATTATGAGATTATCCCCCTAGATAAACTCAAACTCATTCACCCACAGAAGATTGCTAACTTCTGGTTCAATTCAGGAGCAGAGGAACTGTCCTGAAACCTCACATGGGCTGGCACAATAGGTTTCACTCAGACACCGCAGTGCCCGGAGCTGAGCAAGCTCTACCCGTCAATCTAAATCTAAATCTAAATCTAGGCAAAAGTTAAGCAAGGTAAATCAAAGGGCATAGCTATGCAAAGTCCCTCGCAATTACGCAACGTTCCGCAGAATTGTTTAAAGCTACGCAAAGTTTCAGGAAGCTACGGAGAGGTGCTCGAAGTTGAACCGAGTTGTGACGATGTGAAACTATGCGGGGTTTCACGAGAAGGCACAAAGTTTCGCAAAGATACATAAAAGTTATAGGCGTGCGTCGTCGCGTCGTCGCGTCGTTAGCACAAACCAATGCTATGGAAGTGCAGTGTTTGATCCCGAGGATGTGGTAATAAATAAATAAAATAAACAGGGTGGCGCAACAGTGAAAGGAGCCCCGCGGCCTAAAGCATTTCTCACAACTATGGCTTGTGAAGGAATAGAGTGGACCTACAGTTTTTGGCCGATTTCGAATGGCTAATCGAAAATGCGCGTTTCATGGCAATGAATTTACTATCGGACGACTTGCCAATTAATCGCGAAAGGCGATACCCGTGCAAAAAATTGTTGGCTTCTGTTGGGATTGGAATGACGTAACTCCTGCGTAACAGGGAAGCATGCTACCCCTCACGCCACGGGTACCACAATGTGCTACCCGTTCAACGGTATTTTTAAATGTTTTTTTTTTTTAAACTTCATAAAACTACACGGTTGAATTGTATTCATATCCAATTGGAATTTTTACATTTGTGCCCATCAAACCTTAAAGGCAGTTGTGATTGCATTTCAAAAGTAATAAAAAGAGAAAAGTATATCGCTGGTATGTTAATGCGAAGATCACAGCCGTTTAAGGAGCTAAATAAGATACCATTCCGAAAACCTTGCTTGAGTTTGAGGTAGTCTTAGAAGTACCACGATCCGCGGAAGCCTTCACGTCAAAAATACCGTCTTCGGAAAAAATAGAGTTCAGTTTGTCATGTTTAAAGAAGAAATCCAGAGAACCCCTTCAAAAAAGGCGATATCATACAACGTTCAGACATAATCGCGAAGAAAAAAGAGGTAAACCAAATCACTCCTGGTCCTGGTACAGCCAAATACAACGAAATCTGCATTTGGTTGGCCTCAGCCAAGGAACAATCCGGCGTACCCACCTAAGGGAATAATATAGCAGTTATGAATGTGATTCCTTTGAGATCACAAAGGCTCGCAACGCCGGAAAAAGGAAACAGAAGAGCAAGAAGAAAATGAGTTAGAGCTAGTCTTTTTTCTTTTTTCTGAACGACATTCATAGGTGAAATGAAAGCTTTTAAAGTTTTAGCACTCCAGTCAAGGATGATAAGCGGCCAACAGAAGCACTCGGTTAATATACAAAAATCGACACGATCAACTGGGATATAGAAATTATTTTATGGATTCATTGGAAGTATTGAGTACCCAAGAATCAACTCAAGAATCGAGGTTCTTAGATTTAATTTTATACCACAAAGGCAGGACCCGTTAATTGTTCTTTTTGAAATAGGAATTCAAAGAAAGAAGCCTACCACTTTATTCCAGTGTGTCCTACTTTACAGGAAATAAGAGCTCACTTAGTAAAAAGTACGTTAGACCTGGGAGAAATAATCATTTAACAATCTGAATGGATAGAGCGGCCGGGAAAAGCTTTCTCAAAGCGTAGCGTATGCTATGATCTATGGGAATATGCATACATTCTAAAGGTAGGTACACACCATACTGCTTATAACATTTTTTTTTTTTTTTATAAAAACTTTAGTCTGGTAGACGGCAACAAAGCCATGGCAATATCTATTGTTATAAACGAATATGAATGATACATGCTGCCTGCATGTATGTGGCTTTATAAAATCAATAAAATTGAATTGAATTGAGTTGCATTGCAAAAAAGTAAAATAAAATAAATTAAAAAGAAATCAATCAAAAAGTCAACCTAGGTTCCCGGTAAAATTGTTGTGGCACACAAATTAAGAAACCTAGCCCACTTCAGTTCCTATTTAATGCCCAATAAACCAAAAAAAAAAATAAAAGTCGTTCATTCAAAACTCCTAGGTTTTTAAGAGTCTATTTACAATCAATAAAAATTCTGTAACAACAAAACAAATAAAATCCTCTTTAGAACCCTTGAGCAGTTCTGTAATTGCATCAATTAAACTTGCAATAGCCACAAACGAAACTAGCCAACAGACGGTTAGAGAAAATAATAAAAAAAAAGAATAAAAAATTCAATTTATTCGTCATTGGCGAAACAATTTTTGTTATTTTGAAAAACTCAATCAGAAATTTTCATTCCACTTCTTATTCCTGTCCAAAAGGTAGGATTGGCCAGAAAGTAAAACTTTCAATTTGAAAAAAGAAAAATAAGAAAACCACTTTTGCTCGAATGGACATTTGTTCTTTCGGCAATGGCAAACAGACGTTTTACCAATTACATAAATACACACCCATACACCGACATGAAGAGCACGTCCCCTCTGCAATTCCCTTTAGAAATAACAAAATTAAATTTCATTGCCTTGTCTGTGTGTAAAATGTTCGACGAAGTGGTCCGATCAGAGCTCCCAAATTGATACATTTGTGATTTTTTGGTGCATTTAAGCAAATTCGTAAGACTTTGTAGGGCTTTCCAGCTATGTTTAGTGTTTTGTTTTGACCATTTTCTCTTGAGATATGATGGGTGATGGCAAAGACACATCCCTGGTGAAAATGGAATCAAATCAGTTTCTATTTATTCTACTGAGAATTGCTGTTGGTCTGAAGTGGGAACACTGGATTTTACCACTTCAGACGTCCTGAATAGCAGGTATCCTGCGCTTGTCTCCTCAGCTTGGGATATTTCTTTTTATATTCCCTTTTTTTATTATCCTTTATAGCTTCTTGTTATTGATTGTGTTCTGTGTTGTCTTCTTTTTGTATTGCAGATGTCCGTACATAGGTAGGTATAGGTACTTTCTGTCTCATGATGATGCCGTGCACAAATCATGTTTCCAAAATTACCAGCTGTATAGCTAGGACCTAGGGTAAACAGGTTCAGAGCTCTATGCTATACATTCAAAACGGTTTTTACCTGTCCAAAGTGTCCTTTGCTTTAGGTAAGGCAAATGAACTTGAAGCAATTCTCCCCACAATGACAACAGACACACAGGGGAGACAGAATAAGAAAAAAGAAAGAGTGAGAGGTTGAAAACTGGCCTCCGGGGAATAAAGTAGTTGTATGCTCTTTGTGGCCTTTATTTGAACACAGGTTCTCGTTCCACAATTTATTATTGCCCAGACATTGTATACTTCTAATGTAATTTTCTATTAATGACGAGGCCTTTTCTCTTTGCTATTTCAACATGAGTGGAATGAACGTCCTGTACTATTTGTTTGGCTCGTTTCCTTTATGCCGTTGACTCTTTGGGTGGTTTTGGAACCTAATTAGAATTTATTTCAAGACCTGAGGGTTTTATGAAGTGTTTCTCGCACTAAAGTTGCCAGCAGAGCACACTTCGAAACAAAAACAACAAAAAAAAAAAAGTGAAAAAAACTCTCTTCAGAATGTGTTTGTGTTCGTTACTTTGTCGGCAATCGTAAGCTTTCGTTACATTTTTACACCAGTTTAAGTAACTTGGAGTAAGCTACCCTACTCAGTTTATTTTTAATGGAAAATTATGTGCGGCAATCTAGGGAAGGTAAATAATTCTCTAGACCGGACTAAGAGGCTTAATCTGCACATAGGGATTATAATTTATCTTTGACTACAAGGGAAATGTAAATTCTGATGGACTCTTCTCGGTGTAACGCGTTGTTTTTTTTTAATTGAAGCATGAATAGGGAGACTGGGGAGAAGTAAAGTTAAAAATCGCATAGATTAAGGACTTTACGCTCATTAAATTACATTTAAATAAAGATATTAGTTCGCAGTTATTTAGAGCTTTAATCCAACACATTTTTAATGGCGTTAGAAGATGTTTCGTGTACCCACATTTAAAGACGAAGCACATTTTTCAGTTGAAATCATTTCTTTTTCACTTTGAACACAGTTGATTCAATGAATTACTTCAGTAAAAAAAATTTGGCCTTGAAGAGAGCCTTCAGACGGCCAGGAAGTAAATCTTTCGAACAAGGTTCATGTTATTCCCAGTCGACTGACACTGAGTACGTCCCTATGGGCTCCGAAAATGCCAACTCAAATTTAAAATAAAACTGTGGATGTAAATTAAAAAAAAGTAGGACATTCCGTCACATATGCAGCACCCGTATGGGGCCATGACAAAGATTTGCAAACGACATGTTCTTCAAACAACAAAACTACCCTATGTCTAGATTTTTTAGCTCAAAATAACACAGAGTTTTGTAATACTCCAATAGAACTCATCATTGCATTTGCAGCACCTGTATGGCGATATAGAACAAATCTCAGGCCTATACAGGAGAAAATCAACAACTCACAAAAACTAGCCCGTGTTTTTGGATATAAGTAAGGGAATACCATGTTGAATTTACTCTCTCATTTAATTACATTAAGAAATTTCATTTGATATGCAGCACCCGTATGGAGCCATCCATGTCTACCAAAAACTAGAAGTACACAAACCTGGCGAAATCAAGTTCAGAAAATGTTCCGTGTACGTCCTTCTATCCACATTCTCGAATACTTTTTAAACCATGTCCATCTAAACACACATATGCGACAGACGTATGGTAACATAAGCTAAAACATGAGTTAAATTGAAGGTGCGCACGTCTCAGGGTGCACAAACAACAGAAGCAAACAGATGACTACTCCAGAAAAAAGACACACTAGATCTAGAGTTTCATTGAGCTATTACAAAATTCTGGATGAAACATGCAGCACATGTATGGCGGCGTAAAGTGAAGGGTAGCTCTGCATGGAAGTCCCCAAATGAAGTTAGAAGAGGTCGCTGTCTGCAGACTATGCCTCTTAAGTTAAGGAAACATCCCTCCATATCACCGGAATGTCCAGCACTTCTCCACTTAAGAAAACCAGGGGCCAAATTACCGCATCAGTGATCGAGTGAGTGAGTACTATTTTTCTCTCAAAATTCGCTCTATATTACACAACATCAGTCTTATTTTCATTTATCGACTTAAAAGGTTAGGTTTAAATGGCTGTCAGGAAAAACAACTGACACACTTAGACCCCTAGACACCTCTTTGATCGCAAAAATTTCCGCTTGGAACACGCTACAGTGGTTTGAAAGGCGGAATGAGAGACTTACATTGCGTCTGTCTGAGTACACCCCAGCCAAACTCCTCTTCGGATTTTGAAAGACGAAACTCGGCATCTTTTTCGATCCCTTTCCATCTTTTGAAAAATCATCCGTTCAAATTCTTCAATCAACTTTTTCTCTACGCGTGTAACCAGCGTCTATGAAATCATAACCCTGGATAAACTCAAGCTCATCCACTTAAGGCCCTTTTAGACAGCAAATTTTCAGTTCAGTTTTCAGTTCAGTGTGTAAATAGACGTCAGTTCGATGTTCAGTTGAGCTTTTCTTTTATTTGAGAAAAATCAAAAATCAGAAATAAAAATGGGAACTGAACAGAAAACTGATGGGAATTTTATCAGTTGTCAGTCCAGTTTTCAGTTCAGTTATCAGTTCATTTTTAATAGTTTAGACTACAGTTTAACTAAAAGCTTAACTGAAGGCTCAGCTGAAATGAAAACTGAAATGATCGTCTATTACAGAGGATCATTTACTGAACAATGGATTGGGTCTTACAATTTCTCTGAGAAACAAGCTTCCGATCATGAAGATCACCCCTATCTTCTTGACTTTGGAGGTTTATCCAGTTTCCGTGAGAGATGGTAACCGGCAAAAACGTCAGATATCATCAAGTTAGGGAACAAGAACCAGAACACAGAAGAGAATACCAAACAAAAAGGACAAAGGTCTTCGTGACTCTGAACTTTCCAACAAACTAAAAAAAAACCAAAATTAATAAAACACCACTTTCTCAAAATAGCCGGAATGTAGTTAACAACTTCACAAATCATGTAGGTGTTTCGCATTCCACTATTAATAATACCAAATGTCTTTCAGGCATATTCAAACTTTTCGCTCTAAATAAGCACATCCAGGCATTTCTAAAGCTTATGCAAAACTTTAGCTTCTCATCGCGTTAATTTTTAATTAAAAGTTTAATAAGAGGAGAAGTATTTCCATATTAATTTAAACACGGCAAGGCCAAACGCTTTCTCTCCCATGTTCATCTTGCCATGAAGTAGAAAGACAAAAACATTCCCCGAAAAATTTGTCCCATCAACTATAAGAATGTTTTTAAACTAAACTTAACCAAAATAGAATTAAAAACAGACAACAACAAAAAAAAAACAGGAAACCTAACCTAACCGTCATGATGAGCATGAATTTCATTTGCATCATTTTTATTTCCCATTTTACTGACTATGTTGTTCTCAATCCGATAGAAACTCACACCGAACCACGGTGCAGAATTTAATTTATTCCAATCTGAGGTATCACTGCGGCAGGGGAATAAGTTTTATGAGCGAAGGAATGCAAAAAAAAAAAAGAAACAAAATTTAAATAAGATGACACACGACCGAGGATGAGACCTGAGATAATACCCCCGTGGTGGTCTCTGATGAAAGTATGTCCGTGTGGCGATAATTTCTTTCTGTTCTGTTTGGTTTCACTCTCATCTCGCCTACTCTCTCACTGTCCTCCGAGAGAAATCCATAAACCCCTGGAATAAAAATTTATTGCAGAAGCATTTTCAAGGATTAAAAGAGATCGAGAGTGGTATATAGGGAGTGCCGCTGTTGTGCTGTTGGACTTTATGGTGATGTCCTTGAAAGTGTCCATAAACAGAGAACGTTGACACAAACTGTTAACTTATTAACGAGCAGAAGAACCATCCTTTTTTACAGATTTAAAGCTCATTGGGACAAATTCGTTTAAATATTTAGTGAGGTTGATTGAAATTGAAGAGCCTATGGCTGAATGGTGGAGCATGTTGCAAAGTGATTTTAACAAAACTCAGTCCATGAAAGGGTACTTCGTTTGAATGGCAATGAGTCCAAGACACGAACATGGATTGCCGCGGTCAGGCAAGAGATAAGTGGTACTGGATTAAAGGACAAAGAAGTGATTTTCGCTTAAGTTCCAATAATTTGAAAGTAGGGGCAGTATCCCAAGTGTATTCATCGACCGCAAGGTCTTCTTTCATCATTAAACTAGAACTGAAATGATCAAAGTTATGTTGTGTAGTTTTCTAAGATGAACCCATTTCTCAATTGCTAAAACTGCGATTGGCAAGAGTTTTGCCTAGATTACTTTCTTTGGTTCTACGTGGACGAGTCTATGTAACTTCATCGAAGTTTTTAGACGAATTCTTTTGATGTTGTGTTAGGTGTTTGGTTCTTGTTTAGTTGCAGTTCTACATTTTATTTTGATCTTCAACTTGACGGAAACCACTGACTTTGTCAAAGCTTTTGCCAAAACAGAGCTATCGGATCCGAAATCAATAAAATTATGTTTAACTCATTGGACAGATAGAACTGAAGTTCCATTTAGCAGACACACTTTCTAATCATAAAGGCCATTTTGGTGTATTTTTGAAGTCAAAACGTGAAAACACCATTTTTTTTTTGCTCATCGTAACTCGTATGCTAAATCGTCATAGCCCAGCGTCTCAGGTTCGATCCCAGCCATGACTTCCTTTTTTTTATTTATTTAAAGTGAAAACATAAATTAAAATCGTGGCCACGGCTGGGATTCGAACCTGAGACCCTGAGATTAATAGCCAACGACTGTGCCATTGAGCCAAGAAACACCTTAATTTTGATGCTGCTAAATGACTTAAGAGAATGTTATAGCAACATTACCTAGTAATAATTACTTACCGGCTCGGAGAAATATAGAGAAGAAAGAAAGGAATTGAAGGACAGAGAAAAATTTATGCAACGCAGAAAAAATAAAAAGCACCAAATATTTTACTACCATTACAATGAAGTGGATGAGTGAGCTCGATGATTCGAACTTAACAACAAATTAAAAGAGATCAACAACTCATCGCGATGATTTATCGATGGAATTAAAATGGTTGCATGAAAATAGTTCGAAAACCATTACTCAAATATTAATTAATTTCGTTTCTAAAATTAATGCATTGTCCTTTTTTTCATTTTATTGTCAAAGTTTACGAGCGCAGTTACAAGATCTGTAGACACTATCGTTAAAAAATTGAATGTATTGATTTTAACCGAATTTCATAAGGGTGACGAAGAAATATAGATATGATATTCCAGATTTCTATTTAGTTGCAAGTTTCAGAAGGCACGATAGTCCAGCAGCAGGAGTAGCTATCTGTAAAAGGTTGTCTGATACAACTGCCATATTTTGCTCAACTTCGCCGATGCTACAAACTTGCCACTTTTTCAATTTTTAAAAGAAGAACACTATTTTACAATGACGAATGACCGCAGCCTTAGTACAACGAAATATAAAGCGACAATTGATGCAGTCTTTGCGATATATTTAAATAGATTTGAGACAAAATTGTTCGTTTCCTATTTAAGTTACCATAGACCTATTATTTCAGTATTAGAATACGATGATTGTAGAGATGATAACAGAAGAGATGAAATTGTGAATGAAAACTCATAAGTTTCATTGATGTTCTTCTATATGTAGGTACATCTACTTCTACATATACATATTATAAAAGATTTTCCTGTACATTAAAATATTTACTAAAAATTCAATTCTGTTTTCACTTCTGTCGGCACTCCCAGAGTGCTTCTTTTTTTTTTTCGGCTGACCTCTAATTAAATTGAAAACAGGGTTAAAGTTTCTTCAACCCCATTGGATTGAGTTTCTTTTCTATGTCTGTACCGTTATGTTATCAGTGCGTGATTAAAGCTTCATCAATAAGGATTTAATTTTTTCTAGGTTCTACTCAATCGTACAACTTGTCATGGTGATTTGGCATCGCAGTGACTCGAATGAATACAAAAATGTTGTACAGGTCGGCCTCCATTGGATACGATTTTTGGATTGCACGCCAAAACATAAATTGCCAAACATAAAATGCCACCTTTCTAAGGTACAGCATTTGACAAATGAATTATTATCAATTTTATTATAATTTTCGACTCCTTGAAGGCCCCTGTCAAAAACCTCAAAGACTCAAAGCTTGACTATTCCGAATACCGACTTCATCCTCTTCAATAGGGTGGTATATTTTGAGGTCACAGTAAAACATAGGATTTAAGCGGTTATGTGGAAGAGCTGTTCCATCGAGGTCACAATGCTGGTAAAGTTGAAAATGAAGAAGAAGCAGAATTAGAATAGCATCCGATGATAGAAGTCTGAAAAAGTAGTTTGCCAATAAGATCTGTCTGTTTGTCTCCCCATCAACCCACAATCTAAACGACTTGGTGGAATTTCTAAGTTTCGGTAGGTAAAGATTTTTGATTTAAAAAAAAAAAACATATTTGGTATGATGGTTTTTGAAGATCGTCGAAGTAGTTTCTCTCCAGTAGTAATCAGAATCACTGCTAATTTGTCGCAATTAAGTCAACAACAGTAGAAAATTTGTATAGAAAAGCATCGTGATGCCTAAAAAGATTTGCATTCAATCTACAACCACAAAATCTAATATGGGTGACCCCTAGAAAACGAGAAGTTCCAGAGCCCTAGTTACGAATGATCAAGTAAATACAATGCCTAAAGTAAAATGTACTATTAGAGTCACGAAGAATTCCAAGTAGGACTACATCAACGGAGAGTTTTGAATCCTTTGTTTTTTATTACAGTCAAAGTACATTAACTGTAGCCACTCTTTTTTGATGATGAAGGCGAGGTTCCTAGATCCCTGAAATGGGTAGTAAACGTATGGGTAGACATTATACTTTCAAAATGTCTACCCATACGTTTACTACCGTACCGTAATAATTCAAAAAAGACTGAATATCTGTGCTGGCCTTTTCCTGATGATTATTTTAGACATAAGTTTGAATGGAAATGTGCTGCAAAAAATTTGAATGTCAGCGATGTAAGGGTCCGCCATCTAACGTTTTTACACCAAAATACACCAAAAACGAGTCACTGTTTGGTGCGGATTTTGGTCCAGAGGCATAATTAGGCCATTTTTCGAAAATGAGCAAGGAGTGGCTGTTACAGTCAATGGCGATCGTTATCGGGCCATGTTGAACGAATTTTTGTTCACAAAAATTGAATAGGAGGATATTGACAACATTTGGTTTCAACAGGACGGCGATACGTGCCACACAGCTGAAGCTACACTCGATGTTTTGCGCCTATTTTCAAAAAAAAAAGTTATTTGGCAGAACCCTTAGTTGAGGACAAATTTTCTTTTCGTTTATGAGCGAAAAACGATCAATTATTTGAAGGACTGCCTTCAAGATAAAAATTTTATCTTGCAAAAAATAGAACACGACTGGCTAAGTGGATATTATCTCATGCTCAAAGGAGAGATCCAGCGAACACAGTTTAAAAAACATATTGTTTTGAAGCCATCGCAGCTAGCAAAGAAGAAAGGCAGGCACAAATGCGAATAAATAAAAAAATAAAATAAATAGGGTGGCGCAACAGAGCGAGGAGCCCTTGGGCCTAGCGCATTTCTCACAACCACCCCTTGTAAGGGAATGGAGGGGACCTACAATTTTCTGCCGGTTCTGAACGGCTAATTGAGAAAGCGCTTTTCATGGCAATGAATACTAACGGAGGATTTGCCAATTCCTCGCGAAAGGCGATACCTGTGGAAAAAACATTTTTGCCGCTGTTGGGATTCGAACTCGAACCTCTGGATTAACAGGCGGACATGCTATACATCACACCACGGGTACCACTTGTAAATGCGAATACATGAATACATGAGCGAAATATTGCTGTCACACATTTAGTAGCCCAAAACCGGCAGGGTTCTAAGATCAATCCGGCGTTCCTCACATACGGATCACTAGTGTGAGGTGGAAGAGCTGTTATCTCTTTGAGATCATAGGATGGATAAAAAAAATTTGGTATTAGTTTAAGGCGTGTACCGGCTAGGGCATTGGCACAGTACGCAAACAAATGCAGTCGAATGAGCTTAGGTTCTTACATGTTTACTTTATCACTTAAGGTCTTCCAACAAAATTGGCAGCTGTTCAATAAAATAATTCCCAAGATGTAATTGTCCTTGACAAAACATTAGGGGCTTTTCTTTTTTAGTTCCGAACAGATAAGTGAAACGTCAAAAACGTAAGAGTATTTCTTTTTCAGTTCAGCAATATCTGAACGCTCAAAATGTTTTTCTTTTTTCTTCGGAACACTACGCGAGCGCACTCTACGTGCTCGAAATAAAATGACGGGGCATCTAGAGCAAGAGTCTGAGCGCAGCTCACTGAACACGCTCAGTTCAGAACACGTTCACGCTGTTCGTTCTCAGTTCTGTTCACTGTTCGGAACTAAAGAAGAAAAACCCCTATTAACTTCGAGTGCGTTTCAGCTGAATTAATAACGGTGGTTAGGTTAGGTAGAAAGGGCTGAAGGTTGATTTTATTTCCGCCACACTTAGATCAATGTGATGAATGTGATCCATTGTGATACTCTGGAGTTCATGGTTATAACCAATTTATAATTTATAACCATTTTGTGGCCCTGACGAAGTTCAACAGGCTGTTTCTTGGAGTGTCTGATAATTCTTCTAGTTCGTTGAAGAAGTAATTGCCTAGAAATTGTTTCTTGGTGTGGCTGTTTTCCGGGTAGTGACAAAGGAAGTGAGCTGTATCCTCATGTTCATAATTGTCATTGCATTCTCTGCATAATTCATCGGTGCAAAGACCCATTTTCTTTTTGTGGTAGCCTAGTAGGTTGTGTCCTGTTATAATACTGATAAGCGATCGCAATGAAGGCCTATTCAAGGATAATAACCATTCTTATCGTATATTTTGGCCATAGCTTCTTTGGAAGTGACACAGGAATCTAGGCATTCCCATATTTCATTGCATTTTTGTATTATTTTGAATGGCAGAAAATTTTATTGCTGCTTGGCTATCAATGAAAAAAGTGATATCAGCATATGACGGAGCCATCATGGACATCTGTTTTGCAGCGTTTCTAACTGCCAAGATCTCGGTTTGGAAGACACTGCTGATTAAGGCTTTCTGAAAAGAAGCCTGCACCTGTTCCAACTTTCATTTTCGAGCCGTCGACCTGCGTCGGTATAAATTGATGTAGGCTGTCTGTTGGGGAAGCTGGTTGAGAAAAATTTTTTGAAGTACAGGTATGGATTTATGTAATCCGTGAAGATATTGTTGTCTGCGTGTCGTGATTAAATCTGTGCATGTCCTATTGGCTGGTTTTCCAGACATTACACTGATTTAGCCTAAGTGCGCTGTTTGCAGCAGATTCTTGAACATAGACATCAAGGGGTGTGAGATTGAGGATTACTTCCAAACAGTTACTCAAATACAGGCTGTTCTTTGTACTTTGGTTAGGGTTTTTAAATGCGTAGATTTTTCCAGCGCCTTCCACTCACTAGACCAAATTTATAACGATGCTCGATCTACAATTTTCTGCCAATTCCGAACGGCTTATCGAGACAGCACTTTTCATGACAAAGAATTTATGAACGGAAGATTTGCCAATTCCTCGCCAAAGGCGATACCCCTGGAAAAACATTTTTGCCTCCACTTTGGCAGATTCCAGCCACAAACCTCTGGGTTAACAGCAGACATGCTAACTATCGCGCCACGGGTACCTACCACGTTTAGTTAAGTATCATAATTAATTGTTAGATTTGAAGTTTACATTATGCTGGGAGGTATAGGGTCATTCCATGGTTTAACACCCGAAACGCACACTTTTCGACTCATAAAACTGTTAATCCTTAAGCCAAAATCTACAAATCTTACAATTAAGATAAAACAACTAAGATCGTAGAAAATAATTGCTAAAATATCAGTTTTATGAGTCGAAAAGTGTGCGTTTCGGGTGTTACACCATGGAATGACCCTATACATAAAATAAATAAATAAATAGGGTGGCGCAAAAAAACTCGGGAGACCTTTCCCATTTCTCTCAACCATATCTTAATGAGTGTTACCGATTCCGAAAGGATTAGAGTTTTCATGACCGTTTAATTACTCTGGAGGGCTTGCCAGTTCCTCACGAAAGGTGATACTTGTGCAAAAAAAGTTATTATGCTTGTTGATAACTCCCACTTAACAAGTAGAATTGCTATGCTAACCATTACGCCAGGGGAACCCACTAGAGATATGGAAACTCCTATAATGAGGGTGTTTAAAACTGTTTTTTTTTTTTTTTTTGTTTTTTTTGTTTTCTTAAATTTGAAGATAAGAAATTTATAACGAAAAAACGTTTCCAAGAGTTTTTTGTCTATTTAATAAACTCTTTAACCTACAAAACGCTCCCGCGCACGTGCACCCAGATTATCAAACTTCAAAGCAGAAGCAAAGTTGGCAAATCAGTTCACTCATTGAATTCGTTCTAGAACCGGTAGGTTTTTCAATACGAAACAAAACAGAAAAGTTAGTCTTAGCGAATCAATTTGATTTAAATCAGTTGGCAACGAAATAGAAAAAAAAAAAAAAAACAATTTGCGCTAAACAGTGCGTAAACAATAACGACTCACGCAATAATTATATCCATTCCATTCGAGAAAATGAAACTAATATTCCCCCATCATAATTCGCGTACCCCAGAGGCGCAACAATTAAAGTCCAATTGCACTGAGTCGCTCAATTCATAGAAACTAAAAAGTAACGCAATACCAAAAAAAAACAGCTCAAATATCAACAACAACAGCAGCAACAAGAAGCAGCGCTTTTGGCGTCAAAAGAAAGACACAAGAAAAAACAAAACATCACCTAAATCAACAACAACAACATCAACGACAACAAAAAAAAAAAGAGTTCACTGAACTTTGGAACGATTGTGACTGTGAGACGAAATGAATCTACTCTACGAACAAACTCCACGAAATAGCACGAGCACGCACACCATCCACAACCACTGCGAATGTGTCAGCATAAATAGGGCGCGGGTGATTGCTAACTAAGTGGTGGATGTGATTTTGCGATTTGGCTAATGCCTTTAGTTTGTTTTTGTTTTGAATAGGCACAAGTTTATAGTGACAGCTGATGATGACACTGCAAAGGACAGCAACACAGCCGCAACTGACATGGCGCCGCGTCGTCGTCGTCGCCGCTGCTGCTCCTGCTGCTGTCTCAGCACATGTGTTGCAACTTACCATAATCAATTAGCATTCGAAAGGAAAAGTTTTTTGTTTTCGGCAGAAGCACGTATGTTATCCAGATGCATTTGGAGAAAACCCCAACAATCCCACAAAACATATGGAGAGCCTCTAATTTAACACTCTTCGGCGTGTGTTTCTCATGTCGACGCAGTTAAAATGAACATGAACATGAACATGCATGCACAAGTAAGTAAGGCGCGCGTTCTAAAATTAGCTTATACCAGCTAACTAAAGACTTTAATAAGGAGAAACTTTTCCCCGAGAGCTGATAAGAAAAAGAAGTAAACAAACAACACCATACACCAACGAACCAAACAGTGTAAAAGTCAACTTCTGTAGAAGTTGATGGGAATGGAGAAGGGAAAATGTAGAATGGAGAAAGGAAAAGGTTAAAGTTGCAAAACCACAGATTCGCTAAACATAGACTGGGCTTGGGTTGGGTGTAATCGTATGTACAAAGAAGAGTTGGAGGAGGACGATTGTTGTTCTTTGTTGATGATGATAATAATAGCTGAACTTTGCCTCGCAAAATAAATAAAAAAAGAAGTTAAACACAACAAAGGAGAAGATGAGTGCAGTTCCATTCGGATTCGAATGAATTTTGTAGACCGCAGCAAAGAGAACGACTGTTTTTTAGTCGTCGTTTGTTTAGGGAAATTCTACTTAGTTTTTTGTTTCTTTTTTTTCTGACGAAATGTTTACAATTGGAGAGATTAACGCTCGATAAGAGCATTTGTAGTAGGTACAAGTAAATATACTTGTGTTTCGGTATAAGAACACAAGAGGTGGAAGGTAAGAAACAATTTTTATCTGGGGTAAAAAAATATGGCTGCATTTTGGTTTTTTCAATTGTGTTGCTTTTTTTAACTCGAATCTTCACTACTTTGTTTGGCTAATGAGATAGAACTCAATTTTTTAATATAACCTACATCCTACATCGAGTGTAAAGTTTAAGGATGAGTTCTTAAAAAATGGAAGAAAACAATTATTTGACTTAAGCCAAACTCTGGTCCATTGAGGTTATAAGCCTCTGGTGTTTTCTTGAAATCGACGCTTGGGTCTTGAACAGTTGGAGTAAGAGTGGAAGACACTTAGTGGACGTCAAACACAATGGTGAGCCCATGCGTCGGCCGCTGCTGGGCAGATTTTTAGCCGGATATGTCTTAATAAACGAATAAGTTCAATTGTTGCAGGGGCACCAAAATTTCAATGGCTAATTCCTCCTAACACCCGACGAACGAATGAGAAATTCCACCACCAGAACCAAACGAAATAAGGCCAATGTCCTACAGATTTGTACTCGGGACGATAAGAAGTTCCTTGAACAGACCGCGTGCAGTCGAAGAATAAGACACGTGCAAGTGCATAAGGGTGTAGAAAAATTGCGATGTCATTTTCTACTGATAGCAAAATCATCGCTTATCTGGATTGAATTTGTCGTTCGGAATGAACTTTGTAAAAAAGACCTTAGCTACTTGGCAGTGGATTATAAAACTATTAATTTGTCACCACAAAAAAACCATCTCTCTTAGCAATGTTCTAGATATGAAGTGAGATTCTTCCTTGAGCATTTAAAATCAAAATGAGAAAAGACAATCACCCCGATTACAGAATCCGATAAATGGGCTGCGGATGCAATCTACACTAGTTTTGTAATTTTTGCTATAACCGAGTCCGCATCGAGTCCGATGGTGAAAAAGTAAAAGATTGTCGATAATACGGTGTTCCTACGCAATCCATACAATTCCCATTCGCACCGAAATTGTTGCAAAAAAAGTGAAACGTTAAAAAAAATGGACACGAACGAACTTGCGATTGTGTGCTAAATGCGATATCAAGGTCTTAAGGCTGACTAAAAGGTTGTAGTATTCACACGTCATAACATATTGGGTGATACAGGCTTGCCAACTCCCCACTAATTATCAAAATTGAATTAAATCACGCAAAATATTGAAAAAAATTAAATTAAATATTCAAAAAGTTTCAAGCGAAAATCTAAAAACGCTATTATTTTGCAGTTACTAAAAAATAATATAACCGCTGAAAATTTAATCAAAATAGTTGGACCAGTTTTCAATAAAAACCGTTTTCTATTTTTCAAAGTCAAGTATGCAAAATTTAAGATCTTGTCAGAAGTTCTTCTGACGAGAAATGAAAAAAAATCAAAGAATCGGTTTTCAAGTTATTTCAAAAAACCAAAATTTTTGAAGAAAATTTATAAGAATTTCAAAAATTAAAATGCTTCAGATATTAACATGTAATCTTTTTCAAATTACTGAGGACTTCCAAAATACAAAATTTTGTCAAAATCTTGTTAACCATTAACGAGAAAGATTTTGAAAAAAAACGGTACTATGGGAGGTACCGTTTTTCGAATTCCTAAAAAAAGAAAGACAATTTAAAACTTATCCTTCACATAAAATTTTATCGAGATCGTTGGAGCCGTTTTCGAGGAAAATAAGTATTATCATATCGATTGTATGGCAGGTATCGTTATTTGAAGAAATAGAGACTCAATTTCGAAAACCCCTCTGTAGGCTGCCCCATAGAAAATAATAAATAAATAGGGTGGCGCAACAGAGCGAGGAGCCCCTGGTCCTAGCGCATTATTCTCACAACCATGCCTTGTGAAGGAATGGAGGGGAACTACAATTTTCTGCCGGTTCCGAAAGGCTTTTCGAGAAAGCGCTTTTCATGGCAAGGAATTTACTAACGGAGGACTTGCCAATTCCTCGCGAAAGGCGGGAAAAATATTTTTGCCTCTGCTGGGATTCGAACCTCGAACCTCTGGATTAGCAGGTTGACATGCTAACTAACCATCACGCCATGGGTACCACAATAGACACTAGCTCCAAATTTGAAGAAAATCGGTCCAGTGGCTTAGGCTGTAGATCCATATACAGACAGACAGACATACGACATACAGACACACAGACAGACAGAATTTTAGGACCCACTTTTTTCGTATTCTCTATCATCGTAATGTCAAATCATTTTCAGGTTTTTTCTGCATAATTTGCCTTATAGTACCTATAATCGGAAGTAATTAACAAAAATGTATTTAAAATAGTCATGAGACTATTCTTTGGTTTTTACCAAAAAATTAAAACTAAAATTAAATAAAACTTAACTCGCTGCAATTCTTCCTTAAAAATTCTTTTATATAAAAAAAAAAAAGACACTTGCATTGATGAATTTCCGAGTGGTATACCACTGACGACTTGTTAGAATTTTAGTAAATTTTTTTACAAATGTTTTTTCTCAGTGAAAAAATTTAACAATCTGACAACAGTATTGATTATGCATATTTTTAGGAATATCCCCGTCAGCAATTATATATTTACAAATTTAGTAGTCTTGAAAACCAGTTATAAATATCAGGCATAAAGATAGTTTAGGAAAATGGTAAAGTGGTTTCGCGGATGCCTTGCGGATAGGATGGAATCCGCGGCAATAGACTATTACTTAAGTTTATCACTTTTGGCTTGTCTTATTGTTTAGCATTTCAAGAATATGTCCCTAAAAATGTTATCCGATCTAAGCAAAATACTTGAAGCTAATGCTAATCCTCAAGTTCCAGCAGGTGCGAGCGTTAAACTTCAAACGTTTATCAAAACAACTTTTTGACACTCCGTTTTCACTGCCGTTTAAAAACGGCTTGATCGATTTATTTCCAACTTTGCATACACTTTCTAGATATCAAAAATAATTAATATAATTAATAATTATTTTACCCCTTTACAAATCTGGATCTCGATTTAGTGGTACCCGTGGGGTGATGGGCCTACGTTAGTTAGTTTGTTAGCGCTTTTCATGGCAAGCGCTTTCTCGAGCCGTTCGAAATCGGCAGAAAATTCTAGGCCCCCTCCATTCCCTCACAAAGGCAATGGTTGTGAGAAATACGCTAAACCCCGGAGTCCTCGTTCTGTTGCGCCACCTTAATTATTTTTTATTTATTTATTTTATTTCAATCTATAGCTTTCAATTAGAGGGGCATCGCGAAATTGATCTCTACAGTTGCTGTTTTTTTTTTTATATATTCCACCAAAAAACATTGTTTTTTCGGTGTAAAATCCATTGTTTCAACATCATTGTATTGGAGCCAACATCAAATGTTTCAACAGGATACGAAAATGCCAAACGGATCTTCAACTGTGATGGACTACCTAACGCAACTCGCCATAATCAACGGCACCAGATGCCTTCCTTGTCTCAGACTTTCAGTTGAACACTCATTCGGTGTTAATTAGGTTATTTTGATTTCTATAAAACACATTTAACAAACTAAGCCATCGTTTACCTTAGGGTGTTTTTTTTTTGGTCCAGTTATGAAATTTTGTTGTATATACCAAAAAAAATACCCTTAGAGTTTGAGCCTTTAATATTAATTTTAAGTGCTCGACCAAGAGGTGCTAAGATTTATTATTGAAAATACACGGAAACTCTGATTTTTATTTTTAAATTTCTAGAGCATTACATGGGATCGCTTTTACATGGTTTTTTCTCAAAATTGAACGCTCTACAAAAATGCCCATTGCGGCAAATCGTAACTCACACCGGCGAGGTAGTACGGGCAACTGAACCTGATTTTTCCATAAAATTCGAGTTTTTTCACAGTTGTCTCGTAAATAATAAGAGCTACGGAAAATTCATAAATGACAAACTTGTAGAGAATTAAATTTCCTATAGTAAAGTCAATACTAAAAGAGATATTAGGCCTTGAAAGAAAACAAGATTTTAATAAGTTTAAATCAATGATCGGAAAAAACTTCAAAGAAAAATCAATTCTAGGTTCAATATTGATAATAGCAATTTGGTGCTAAGGAAGGGAAGGGATTATGTTATGAAAAAGAGTGCGAGCGTTAGGAATATAGAAGAGTATTTGGTAGAATATACCGATAAAAATTGATTTTAATTCCTTGTAAATCAAATACGCGGATGGTAATAGCGGAGTCAGGTAAAACATTCCACATTACAATTTGGGTCTTAGCGGCTAAAATGAGCCTCTATATTTGACTATACACCAGAAGTTGGGAGGAAAAGCCTCTTAGGGCTCCTGAAATAGGTACCTACCTATTAAGTTTCACCAAAAGTCATGTTTTAAAAAATGGTACTATAAAAGGACCCGTGGTACCCGTGGCGTGATGGTTAGCACGTCCACCTGCTAACCCAGAGGTTCGAGGTTCGAATCCCAGCAGAGGCAAAAATGTTTTTTCACGGGTATCGCCTTTCACGAGGAATTGGCAAGTCCTCCGTTAGTAAATTCATTGCCATGAAAAGCGTTTTCTCAATTAGCCGTTCGGAACCGGCAGAAAATTGTAGGTATCCTCCATTCCCTGACAAGACATGGTTGTGAGAAAACCGCTAGGCCCAGGGCTCCTCGCTCTGTTGCGACACCCTATTTATTTATTTTTTTTTTTTACTATAAAAGGAACAAAGAGAAATATCAGTAAACTTTAACCTAACAAAACTGCTGGAGCCGTTTGCGTGAAAATTAAGCTTTATCATAAAGGGTTTGGTTTTGTTTTTATAAGGCTTAGCACAACATTATTAGTACGTCTAACAAATAACAAGAAAATTGGTGGCACGAGTAGCTACGATAACTTTGGCGACAAAAAATAATAACGATATTTGGTGGAGGGGTTCAATGCAAGCATTTTTTACTATGGGGTGAATCTCCCCCCGTTTAGGCGGTAGGGGCAATTTTATAAAAATTTACTAAATATCTAAAAAAGAATATTTTATAAGAACGGGAACATTTACAGATACAAATTATACTTTTTATAAAAGCCAGAACTCTGCACTTTATAATAAATATTAAATGTTGTTAAAAGTTGTTTCAATTTATAGTGTTTGAAATAACTGACTTCAAAGTCAAAATTTACGAAAAAAAAGTAAAAAAATATCACTTTGAGTATTATGTTTTTCATGATAACAAATGCCAATGAAAAAATAATTGTTGTAGTTAGCTGCTTCAATAATTTTTTTATTGAACGCTGTAAACTTGTTCTTTCTATGTTTTCTAGTTTTTGAGATAATTGAAAAATAGTAAAACTATATTTCTTCTTTAAACCCAAAAATTTCTCTTTTCATATAAAAAAATTTGCATCCACCCCAAAGCTGCTTATGAGGAGCCGAAGTAGGGGTTTGGAGGCATCTCACTGCTTGCATCGTAAATCTCATGCAAACTTGTGTGATTTTAGTACAGTTAGTTCGGTAATTTAGTGTTTCTTTTTTCTATGCGCAGTTCATCTTCGTTCATTATTTTTAATTATTTTCTATTTCTACATAAAACAAAAGAAACGATGTCCCTCCAAAGGAATTACATATGTAATTTCTGACTTTTCTAATCCATGTAGCTTTTACAAAGTGAATGTAAAAAGATAAATTGATGTCCAATCCGACCCTGGACAGGCAGATTCCATTTAAATGTAATGGCTTCTCTCCAAACATATGTTCAATCCCACGGTGAATGTGGTACCCTTTGAACCTGTAAAAGCTTATTCCGGATTTAGTTGAAATCCCATTGGAAAAAGTTTCTTATTTCTACCTATTTCCTCACCACCACCTTTCTCTCATTGAGACAGAGATGGACCAGGAAGGATAACACCACACCAACAAAAACGAACCCCAAAATAAAAAAACTTTCGTCTAGACTTGAATTATAAGTGTTGCACTATACACATATACTCGTACTCCCCTGCTCAACTATAGCAGAGTGCAGTGTGAAAGAAAGAGAGGTATGATCGCAGAACTAAAATAACGACAAGGAAAGATGAACTCACTTTTAATTGACATTTACTACAGCTGCCGACGAAAGTTTTTCCTTTTTTATTTCCTCTCTGTTTGGGTAATCCACAAGAGAATCCAAATCAACTAAAACTGGATTTTGGGCTGGAGCTGGAGCAACGAACGACTCCAAATAACTGGTGGACAATAAACACACATACACACACAGGAAAGATGGTTTCGAACAGATGAAAATCCATATGATAGGAGAGATTTTCCACGGATGATGTGTTTGGAACGCTGAATTTGTTCTCACTTTTTCTTCTTTTTTACTAATTCACTTCAGGGACAAGCACTTGCACTTAATTGCCTTACACATTCCAGTGCTGCTTTGCAGAGGAGATAAGATCATCAAATAAAGAAGAAAAAAAACAACACTGAAGGTGTGTTCTTCCGAGATTACATTTTTAAAATTCTTTTTTTTTTATTTATTTTTCCTTCAAAAATGGATGTGTACTTTGGCAGCCATACGCGACGCGAACTTATACTACACAATCACAAACACCTTACTTGGTTTTTTTTTATTATTTTTTATTTTATCTCAACCCGATTTACAGATGTTTTGTTGGATTTTCCACGCGTGACAGTTGGATGATCAGAAGAGCGCAAGAGACGAAAGAAAGGGCAGATAGTAGTTGGAAGGGGAACCAGAAACGAATGAAGGGAGAAATTATATTAAAACTAAACTTCTTTTAAACGTCATAATCGACGATGGACTCGAAGACAAAATGCCACAAATGCACATAGAATTGAAAAAAGACTTGGTATTATTGTGTTTTGAAGATTTTAAAACAACCAACAGAAGGAAAACCGACGAAACACCATCTTCACTACACGAAATTCACAAACGAACTGAAAAACAAAAGCGGCTAAGCATGATTTTCAGTCTACGTTAAAGCAGGAGAGATAGAGGATTGCGGTTGCGGAAAGATGAAACGCTACACACGCATACAGGTGTAATCGAAAAACTGGGAGTGAGGAGATAGAATAGCGAGTGCGTATCGCGTCTCGAGTGTGGAATGTAAATTGTAAATAGAGAATATCGCATGAGAGTTGTGGAGAAGTGATGCCAAGTTTTTGATTTAATGTTGAAGAAAGAAATTGAAAGGCGTTTTTATTTATGCCTAATATTTTATTGCTGAAAATGTGGAAGACGACCAAATTGTGAATTCGTTGTTTAGATTTTAATTACAGAAAATTCTTTTGTTAAGAATAGTAAAGGGTTTTTTTGTAGGAGTGGTTGGTTCTAAAATGATATTACTTGGTATACCTAAATATTCTAGTCTGCGCAAAAAACTACAAAGAAACCCAAGAAGTGTGCGACGATGAGTCGATTTAGCAGGGGCTTGCAATAGAACGTGTTCAGCTTTTGGCTATCAGCGGCTGCTAAATCAAAAAATACTTTTACACGCAATACTAAGTAGATTTTTCAAAATTCGTTGATAATACTTTCAATAGAGTGGAAAGTTAAAAATAAAGTTCAAAATTCATTTTTTTACGTTTTTGTGTAGTTGTTCGCTGATAGAAGCTGGCGAGTATGAGCCAGTAGTGTGTAGGGCTGGCAGGCGCTACTTGCTTCTGCTACTACCAGGCGCTGCTAGGAAGCAGCTGTTTAACAGGCCAGTGTAGCCATCATTACCAAAGAATTTAAGACCCTACCCACAGAAAGTTGTATGGAATCATGAAGTAAGACCTTAAGATCACACATATGGGGTTTTAAATTTTACAGATTGGCACCGACAGAATTAACGAATAGATCCATCTATCCGCCGCAAATCTTTTCCTGGTGATTTGATACCCTCATGTTATTTTGGAGCTGTATTTGGATACAAGGCAATGTCAACATTCCACAAACTTAAGATCATAAACGCCAAATACAAAACGGAGCGGTTGAAAATAGAAGCGAATAAGTCAATCAAAACATAATTGCGCTCGGGTACTGGGCCAGTCGACAGATAAAGAGCCTAAGGTTAAATAACAACAAAATACCGCGAAAGTTGCATTTTCTTTCCCTCTCGCTTTCCTGAGCATAAAAAGAAAATGGTGCTGGGGTGGAGGGTGTGTAAAGTCACCATTTCGAGAAAGACTTTCTGCTTTATTCGGTATTTTTATCTTTTATCATTTCAGTTTTCCTTTGTTATTCTTTCAAATTTGAACTGCTAAAATATTTTTGTTTTAACTAAACGTCAAAACGTTTGGGATGGAACAGCAGCAAAACAAGGGTTGAATTACAGCATCAGTGAGAGAGTGCCATCAGTGATCGAGTGAGTGAGTTACCTTTTTGGGGTTACAGCATACGTGATCTCACGTATCGTATAGCTATTTGAAATTGAACTAGTATCATCGATAATATTTCGATTCTCTATTAATTCACAGGTATGGCTAATGTCTCTTTAGACAAATTTCATTTCTATTTCTTTTTCATTTGTTCTTCATTCATTCCTTTGTAAAAAGAACACATGTTTTAGTGAATATTTCAGAAAATTAAGACAAAATTAAGAATATTAAATTAAATGCAGTCGTCTGATGGCGTAAAGCAAATCTGGTTAATTGATACCTAGGACCTGTAACACACGGCTACAAGTCAATAACCACTTGCAGGACTATGTCCATTACGCTTGTAGAAGACCAAGCAAACTTGTAGCTTTGCGCTCCCCAAATTTCTTACACTTGTCATATTTCACTTGCATTACAAGAACTTGTAGTTTCGTGTTACAGGCAACCACTTAGACGGTTGTGATTGTCTTCCGCTGCATGTTTACGTGGACAACGAAAGTGATCGGTTTGAACGGATACTTCGTATTTGATTCGGTTGCTTACTTGTGTCTAATGATTTGAGCACTTTCAAACATTTATTTCACTGAGGTAAAGTAATCAACCTTCATTATGAACAAAAAAAAATGTAGATACCTACTTAGCCTTCCAAACCTCAATTCTTCGTCTAATTTTTGCCTATTTTTGAGAATCTAGCAGACCTATCTCTTTTCCAAGATGTTTTTGAGAATACTGCCGACTTGTGGTTTTTCTAAAAGTAAAAACATTCAGCCATTCACCGAAAAATGATGCAAGGCTTTAAAAATCAAAGAAGAATAAGTCCTTACAAATTCTGCGCTTAAAGCCAATAATTGAAACCCCTTTGATAGCATTGTGTAGGTAGGCACTTCATCTTCTGTAAGCCTAGCAAATTTTCAAAACATTTCCTTGTCTCTCATATGAGCATTTCAATCCTTTTTTTATTTACGACAATTCTGCAGTGAACTTTTTGTAGGTACAATGTACAGATGACTATCTCTATGAATTTCTCCAGAAATTTCTTTTGTTCAAAATCTGGACCAACTTCCATTCCATTTACTTGGCATACCAAGACTCTTAATCCACATTCATTCAGATTGGCATTGTTTTCGAGTCCTGATGCCATCGCAAGTTTTCCAATCAATTAAATAAACGCACAACTTAATTTCCGGTTTTCTTTCCTTTTTTTTTATTTCCTACAAAATTCTTTTTATGCATCCATTTTCCATTTATAGTCAGCTTTTCAGGATTATAACTCAACGAACGAGGAATGACAAAGTCCAAAGTAAAAATCAATTAAATAGCCAAACAAATAGTACAATGAACAAAAGCATCCCTCTATTATCCCGTTTTGAGCTTTGGTCCATTTAAAGTTGACTCAACATCTACTTTTTTCTATTTCCAACCCCAATTGCATTACACGTCCGCATACACACACAAAAACACACTCTCCCCAGTTCACTCCAAAAGAAAAGCCTTTAAAACAGCACTGAGCAACAACAAAAATCAATTGAATTTCATTCACTCATGTTCCGCTACACTTCACACATGGGCTCGTTTGAAAAAAAAAAAGAAATATTAAAAGAAAAAAAGGAACAGACATAATAGGAAACTATCGTCAAAATAAACAAACTGTGTGATGAAAAGAGACACACATAACATCATAAAATAGTAAGGAAACACCGGCTTTTCCATTGTGTTTTTACTTTCACTGTTTGTGTGGGTGTGGATTGTATTCATTATTAACATGGATCATAAATTAATACCACCACAGAAGGGGAACAAACTGAGCGAAACTTGTTTTCATGCTACAAAACTGGAGATAGTATTGTGGAATGCGTTTTATATCACGAATATATCAGCTGCTCTCAAACTTGAAATAAAGATTTAAGTTCCACATTTAAGGCCATTCCACATGAGGCTTTAGATTTTTCGAGTAAATGAAAACTGTTATGTCGCCTTCACACACGAAACATTGACTAAGAGTTGTAAAAAAATTCGACTTGTTAGACGATGTGTTGTTTTTATATTTGTGTCTCTCACTTATTTAGTCAGCTAAACAAAATCGCCATCTATCTTAAGTATCTTTTATTTATAGAACGGCGGTGTTGGGAGAAATATAGACGGCGAATTGGTATCGCTACTGTCTATGATAATACTAAAGATGATACAATTCACTTTGGATATGCAAATATATCTGTGGAACACCATCAATGTAGTTCAAAATTTAGGGATCGCAGCACAAAGTATGTGGGATAGCCTGCAGCAAACTTACTTAGATAGAGCCAAATCATTGCAAGGAGTTTCAAAGAACACTACAAACAAACCAAAGAAACATGGTGGTGGTGGAATGATGAAGCTAAAGCAGTGATAAGTAAAAAATGGTTTTCAAGGCATGATCAAAGTGCCCAGCAAATTATAAAGATGGAAATAATCGCCTGGAAAGGGAACAAAGGAGATGCAAGAAAAAAGCAGCGAAGTTCGCCCACCTCCAAGCAAAGAGAACGGAGTGCATATATCGGGACGTGGAAGAGGTTTCTGCACCTGTTGCTCATAAAACAAAGCCATTCAAGAAACACGACAAAATAAATTCAATAAAGGAGCAACAATCTTCAAAATTGCCTCTCAAAGAAGGAGATATGGAGGAAAGCTTTTTATTGATGACGATAGTATTTTGATGGCCTTTTCCTCGAGATCACTTACCAGAAGCTGAAACTAGGTTAGCAGAAGTACCCGACATAACAGTCGAAGAAGTTAGTCTCTCTCTCCAAAAAGACAAAGGTGACGATGCCAGCCAGACAAGATATCTTATGAGTTTGGGAAAAAGAGGAGAGAGATCGGGCTTAGATCGTTGGACAACTTTCATCCCCAAAGTTATTGGTGCCGATAGTCTGCCTAAGCAATGAAGGCAGAGTTACCTTCTACCAAAGTACAAAGGAAATACACATAAAAATGCAATAACTTCCATTCGATCAAGTCGACGTCCTATGCTTAGAAAATCCTTGAGCGTGTAGTGGATAGGCGGATTGATATGCAGAGCAATGCAAAGTATAAGAATCTCAATAAAACCTCGTAGTTCCTTAGAGAATCAGCATGTTGTTCTGGTTGACTTCGAAAAAGATATAAAAGAGTCTTAAGACAACGAGAAGAGAAAGAGCATGTGTATGAAGGATCGGTGACGAAGGCAAGATATTCAGCTGGAGCCACCAAGGCATTCCAAGTCACAGTAGGTGTAAACCAACGAAGCGTCTTGAGTCCTCTGCTCTATGTAGTTGACTCCTTGATTTCCTGATTGAAGATAAAGTACAGAACAAGAAAGTACATCCTACATCCTTGCACTGAATGTTTTAGAAGGAAGTAGGTATCGTATAAGTCCATAGGAGAATGAGTTTTTTTGTTGGCCATTTTTAGATCCCAGACATTTAATTAAATGGAAACGTTCTTCCCAAGTGTGAAAAATTTAAATATCTGAGATTAATGCTCAATAGTCAAGCAACTTTTGATTACGACATCAATGATCAAGTAAGCGAATGTTTAATGACAAGTGGCAAGAAAACTGCGGTATCTTCTGTGATAAAAAAATGCTCCCAAAGCTAACAAAACTTGATCGTATTAGAAGTCCGTATAGATCTGTGAGGCTTCCACAGATCAAGAATACCATCTCGGAAAGAATAGAGCCCGGCCAGTTGAGTTGGCATTGACATATTCAAAGGAGACATCCACAGAACGTCGCCAAAAAGGCAATATTCAGTCAGACACGATCGTGAAAGAAAAAAAAAAAAGAACTGCAGAACAAAACACTCCCGGTACAGACAAATGCAACGATATCAGCATTAAGTTAGCTTCAGACACAGAACAATCTAAAACCGGAAGGTTTGGCTACGCATTCTAAGGTAAACGTGGGATACCGCAGGAGCAGATCACTTGTGTGAAGCAGTCAGTTGAGTGGGAGAGCTGTGATGCTCTGAAGATCACGATGCTCGTAACGCCGGAAAAAGGAAGAAGAAGAAGAGATAAGATTTCGTTTCACTACGCCACAAAAAAAGGAGGGTTGCTACCCAGGCAGTGAAATGGACTCGGTTTCAGTACTATAGCTTTGCATTAGCCAAGCAAAACCCTCTATGGAAAAAACCAAGGTAACCCTTTAAGGTATACTTTAATCATCCTAGTCCTGCTTTACGGCGCGGAAGCGTGGACCTTATCGAAAGCGTATGAAGAAACCCTTGGTCGTTTCGAAAGCAAAATACTACGAATGATCGTTGGCTCAGTATGCGAAAACAGTGTATGGAAAAGAAGACACAGCACAACGAGTTTTATGAGCTGTACCGCGACAAGGGCGTAGCCAGTGGAGTACGCATCACGAGGCCACGATGGCTGGGCCATGTAGAGCGGATGGACATCAACGCTCCGGCTCGGCGGGTTTTGCAATGTCCTTGCAATGAAATCACGGAAAAGGAAGACCTCGTGGCGTAATCAAGTGGAAGAAGACCTCAACCGACTTAGAGTGCAAAACTAGAGAGAGCTCCCCCAAAATCGAAGTCGTTATCGAAAGATGTTGATTGAGGCTCAGGTTCACTCCGAACTTTAATGCTCACCTAATTAAGCCAATCTGGCAGTACTTTTTTTGGAGTTGGTGGACAGCTGTCAACTGTCAATTACATTTTATTTCGAGTTTTGAACCTGTGAGTCATGTGAGTATGTGAAGTCGTCACTTGTCTACACAGATAACCCCGAGACGATAAAGGCATTTTTCAGCGCGTTATTCCTGAAATGCGGCCCTAAATGCTGCAAAAAGTGGTCAAAAATTGGGCCTCTCTCTCATTCACGCCAACCCACTCTTTGGTCTACCAATCTGCATTCTGACAGCCAGGGATTCACTTCTCCGGCAACAATCGAACCATTTTAAGTAAAAAAATTTTTGAACCGAGTCAAGTTGAAATCAGCAGCCAGTTCTTTAATTAAATTGGACGACTTTCAACAACTCCACGACACCATAAAAAAACATTTTTTTTATTTCACATTGATCTGAAATTCATCGACATGTCCCTTTTCAAAAAGTAGACAACAAACAGAGACCCATCCATTTTCCGTTTTTCAACTTCTTTAACATACACGCACCTCAATAAGTTCCGACGACTGTTTGTGTCGCTCTATCACCGATATGCGTTCTCCTTGTTTTATCGGCACAACAAAACCAACTCGCCCTGCCACTGCCGCCACTGCAAACGTCACCCGCACTGTCATCAACATCAATTCTTATCGAACAACGGATTCATGTAGCTATATACTGCTGCTGCTGCATCCGTATGCAAATTTTCTATGTAGACGAATGATTGACTCAAAGATTGAAACGCCAACCATGCTGCCAAGCCATGCCGTGCCATGCACACTATTTAGTCTATCCAACAATTTGAGAATCGAAAATTACAGGGCGATATGTTCCTGTTCAGTGTCCCGATTTCTGTCCTTTGTCCTGTCAGAAAAAGAAGACTGGTTTGGTTGTTTGATAAATGCGTGTGCCTGTGCACAGCCAAAGGATCTCCGGCATCGATTTGAAAATACCGCTGTAGTGATGCACACATTTGTTAAGAATGGGTTCGTATTTCAACTTTTATGAATTGAACACACGAACGTAACGCTACGCGGATGGTTGATGTTCCAGCGGCTAATTTTATTGAAGTACTGTGGTTGTTTGAAATGGTGCTATGTTAGCACCACTTTGCTTGATTCAAGAGTTTTGTAATGGATTTGAGTTTAAGTTATTTGAAAATTAAAACTGCTATACAAAAAAAATAAAAAAATCTGCGGCAGGGATTTTGTTAATGGTTTTTGTTAATACTCATATTAGACCTTCACGCTGCATGCTTATTTATTTTTGATTCACTTTGGTTATTGAGATAAACGGAACTAAGAAATAATTGAAAATAAATAAAAAAAAGTCTAAAATGTGTATTGCTGCACAATGGAAATAAGTATGCTTGCGTTCCGATTGGTCATACTACAAAACTAAATAAAAAAATATTAAAATGGTTTTAGAAAAGATTTCGTACGCAATCAGTTTCGCACAACATCAGTGGCTAGTTGGCGTGGACTTGAAAATGGTAAATTTTTTACCAGGCCAGCAAGGAGGGTATACTAAGTACCCTTGTTTCAAATGTTTATGGGCAAGAAACCAACACTGGATTACAAAGATCTGGCCTTTGAGAGAAAATATGGAGGTTGGAAAAGCAAATATGATAAATGAACCGTTGATAAGCCGAGAAAACATCCTTCTTCCACCCCTTCACATTAAGCTTGGGCTAATGAAGCAGTTTATTAAAGCCCTTGATAAAAATGGTGTCTATTTCAAATATGTGTGCCAAAAATGTCCAGCCCTTAGCATGGAAAAATTAAAAGCAGTCATCTTTGATGGACCGGAAATACGTACACTGATAAAAGACACTGAGTTTGTAGCCCATATGACACAGATTGAATCTGAAGCATGGTTAAGCTTTGTGTTGGTAGTAAAAAACTTTTTGGGGAATCACAAAGCGCCGGAATATCAAGAACAAGTTGCAAAAATGCTACAAAATTTTAACAGAGTAGGAGTCAACATGAGCATAAAATTGCATTTCTTACACAGCCATTTGGACCGATTCCCGCAGAACCTGGGTGATTACAGTGAGGAACAAGGAGAAAGGTTCCATCAGGATATCAGGATAATGGAAGAAAGATATCAAGGTCGAGGGGACAGCCATATGATGGCTGACTATTGCTGGACCTTGAAGAGAGATTGTCCTGACAAAGTAAATAAGAGAAAATCCCAAAGAAAAAGTTTTTCATGATCTTCATTTATTTATTCTAGTTAAAGGTACCCCAAACTATTATTATTTTTGTGTATTTTTGTAAAGATAAACAATAAAAATAAATTTCAAATACATCTTTTGGCCCATTTATTGAAGCATTTTATGGAAAATGTTAGAAGCGTTTATCTCAAAAACTGGAGTCAATTTGACCATTCTGGTATTTTTCCCGTTATCAGCACACTCGTCTTATACAAAATCGACTTCAAGTATGCCTTCCGCAAAATGACTGTATAGCAGTGTTATTTTCTATCTTTGAGTATGGTGGACGAAAACCAAAATCAAAATACTCGTATGGAAAAGTGAACGTTATTAAAGTTTAAGGACATCTTTTTGCTCTAAAGTGTGGGATACATTGATGTATATTTTTTCGTTTGGTGTTGCCTCAAATAATGAGGCATTGTACCTAAATGGTGACAGATGACCAAGAATTTCTGTTTTCATCTGTCTCTAAATGGAAAAACTGCTTGCTGGGTAAACACAATGATTCATATAGAGGCCAAATCAAGCACACAGGAATAAAATGATATGAGCTTCATAATGTTCACGCCGGCCGTAGCCGCAAAAAATTAACTTAAACTTATCTCACTACGGCTCTGTATGTGACTGCGGCACATTGTTCTCACCCAATTAAGAATAAGACGACTCGATTTAAGGTTATCAGGGCCCAGATTCCGTAATTTTTCAGACGATTATCGTTCAATTGTCTATCGTAGATTGCATCTTCGAAAGATTGTTTCATATAAGCTTTCAGTGGTTGGTGGAAAGGTAGTTTACTATCGTCCTACAAGTTTTGAAAACTTTTTCAGGGTCGTAAACACGTTTTTTAGTGCGAGATAGATTTTCGAGTTGTTCGAGAAAGTGATGTGTAAGAGAGAAGAAAACCTACCCAACTTTGTACTCGAATCAAAAATGTAGTGAGTTCTGAATTATTATAGTTAAACCAACAGATGTTCAATGGAAAACCCTTACATGACGGTTTTTTAGGTGCATCAACGTTAAAAGTATAAAAAGAGACACTTAAACAACAGTTTGATTGTGAAGCCATTTTGATACTTAAGGTAAAGTTCTTCAACCTATAATTTGACGTAATCCTTACTGGAGTAGGAACTTACTACAGAATACAAGGCTTGAAGAAAACATATTTTTATCTTAATAGTTTTGAAAAGCTTTCGGAGTACTCCACGTTTAACTTAAACTTTTATCAGTTTTGATGGAAAGTTACACATTTTTATCTAAAATACTTACAGTTCTTGAGAAGAAAAAAAAACAATCGTTCGGTCACTTACCTGAAAAGAAAAAGCAAAGAAAATTCTATTAGCAAATTACGATAAAAGGAACTAAAATTTTAGATAAATTTGTGTTGCAATTTGCACTGAAACAGATCACAGTTACAGTGGCTTTTGCAAAGAAACCTTTTGAAGCTAAATGGAAGAGGGTAAGTAATTTTAGTTACTAGCCTTTGGAGGGGGCAGTTTTAATTTTAACAAAAAGTTAGTTCTTTTAAAACACAAGAAATGGAATGAAAAGCACTCCACCGAAAAACTATTCAAACAATTGAAAGAGGTTGAATAACAACATTCTACCTTCACAGTGAATTTTTGATTTGGATGGTTGAAAAAACAAAAAGGGTCGTTGAACAAAGCTATGGAAACCTCGGAGCCCAACCAAATTCAAGGATCTACAATTTTATGCCGATTTCGAACGGCATAGTGGGATAGCGCTTTGATGTTGTAATGAACCACTACATTTTCCCCCAACAGCAACCAACCAAAACAAGACCGCAAGCAGTAGCCGTCACCTAAGGGGGATAGCCACTGTGATAGGTCAAAAAAATTTTTTTGTTTTAAATCAAAGTTTATATGTTCAAAAATATGTGTAAAAAATTGCAAGTCAAAATTCCAAAAATTGAATAAGTTACAATCATTTAAAGATACATGATTTCATTACGAGAGATATGGACTAAAATTTTTGAACGCATTTTTCTCGTAACGACTTTTTTTGAACTGGTCGCATCAATAACTCGAACAATTATTAACCGATGTCTATTTTTTTTTATTTTGTTCGTCTTAGTAGTGGTTAAGGTTAAGCGTAGCCGATTTAAAAAATTTTGTTTTTTACTATTTTTTAAACTGTCTGAAAACCTAAAAAAAAGGTCGAAAAAAAAAATATTTTCAAACAGTCGCTATTTTGTGAAAAATCAAAATAAAAAAAAAACGGCTACGTACAACGATAACTACATTCATACAGATTACAATAATTTTTTTTTTTTTCATTTTATCAGGTTACCGGTTTTTGAAAAATCGATGCGACCATGGAAGGGGAACTTTTTTTTAAAGCGCTACGGCATCGCTAATATTGTTAAAGCTATTTAATATTTTTTAATAAAAATTTGTGGAAAAATTATTCGATGTGTACTTAGTAAAATAAAAAAAACCCGATCCAAAAATTCCTCTATTTACTCGGTCAAAAATTTTTTTTAAAAAATCACTAATTTTTAAGCCGTCACAGTGGCTATCCCCCCTAACCACCGAAATGAATAAAACAACTCAGGCAAAATGGCCTGTACAATACATGATAGAAGAAACCTAAACTAATAGTGGAGCAATGAAATTTTCCACACTGTGTTTCACTGATTAGTTAGAACTCACAACAAAAAAGAAATGGAATGCATAAAATATCAGGCTGCACCGACCGTGCCAAGTGAGCGGGTATCTAGGAAAGGTACAGGTGAGCTGAGCATTATAGTGCCCAGTGCTATCTAGTTGTGAATTAAGTGTCCAGTGTTATCCCCCTGTGAATAAAGTGTCCAGTTCTGTCTCGCATTTAGTAGCACCTGCTATCTCAGGACAAACCCTAACACACGCTCTAGTATCATTTCAGGAATCACCATACCAGGAGAGAATTACGGAAAACCCGCATTACCACAGTTTGATTCCACAAAGAACGAAGAACTAAGAAAACCTAGAATCATCTAGTTACCCGACCCAAGTCGGAAAGCCGAAAATCAACCTTATCCCAGCCAGACGTCAGAGTAGAATTTCTACTCACCGGAAGAAACTCCGCTAGAACCTACCAAGACTTATCTAATACATTGGAGTTATGAAACTGAATTAAATATGAAAACTATTGTATAAACTTATAAAAATTATTTTAAAAAAATATCAGAAATAAAACTAAATTCAATAAACTAAAGTTTTGCAGCTTTTTAGTAAACTTTGGGTCCGACGAGCTTACCTGTTTTCCGTTTTACTCTCGACAGGGCTGTCCCTAGCTAAGCTATAGCCCCGTGCAAGATTTACGACAGGCACCATTTTTCTAGGTCTAATGAGATCTTCCCTTTTGCGATATTTTGAGCAGGATTATATTTTGAACATGTACAACAAGTAATGCGAGTTGATGTGCAGCGTTCAGTGTGATGGATGTTGTTATTTTGGAATTATTTGAACAAATTTTTTGTATTACATGCAAATGACAGTATACTTGTTCGCACAAGATAAAATAGATATTTTTTTATTTTTTAGGCTGATTTTTTTCTTAACTTTATTAATGAGCTCACAGAACTTGGCACTCTGTGAATTTGCACATCTTGCGCATCTGTTCGGTCTGGCCCTGTCTTTCGGAGAAATTGCCTATTCTGACACCCGTGGAAAAACAATGTTAAGTTTCTAATGGAATTCGTGTGTCGAACGTACCAGCTGAGAGGCAGATAGATTACGACAGGGTCACTTCGGAGGATTTTAGCATTGTTCTTTAATAACTTTAATTTGTTTTCCACTTTTTGGGATCATAATTATATTTTGGGCTCTGCAAACACATGGTACTAGTAAACCTGTTCCGACGGTAATTCCACAGAGAGCGAAAACAAACTAACACCGAGCTACATCAAATTAATTATTTTACACTATATTAGGTCATTCCAATCATTCGCATTCGCTATTAAGGGGGAACGCTGGTCTAGAGCGTGAAAAAATGGGCATAATTTATGACTTTTTTGTGACTCAACAAAAAGATCAATCGAAAATCTGTGAAAAAGGTTTTATAATTTAGGTTTTAATATACAAATACAAATTTTTTCGTGTCAATTCAAAATGGCGGTTGTCCAGCATTTCTTTGGAGGCGCCTCATTTTTTAGACGGGTCCATGGCCGAAGATGTAACCTCCTTAATTTTGGTCGTGGAACAAGATCCCGAAATTTTTAGTTTCTATATAACAACAGCAAGAGACGTACGTAGGATTTTTTCGATATTTGGTTTTTTCCCGAAATTTTGAACAAAAAATTAAAATTTTCACTAAAAAAAAACGACAAAATTGTTGATTAAAAAAAAAAAACTAGGCAATTTAAAAAAAAATCTTACGTACGGTTCTGGAGAAAGGTATTTTGAATGTACTGTCAAAATTTGGTAGATCGGTGAAGATTTGCTCGAGTTATGTCTTCGGCCAGTTAAAAAAAAAAAGTGATTTCGTGAAAAACGCGTTTAAAGTTTTAAGTACTATAAAATCATAAGGTATATCTGAGGGGCACTGCCGTTTGGGCATTTAGACATTTTTGCCGGCATCCATCCTTTGGTATGTTATTTTTAAGACACTAAAGTATCTTTAAAGATAAAAAAAATCGGTTTCTTCAAAATTCTAGATTAGTTTAAGAAATGTCCACATTTTCTGGCATCTCAGAGTAAAAGTAGTAAAATGGTTCACACTCAACTTGCAACTTACAATTTGATATGACAGCTACTTAGCCCGCTGCCCTCGAACATCGATTAGAATCAAATAACATATTTTGATTTTGGTAAGACCTGTAATGCTTTTATGCTGGCAAACAACAATTTGGTATTGAAACTCTTTAGCAAAAAGGTAAAATCAATTCAAAAATGGTACTCGGACCTAGTTTGAGAGCTCTGTAAACACTCGATCATGTTTTAAGCAAACTTGGTTTGGCGGAGCTCCGTAGACAGTGAAACCAGACTACTCAAACTTCATTATGTTACACTACATACAAAAAGCCATTTAAATCACTCGCAATATATGTATATGAAAATAGAAAAAGAGAAAGCTTTTCCCTAGTAATCGTTAAATAAAAACCATGTTCAATAAAATTTACGATGAGCAACGAACATCAATAAAAATAATTTTTTTATTTTAGTGAACATCAACTGTTGCTTCTTTTTGTGCAACCTAGAATGTGATAATCCAACCATTTTGCAGACTAGTAAAGACAATACGAACATCGTATTGGTACCAGGACTAGTCACTAGTCAATGTTTGATTGTTTACAGAGTCTCTTTCATTGCTAACAGCGCAGTATGTACCCTTTACATCCTTTACTTAAAATGATTGTGTTAAGTCTATGAGAAAAATCAAAAACTGGTCAGTCTTATTTGAATTGAAATAGAAAATAATGTTCTCCCATGTTACTTACTTTTGTTTGCATAAGCCTTGAAAATATTTTCATATTTTAGTTTTCTTTAGCGGAGAAGTGCTTGTTCTGTTGTCAATATTTTTTTAAATTAAAAGCAGTTAAGAAAGCTCACCCAGGTATTTTTTAAAGTTCAGCCGTTCATGCCTTTGTGAATTTTACTGTCATTTTCATTGTCGTTGTCATTGTCATTGTCATTGTCATTGTCGTTGTTGTTGTCATTGTCGTTGTCGTTGTCGTTGTTGTTGTCGTTGTCGTTTTCGTTGTCGTTGTCGTTGTCGTTGTCGTTGTCGTTGTCGTTGTCGTTCTCGTTGTCGTTGTCGTTGTCGTTGTCGTTGTCGTTGTCGTTGTCGTTGTCGTTGTCGTTGTCGTTGTCGTTGTCGTTGTCGTTGTCGTTGTCGTTGACGTTGTCTCTGCCATTATCGTTAAACAATTCCTTAGGCTATAAAAATAGCTACTTACTCACAAGTTCAACTTCTGGACTTTTGAGGAAATTGTTAAAACAAAAGTCATTACCAAAATTCAGAATATTTTAAACGAAATCTCGATTACCTGGGTAAATAGTAATAAATTGATAGGAGAAATTATTTGTCAGAATATTGACGTTACATGAGAACTTAATCAATTCTACTGCAAGCTAAGACCTTTGAAACTGAGGTCCATTGAATGAATAAACTTTATAGCTTTCTGATTTCACATTTGCGATTTTCACTAGGTCAAGATTTACAGTGTTCTTCAGTTATAAAATGTATGAATTATTAAAAAAAACCCATTATTTGAATTCTTTCATATTTCAGGTTTTATTTATATGAATTGTTAACGGAACGGGGCATTTCAAGATGAAATACCATGTCCTCCAAAATTAATTTCTTTTAAAAATTGAAACTTAATCATTTGAAGAACAAAATATGAACTAAATCAAGCAAATCCATCAACTCAACTATGGCACTATGTTCACTCTGTCAACTCTAAATTCCATAAATTCCGTATCATGGGCAAAGGATGTTATCATCTTTAAGCCACCATACAAGTGTGCTTCAAAAGAAACCAACCAAGAACCTTCCGCACGTTCAAATTCTAACCTTAACAACAAAGGTAAGAAACACTTGCGTGCTAATGCACTTGCTTGGTAGTGTACCTAAAAATTAGGTATTCAGCAATTCAGCTTACTCCGAACAATTTGCTTGAAATTAGAATGCCGCTGGATACCAGTGCTTTTGGAATGATTAATGGTAAGTGGCGGAAGTATGAGCGGAATGTAAAAGCATAAATTGTACTCTATGACAAAATTAGAATTGTGTGAGATTTTAAGCCGGAGACCGCTGTGAACAAAGCTGCAACTAAACTGGAAGACTCCGTTGTAAAACATTGTAGTACGTTTTTGTTAACTGGTAAAATGAATCTATTGTTTGTGTGGAAGGAGTTTATGAATGTCGCAAGAAAAACTGTGTTGGGTGAGTAACAAATGCGTTCAATGGTGATTCTAGTATATTGGACTTGGTGACATGCAGTTTTGCTAATTAAAATTTTTTTAATGCATAACGAATATCGTTTAAAACGCCTTAACGACACCAGAGATTTAAATTATTTTAGTTCTAAAAACAGATTATCACAACTTAAACTAAAGCACTAGTTTAATTGGGGATTGTATAGTAACTACAGTAATGCAGTGATTGCTATCATATTCTGAGTTATTGATTTAATTGACTCTTAGGTTGGCATCAAAAGGCGGTTGCAAATGTGCAACGCAAGGATGAGTTTTGGTGGATACAAAGAGTTATCTCGTTCTTGGCGGACTGAGTAATTATTTAGATCGTGCTAAGATACTCTTTTGATCCATATTACTTTGTCTTAGAAAGTCTTGAACAAGATGCAAGGCTGTACGCAGTGGTGCAGTAGTTGAGTTTTAGAGCGCTAAACTGAACGTTATAGGTTTAATTTTCGTGCTTGATTGGCTTCTCTTCTCTTTAAATCTCGACAGGCAGCTATATGTAACCACATATAAAACATCATCTTATGCATCCTTTTATACCATGTGCTGGATGGATTAGAGTTTGAACAATATGAGAACCGCATTCTGTATATTGCTTTATGCTTAGAAAACTCGATGTTCGAATAATAGAAACACAAAATAGTCTCTCCTCGAGTATCGCCTTCCGAGAATAATTGGCAAGTCCTCTGGCAGTAACTACGATGCCATGAAAAGATCTTTTCACTTAGCCGTTGAGAATCGGGATAAAATTGATGTTTCACTTACTTGAGCACAAAGTATGTGTCTAAGGGTTCACCGATCTCTTTTGTGCCACCTCAGTTTGGGGGCCATTTTTTTGTATACCCTATTCTTACACAAGTATGTGCATATGTAAATACATTCAACGGACGTGTCTCAAGCATCCCACACGAGTCGTTTGAAAAATATCAAAGAATCGTTTAGTTCGTGTTCTTTCATTCAACACGAATATTTTGAGGAATTCAAGGTGAAAAACTAACGGTGTTACAACAGTTCGATTTAAAGGAAACCAATCAGCCAATTCTGATGAAAAAGGTAATTGCGCTTACTGTTGGCCAATCTGAAACGAGCTTTTTGTAGTCCTTTGAGTTTAAAGCCTCATGGTGTGATCGTGTGACTCGTGTCGCTTCGTTTGATACGTAACCACTCAGGCGCTTCTCATAGTCAATCTGAAACGAGTCCATTGCAGTCGTTTGAATTGAAAAGCTCATTATATAACAGTGTGACTCGTGTTGGTTTCAAAAGATATCCCTCATTCATTTCTTATGATTGGGGATTCAAAGTTGAAGGGACAATAGAAGGTCAGCTAAAAATGAGTTCATTGTATTCATTTGAATTGAAAATCTCATGGTGTTAGTAAAATTTGAACAAATTTTAAGCTATTAAAAGTTTTGCTATTGAAACACAGCGTTGAACTAGTTCTTTTAAGAAAATGGCAATTAAAAATGGTTCAGAAATTTATTTTTAATAGAACCAACACCTCACATAATTGCATTGAGTTCGTGTTACACGAACTAACACGACCCACACAGTGGGTGCATTTTTACACTTCCTGATTCAACAACGATTTAAATTGGATTCGATGAATAAAGGCCATACTATCTACAGTAAAAAGGCCGATCATGGACATTTTTACGGTATAACGTCAAATTGAGGGACTAAAAAACCTCAACTGAAAGCAAAGTGGCAAAGAATTTCTGATTGAAGTTGGGATGTGTAAGGACCCTTTACAGTTTCTTCGGCTGATTCCTTGCCGGTAATGTAATGCCATTGCAATCGATGGACTAAAATTCATGCAAGAAAAACTTTGGCCGAAGATCTGGTAGGTAACGAATAATAGGGTGGCCTTCTTTTGATATGCTCACTCATGGCTACCTCGGGCCCGGGCACTAATTGACGCGACTTTTCATTCTTTTAACTATCGAATCATTTCTTTTAGCTGAGGGGGGAAGCTTCTTAGCCACATTAATGTAAATCAATGATAAAAAGAAGGGAAAAATTCAATTCCTGAATCAATTGGTCAATCTAAATTGAGCTCATTGCAGTCGTTTGAGTTGAAAGTCTCATGTTGTTGCCAGAATGTTGTGCTTATAATAGTCATTAAATTGAAGCAGATCAGTTACCCAGAAAACGAAGAAAAGTAAAACTTCAAAAAACTGCTACCTTTTCAGTTTTTTTTTATATTTTAAAAATAAAAACTCTATCAAGTCAGGACCATTTTGTCATCGATCATAGTCATCATCTACTCCTTAGTGAACTTAACGAACCAAAAGTGGAGCAGCGGCATATGGGTAGGCGGAGTAAGCGGCATAAGGCGATGCAACATATGGAGACGCTACATAGGGTGAAGCAGCAACGTAGGGTGAAGCGTATCCAGCAGTGTAGGCAGCGGTGTACGGTGACGCAATCAGAGGCGAAGAGTATGCCAATGGAGCAACAATAGCTGGTTTGGCACTAACGACAGCAATCAAAGCCAACAAGTACAAAGCGAACTAAAATTAAATCAAAAAAAAATTAAAACTCAAAACCTCCTTCGAGTGATGCCCTTCAGACCTATAGACTTACAAATTTAAACATTTTGAATTGGTTTTGGTTGATTTCTGAAACGAAACTGATATCTAGTCTTCAGACTCATTTGCTTTTATAGCCCTACCGCACTTGAAAGCGAAACATCAAGTGCAAAAACCAATTGAATATGAAGCCAACCAGTGAACTCGCTTCGATCACGTCGCAACATTGAACGTCTCTAACATGTTAATTATATTAACATTGCATGCTAGGTTCGTTGAATACCAAATGACGACACGACACACACTGCCAAAGTGTACACTTAATTCCGTCGAGATTTATGGTTTCTCGAGCATTTATCGTTCCTTAATGGTTTGTCTACTTTATTTGGGAATATTTTCACGGAGCTTTCTAGAAAAGACAAGTGTATTTTTTTCTTCCTGCTTTTGTGGCAAAAGAGGTAATTTGCCATGTATAATTCTCGTCTTCAAGGGCATTGAGAGCGAATGAAACCAGGAGCATAAAAATAAAAGAATAAAGTCCTCGGATCTAATGACATGACCTTGACAAATCCCAGCCCAGAACAAGTGAACAGAAATAGCAACGCATCAACCGGAGACCACACACAGCTGCAACTGAAGCGATTCTTGTTCTGTCAAGATGAAGAAAATTGTGGGACATTTTAATGGGTTTTGTTGTTGAATGTGTGTGGTGCGGCGCATCCCTGCTGATGCCAAAGAACAATCAAGGAAGCTTAAACCCCAAATGAAAACCGCCATGGTTTTTTTTTTATTTCTATATATGAGTGGAGTAACCAACGAGTAGGTTTATGTGTATGGCTGCTGCCTTGGCGCACAAGTTGCACTAAGAGTCATTTGGTGAAGTCTCTGGATTCCTTTAATTTTATTCTTGGTGCCGCAATGAGCTACATGCTTCGAATATATTATGCCACATATGTGAACTTTATTACCGTTATACTGCACCACATTCCCAATTCACTCTCCTCCTTCCCATGCCATTGTTGTTTGGCTCAGAAATTCATTCAGGAAAAGACTTTAAAATGAAAATCCAATTTAGTTCGATTAAAAGTGTTCCATATGCCATGACATCCACCACCTCGAAAGCGCACATCACATGAACAAGAAGCGGCAGATCCTTGAAACCATATCCCTAATGATGGTTTCATTGTTATCGTTGCAAGTCGGTGGTAAAGAGGTTAGATAAAAGCACACACTTGCTTTTATCTCCATGATGAGAGACTCGTTTGTAATTTGCAACTAATTAAAACATTTGTAACCATTACAACAGCAAAAATTACCCCAAACAGCGTTATGTGTTCTTTGGGTGTTATGTGATGGGAGATGTGACGCTCCATGGGAATGCCATTCAAACAGTGTCGACTATATAAGCGCCCGGTGGCGATAACGTTGGTCCCAAAGTTATCAGATTGTTTTTCAAAGTAAAACCAAAACTCAATCAACATGTTCAAAATGGGGTACATAAGTATATAAAACAACAAGGATTTGCAGGGATTACAAGGATTAAATTTGCATTTTGTTTTGTTTTATCTGCATGCAGTTCACTTCATTGTGTTGCTTTGGTGTTATTGCCTCTATTGCTGCTAAACCAGATGTTATTATTACTCCATTGGCTTACTCTACTATACATTAGTTGCCACCTCACTACACACTGTCGCTTACATTGCTTCTAATGCCTCGCCATATTTTGTGGCCTAACTCTATTAAGCCTCTTCGTACATTGCATCTCCTTGCGCAGCTTATTCAGCATATTTTTTTGCAACTCAAGTTTTGGTTCGTTAAGACGAAGTTTTGAGATGATGCAACTGTTCATTAGAAATATATATTTACATAAACACGAGAAGTAACTCGATGAAATCAAATTAAAAAAAGGCACTCACTTCACTAGAAAATGAAAACGGTTTCGCCCTGATTTTGTTGAGGAACTAAGAATAATCCTTAAGTTCTTTTGGGAGAAGCGAGGCTAATTAAAGTTCTGCCGTAACAGCACATGAATTGAGTTTGATGGAACTATCTTCTTGACAGAAGTATGAGTGTCATCAGATAAGGACTTTTTAAGCCAAAAAGTCTATCAGTGTATCAACATACAGAATTATTGACAGACATTGATTTATTTGAATTACAAACCTTTTGAAGACTAACTTTTAAGCATGGGAGGGTTAATCAAATCCAATTTATTATGAAATAGATATGCTGAATCAAATAACATATTATATTTGAACTAAAAGATGAACATAATCAAGATTTGACAATTCCTAAAGGATTCAAGCAGGATATGCATTCCCTTAGGTGAAAACAATTGTTCAATTATTGAAGCTGTTTGGTAACAAGTAAGCTTTCATCGAATATCAGTTTCTCTTTCGAGTTTGATTCTTTAAGAGTTACAAATGTATATGTTGTTGAAAGAAACTTTATCCCTTGATAGGAGTGAGAATAATCAATGAGTCAAGATTGTTCACAGGGAATATTTCCTTTGGGTATATCCTGTGAGCTGATTTCTATGAGTTTGGTGCGAAATAGCAGCTTTAGCTGGATAATGGATAGCATGTCTTCCGGTTACGACGCCGACGGAGTTCGAGGTTCGAGTCCCAGAAACACCTTTTTGCTTTGTTGTTTTGGACCGGCACAGCGCAGCGGTCCCTCCGAAAGAATGAAAAGCTCTTTCTTACTTTGTCTTTCGTAGCCACAAATTTTCATTGAGATAGCACTGTGATAGCTGACTTGTCTTAATAGTCGCATTCAACCACTGTTCGTTATAAGTTAATCTTCTTGAATGACGATTTTTCACTTGCCCCCGAAGGCATTCCGGCAGGCAATTTTTCTTAAAAAACACGCTACTGCACTAAACGAACCCATTCTAATCCTTTCAAGCTCTTAGCTGAACCAGACATTGTTTCCCTTTCTTTGAAAAGAATCTTTTATTTTCTCAATGTGTTCCCAAAAAGGTTTTAAAACCAAAAAATCTGACTATCGACAGATTGCTAAACTCTCTTTTATTTTCAAAATATTCGAAATCATTGTGTACGATTCTCTGTATCGTAATTGCACATCAGTTGTTTCTCTACTTTCACATGATTTCTCAAAGGAGAAGGTCTACCACGACTAACCTTTCTTAATTTGTATTAATAACACTCTTAGCTCTGGAAAAGGGTAACGAAGTCGATGTAATGAGGGCCGATTTCACTTAGGCATTAAATATCGTTTTCTTAATGCATTGACAAATTGAACAAACTGGGCTGCAACAACAAGGTTACAATCTACTGGGTACCAGGACATGTAATAATCATAGGCAACGAACAGGCAGACGAACTGGCAAAGACAGGAGCCGGATCATCACTCATAGGACCCGAACCTTTTTGTGGAGTAACAGAAAGCCACATCAAGAAAGAAATCAAAAAGTCGGAGGAAGACAACAGAGCTAAACACGGGAATGACCTCCCCAAAATGCGCCAAGCCAAACTTTTATTGGGCACTTTTAACACAAACTGTTATAAAGACGCAATAAAACTAAGTAGAAACAATGTAAGAATGCTAGCCGGGTTCTTAACCGGACACTGCAGACCTAAAAGTACTAGGCATAGAGAGCGACGACCAATGCAGATACTGCAACGAACAGGAAGAGTCTGCTGACCACCTCTGAGGTGACTGCGAAGCTCTAATACACCAAAGGAAGAAGTACCTAGGATCCTACTACGTAGAGGAGAAGGAGCTTAAACTCCTAAGCGTAACCCAGACACTAAGTTTCATTAGAGGAACTAATGTGGATGAAGTACTTTAATTAAGGAATACCAGTTAAGTAGGGTGTACTATAGATCTTAAAAGGACTAGGTGCCTTGATGCCGATAATCGATGAAATAAATCTTGAATCTCGATAAAATTAGTTATCTAATTTTAGACCTCACCGACCACTAATTATCGAATTCAACGCATAAAATCATATGTCGAGAACCGTATTTATGAGTTTATCTGTACAAAAGCTGTATCTGATTCAATATGTAACTCTTCTGGAGTTTCCAAGGGTTGCCATCTTGGTCCACCCCTATTTGCGCTTGTCATCAATGACGCTGGTGATACTATGTCATTCTCGGATCTGTCCACATATGCAGACGTTATTAAAATAATAAAACTTATCTCATCTGCTCAGGACTCTTCACTTTTCAACAAGACCTAAACATTGTTCTAGGCTTCGCGGTAGTGAGAAATGAAGGAGACCTATAAGTTTTTGTAGATTTCAAACGACTAATCGAGAAAGCGCTTTTTAGAGCAAAGAAATTACTACCGGAGGACTTGCCAGTCCCAGCCGATGCCTTTTGAAAAACATTTTCTTTTGTTTTTGGTTGGGATTCGAACCAGGAGCGTCCCACGTAAATGGCAGACGTGTTTACCATTACGCCACAGACAAGACTTTTTTTAGTTTGTGTAGTAAACATTTTCTAGAGCTTCTAGGCAAATGCCAATCCATGACTTTCTCACATAAATAACATTACCATTAAATCTTCGAATTTATTACTTCTGCAACATACCTTTGGTACCCGTGGTGTGATGGTTAGCATGTCCGCTTGTTTACTCAGAGGTTCGTGGTTCGAATCCTAACAGAGGCAAAAAAGTTTTCGCACGGGTATCGCCTTTCGCGAGGAATTGGCAAGTCCTTCGTAAGTAAATTCATTGCCATGAAAAGCGCTTTCTCGATTAGCCGTTCGGAACCGGCATAAAATTGTAGGTCCCCTAAACTCCCACACAAGGTATGGGTGTGAGAAATGCGTTAGGGCCTATAGTTTCGTTTTTTTTTGTGATCTTGAGATAATTTGTGACAAGGAGCTAAATTTCCACCCTCGCATTAACCATATAATTATATTATTATCTTTCCTTGGGCTTACCAAGCGATGGTAGAGTGATTTTTCTAACACCTACGTTACTAAACCGTTATTCACCGCATAGGCTTCGTACTTGAATGTCCTAATCAAGTTTGATCTAACTGCCAACTAACTGAATCTCGCAGAATTGAAGCTGTTTAACGAAGGGTTCTTAAAATCGCTCTGCGTTTACCTTGTTCTGAGCCTTTATTTTGCCCCCATATGAAAACCATACCCATCTCTAAACGTCGTCGTATCTTTGGCTTTTTGTGGTGGCACTTTGTCCACCAGATTATGACTGATACCATAGATTCTTAGGAGCCACTTGAGTTGATTTACATGAATATTAATCCAGATAACCCCGTTCAGCTCGCTTTTTCCACCTCTATGCTTTCGTATTCGTTACGCGTATTTTAACTCAATTTTTCAGAATGCTGGGTTTAGCGAATTCAGCAAAAAAATACTTTTTGATTCTTTCATAAGATCAACTTCTCACAACTCACACCTAAGTTTCAAGTCAAAACCAGACTGTCTCACCTTACTAATGAGGACCCCAACTTGCTCATTAGATGACTTAAGACAGTTTTTTAAAAAGTGAGTTCAGACTTCAAGCCTGGACCTAAGACTTCACTACAAAACAAATCCTGTATATAAACAAATAAATGATGAAACCTCACTTAGCACCAAGTTTCACTTGACGGTGCAGGGAACCAAGTCAACTCCACTTTACACACTACAGACTACACATTACACAATCCTTTCAACAATTTAGAATGTTTGATCGGGAATGCAAATAATTTACCAATATAAAACTTAGGGGAAATGAAACCATTCAGATTTCTGGGAATTTATCATCATACGGATCAAATCGTGCTACCAGAAACATGACTGACGCATTTAGACCAATGAATAGGTTCACCTTACTTGGTATTAGGGACCATGGAAGGTAAGTCGCTTCAGGTTACACACAGGTTATTTCCCATGGGCTTATTTATCTACTGCTGCGTGGGAGTTCAAGGCTCGAATCCCAGAAACATTACATTGGTTTTCCCAGGGCATGACCTTTCGCAAAGAGTCATCAAGTCCTCCGAGAGTAAAAAACTAAACACATTCCATTGTCTGAACAGGGACAACTATATTTATTTTTATACTTTGAGGACATGAGAACTCATAAGTTTTTGGACATCAACCTATATCTAATGAGAATAAAATGGAGCAGACAAGGAAGAATACAAATCTTCATTTTTCGCATGATCACTGATGTTGGAGGAACCAACATAGGCGAGATGCATGCAACTTCAATTCAATAAAAAAGTAATTTGATTTCTATTTCTGTCATGGGCTCGTATTGCAAATTACGGCATTCACAAAAAACTCCCGGTTTTTGTTACGCTGCGAATACGTTTCACGATACTGGCTGTCATTTACTTTCTCTGCCTTGGGTCTTGTAACTCATAAAACGGGCCGTGGTTTGCACGAGGCCTAATCTTTATGACTCGTTTTCGTATGCGCTTCAGTAATGTCAAAGTTTTGAGTACACCTGGCCAGATATAACTTTTTCACTCGCGTAAATTCACTAACTCTTCGGGTAACGAGACGTAAGCGTTCTTGGTTATATAGTCATTATTACACATTTTTGAGAATGGAAAGGCGTTTTCACCAACGAAGCATTCGGAGTCCTGAGAATACCGGAGCACAAAACAGTAGACTTCCGTTAATCAGTTCTGTATTCGAGTACTGTAAAATATTAGTTTTTACCTACAAAACCGGTAAACACAGAGTAAATGCTCAACCAACAGACGATACCATTACGTGCAGAAATACCACAAAAAACCACACAAAACATTTCGTTCAATCGTTGGTCATTTATTCTTTTCCAAGTCCGTCAACAAAGTCCATTTTCAGTTTGTGTTCTTAACGAACATAGTATGAAGCTGCGTATGGTAATCAATCATAGTTTGTTTCCTAAATCCTTGTGTTTAAACGTAGTATGAAGCTGCGTATGGGTAGGCAGAGTAGGCTGCGTATGGGGAAGCAACATAAGGTGAAGCAGCCACGTATGGTGAAGCGTATCCAGCGGTGTATGCAGCAGTGTAAGGTGAAGCAACGTAAGGCGAAGAGTATGCCAATGGAGCAACAATAGCTGGCTTAGCAGCAACGGCAGCGATGATAGCCAACAAGCACAAAGCGAACTGAAAGTCAAAAATTATTAATTTGTTATCCTTTCACCCTTACATCCTTCCTGCTGAACTCACGAATTTGAACATTTTGCTGATGTTTTGGAAGAATTTCTGATAGAAACTGATAATGATTACCAATTTGTTCAAACTTTATATACCCACTTAAAGCTAATGCTTCCAACAGAATGCTCCACCACGTGCGTTACTTTGGTTGAATACTTAATTATTGGGCAGAACACTCGAAGAATATTTTTGTTTATTCTCATGGTCATTCTTTGTATGGGAGTTGTACCGAAACTGAGACAGAAATGTGCGATTCCTCATGGAAATTGGTTTGCTGATTTCATTGGTGGGTGCACAAGAAACTACACAAAATTGATTGATTCAGTCAAAACAAAAACAAATATATATTGACTTGAATGCCTGATTTTGTATTTTGGGCATACCTCAAATTAATCGTTGCCACGTTCCAAGGACATTTAGAATTAAATTCAGACTGCACGCCACACCGTGATCCGTGAGCTATATAAACTCAACGACATGACAGCAAAATTATCAGTTTCAATTCATAACTTTAGTGAAGATCAACTCAGTTCACCAAAAATCTTTCAAAATGTTCAAATTCGTAAGTTTGACTTACGGGATATATTAAAAAAACAGACTGACTTCGACAATTCTTTTTTTTTTTGCAGTTCGCTTTGTGCTTGTTGGCTATCATCGCCGCTGTCGCTGCTAAGCCAGCCATTATTGCTCCATTGGGATACTCTTCACCTTATGTTGCTTCACCATACACTGCTGCATATACCGCTGGATACGCTTCACCATACGTGGCTGCTTCACCTTATGTTGCTTCGCCATATGCTGCTTACTCTGCCTACCCATACGCAGCTTCATACTACGGCTAAAAACAAGGATTTAGGAAACAAAATATGATTGAGATTATTTGTTGAAGGACTGTGTAGAAATAAAGAACCAATAAGCGAAACGCAAAGTTTTTTTTTAATATGGTGTTCCTTTCGAAAGAAGATATTTTTGACTTTCTTCGCCAGAGTAAAAAGTGTCAATATTCTTGGGTTCTTTCTTTTGTAAAAGAAATTGAAAGAAGGCGTTTGCATTCAGAACTTCACAAGGAAAGCTTTGTGTGAGTGAAACACAAACGGAACGGTTTGAGAATGCTCCTGGACGCCCCCGGAGCACGGACGGTTCTGTTCGTCCAAGTCCAATGCAAAGCGACATTAGTTTTAAATTACAATTACCATACCGCAGTGAATTAATTTAACTCGCAAAAATACACGTCTAGATATTATGAAGGGCCGTCTTTTTAATACTCGTTAATTGAACCCAAAATAACGTTTTTAAAAAACAATTTTTGTCGTCCTTCAACAACAATACACGGAGTATACTTTTTTCGGAGTAACAAGACACTTTATTGAGGACTTTTTCAAGCTTGCAGTAGCTGACTTAACCTCCTTTTTATTAAAAAAAAAAAAGTGCAAAATATTTTCAATTAAACTTTTAACACAACTGGTCTCTGTAAGGAGGTTAACTATGGCAGTAAAAGAAAAAACCAACTGTTTCAAGAAATAAGGGCAATTTGTTTAAAAATGACAAATAGAATCCATAGAAGAATGATTCCTGTAAATATTTCTATCGTGGAAGTTAAGATGAAGTCTTTTTCACGTGACTTATAAAGCAGCCTTAAAGCATTCGTGCTTTCTAACAAGACGTCCCCAATCCCCAGGAGACATATTCCTTCATGATACATACATTTTGTGAGTCAGGGCTACCAACTGCACATAATTTATGAAAAGTGAATAAAACCACAAGAAATACTTAAAAAAATTGAACTAAACGCCATTATTCAAATATTAACATAACACTAAGTTCTCAATCAAAATTGTCCTTAAAAGTAGGTTTTTTTATTTTTGACTTTTTTTGAAAAAAAAAATATTTTTATAAGTATGCAAGTTTTAAGATCTTGCCAGAAGATGTTTTTACAAACAATTTAAAAAAGTCCAAGATACCGTTTTAAAATATTCAGAAAATCAAAATTTTGTTCCACAAAGAAGCCATTTGGGCCCATTGCTTTTTGTTATATTCACCAATAACCTACCTGTAGTATTACAATATTCTTAAATTCTGATGTATGCAGATGATGTAAAATTTTTTATTTCAACGTCTTCACTTACAAATTGTCTGTTACAGCAGTTAGATTTAATAAATTTCTTAAATTGGTCTAGATACAATCGTCTTAAACTTAACTGTTCTAAATGCAAAATATTTAATGTTACAAGACCTCCATCTCTTATAAATTTTGAATACAAATTCCATGATTTCAGTCTTTTAAGAGTCAGCACTATAAAAGAAATGGGAGTCCATTTTGATTCGAATTTGGACTTTAAAACACATATCGATTATGTGTGTCTAGATATAATTCTTTGATAGAATTTTTAAAACTCCAAACTTATAAGAGGTGACAGTTTGCCTAATCAATGGAGGGAAAGTTTTCTTCTTCCAATGTACAAGGGAAAGGGAGATACCAGAAGCTGTGACAACTATCGTTCGATCAAGTTGATGTCCCACACTATGAAGATCGTTGAGCGGGTTTTGGATAGCCGACTGCGAAAAAAAATAAGGCTGTCTGATGACCAATGCGGGTTTGTCGCGGGTAAGTCAACTACAGACGCAATCCAAAGTATAAGGATCATTATGGAAAAACACCGAGATGCCTTAGAGGAATTGCATATTGTGTTGGTTGACTTCGAAAAAGCATTCGATCGACAACCGCGAGATCTGATATGGGTGGCCCTCAGACACCGAAGAGTTCCTGAAGCCTATGTGCGAATAATAATGGACATGTACGATGGAGCAGTTACAAAAGTGAGATGCCCAGCTGGAGTCACCAAAGAATTCCAAATAACAGTAGGTGTACATCAGGGAAGTGTCTTGAGTCCACTGCTCCTTATTGCTGTTCTGGATTATTTGCTCGAAGGAGAAGTAACGGACAATAAAGTACAACAATTATTCTATGCTGATGATGGAGCCATCATAAGCGAGGATCCTACATCCCTGCAACGAGCACTTGACGTTTGGATTGATGTTCTGGAAGGAAATGGGTACCGTATTAGCGCTAAAAAGACTGAATACCTGTGCTGCCCTTTTTCTGATCCAGACAAGCCTATTCCAGACATTTATTTGAATGGAAATTTGCTTCCCAAGTGTGAAAAGTTTAAATATCTGGGATCTATGATCAATAGTGAAGCAACTTGTGATGACGACATCAATCATCGAGTAAGCGTAGGGTGGATGAAGTGGCGAGAAAACTCCGCTATCTTCTGTGATCGAAAAATGCCCCCTAAGCTGAAGGGAAGACTCTACACAGCAGTTGTCCGTCCAGCTCTGACATACGGTTCACAATGTTGGACAATGTACAAAAAGTATGAGAGCAAATTGACGGCAGCCGAAATGAAGATGCTTCGGATGACAGCAGGAGTAACAAAACTTGATCGAATTAGAAGTACTAAGATCCGTGGAAGCCTTCATGTCAAAAGTACCATCTTGGACAAAATTCAGCACGACCGGCTCAGTTGGTATTGTCATGTTCAAAGGAGAGATCCGCAGAACCCCGTCCAAAAGGCAATATCATACAACGTTTCAACAAATTCGCGACGAAAAAGAAAAGGCAGGCCAAAACACTCCTGGTACAAGCAAATGCAAAAACAGCAGCATTTGGTTGGCCTCAGACATGGAACAATCCAAAAGCGGGAGGCTTGCCGACGCTTTCTGAGGTCAACGCGGCGCACCCCACGGGCGGATCACTAGTGTGAAGCAGAAAAGTGGGAGAGTTGTGATCGCTTCAACACTACTCGTAACGCCGGAAATGGAAAGAAGAAGATTTTTTAAAACGAGATTCTACTGATTTTAATGATGCGTAGACGCTTAAGACCTTGTTTATGTCTTTAGTTTTAACAGTTTTAGAGTATTGTTGTGTTGTTTGGTCAACATTTTATGAAAATAGCATAATGAGAAAAGAAAGGATTCAAAGAAGATTTAGTAATTTGAAAACGCTCAAATGTCGTAGGCAAGTGCTACTTATACTTTTTGGAGTATGCAATGATATCGATCTTTGCATGAAGAGGGAACCTTTTAAGAAAATAATAAAATGTTTAATTGATTTCTTTTGCTCAATGTATTCGCCTTAAACTTGTTTATTATGTTATATATGAATATTCAGAGTCTTACTTAAACTTCTAATAAATGTAGAATTACATTTATTAGAATTAGGTACATTTATTAAGTTTAATCTTGCGACTTCGTCCGCAAGAATTGGCATAACTTTTTTATTTGTCAACCGATTGACATGAAATAAAAACTAAATGTTAAGTGAAGCTTACCACAATATATAACTGAAAACCCCATCTAGATAGGATAAGCCGTTTCTGAGATTAGCGTGCACAAACAAACAAACTGTTACGTTCTTATTATATGTATAGAAAATTTTTTTTAATTTAGAGAAATCTATTGGGCGCTTACGATATGAGAACCTATCGAATATATGAAACCAGATTGCTACCGCAATCAGCTGTGAAATATGAAAATTCATCTGTAAGCGGGTCGAAATTCTGGCTTCAGAATACTGCTTTTCAAAATTCTGGTTTTAAAACCAAGATTCTGCTATTCAAAATTCTGTTTTTTTTTTCATTCTGGTTAGCAAAAATCTGCTTTACGACATAATATGAAGTTAAACAAAAAGAACAATATTTTTTGTAATATGCCTGAGATATCCAGTGTGACTAAATCTCTTCCCTCTTTTATTTGTTCATTTTTCAAAATACTCTTTCTTTTTTTTATCCTCTCCCCATGCTACGCACGCTCAATTTCTGTTTTGGCACTGATAAGCTCCTTTCGTAGGTCTCCAATTAATTTATAGAAACCTGCGTGGCTACGGCCAACTATAACTTTAAGCCGACGATGCCAAGCCTCCACATTGTTTTGCATTCTGGGAATGCATCTCTAGTTACAGTTGTCTCTTACATAATTGTTTTGAAACCTATCAACTAGCCTTAACACGTCATCTATAATACTACGTAACAGTGGCGTGGCGTCCATATAACACGATTCCTATCGTCTTACCTTTTAAAATGTGTCCCTTGTTCGTAGAAAAAACCAGCAACATAAGTCTACAACTAATCAGTCAACAGCCTATCTTTGCCCATACATACAATGTTCTTCAAGCACTTTTAAATTTGCGAGATAGGTACACACACAATACACAAAGCATACACAAAACACAAAGCATTGAAAATTGCCGCGCAGGACATATTCTGTGTTTGTCCCTGTCTTTCCTACGATATACTTCCACCCCGGTGTCTCCCTTTTCAATACACGTTCTCTTATTGAAAAAAGTAAGACGATAATTTTCGTCTTACTGCAATTTCTGCTTGGAAAAAATAATACAGTTTTCGCCTTAGAGTAATGTACGGCGAATTCGGTTTTGTTGTGCTGTTTTTTTTTGTTCTACTGATCATTGTTTTGAATTATTTGCAAGTTTAAAGTGAATTTCAACCTAGGGAAATTTTTAGGGACTTACTATTGATATTTTAGGCACAGGACTACTTCAAAAATGGCAAAAATGTATATAAAATGTGTTGATTTCAAAAGGATCAGGTTTCTAAAGCAACTCAAATATCTTAAACCTTTTGATTGATTTGAAAAGAATGCTTTATCAGCTTTAAAATGACACCTTAATCGTCCTAATCGCTTGAATACAGACAATTTAAGAGTGTAAAGTCTGAAGCCCATAAAATCACTATGTTCGGTTCTTTGAGTATGGCTGGAGGGGAGAGGAAAATTACAAAAAAAAAATCGATTTCGTATTTCGATAGCAAAGGAACATTTCTACAAAGTTTGAGCAAAATCGGAGGTATAGCAACATTTCGGATTGACCGTTTTCATATGGTATGGCTCGTAGGTGATTAATTTTTCTCGACTTACCATTTGAAAATATCCACGCCACGCCACTGCTACGTAAGCTTTCGTAGTATTTTGAGACGTCAGAAGCACTTTTGAAGGGAAAACAAATGACACTAACTGAATTATGTAATTCTTTTAAGTAGGAAAGCGACAATGAGGTAATCAAAAAACTTCTTCTCAACTTTGAAATTCTTGAGAAAGTAAAAGTTTGCAATTACTGCCAATTATAAGGAAAAGAAGAACCTTCTTTGAAAGCAGAATTTGAAAAGTAGAATTTTGAAAAAAGAATTTTGCCCCCAACCCAATTCATCTTTTAAAAACAGAAAATCACATTGTACATTTTTTTCGATTTTCTTTACAACTCAAACGATTCTAAAACTAAAATAAATGTATATCAAAATTAATGAAACGGCACAATGGATAAACAAAACAAAAAATAAAACAAACAGAGCTGTCAAAGTTACGCCATCATTTAAGCCTCGTACGCTGCAGAAACGAAAAGAGGAATCCCATACAAAAATTACAAGACGCATTCGTAAACGAAATGTTTCTCACTTCTTTTCGTTGTGCTGCATTGCCAAATGGGTTCTGTGGGTGGAATGTTGTTTTACAGTTTGACACACTTTTTTGCCGGCACAATAAATGCTTGCAAATTTTTGACAGTTCAATTGTTTTTTATTTTATTTTGTGCAACAACTATAACAACACTCGCAGAATAGAAGTATATTTTTAGGAAAAAAAAAGAGATCAAATTAAACCCAAAATAGAAAGAAACACAAGAAAAACAAATAACAATGGAAAAAAGCTTTTATAACTTCATTTTGTTCATATAAATTACTTCTGGTGAAAACTTTACTTGACTGTGATTGTCGCTTTTTCTAACTAAACAGCTAATAATACTCTACACCTACACAGATATTTCCGCTGAGTGTTTTTTCACGACCAACGACAAATTCCGTTTCGCATCAGCAGCGTACTAGGTTTTCTTGTGCTTCGGGATAAATAATGGACGAAAAAGTGTGGAAAATTTCAAAAATTTTAGTAAAAGAACTTCTACAATTATCCACCAATAAAACCCTTTTCAACGAGAAAGGCAGTAATATATGAGGTAACTACCGTTTTAAGACTTTTCCAACAATATTTTTGAAGGACCCAACCCAAACTGGCAGAAAGTCTTATTGAAATTGAATAAAGTGAATCAATGAAGGAAGTTTAAGCAATAAAATACACCAACTGAACCAAAGATAGTAAGCGAAGAAAGATAGCAAAATTAGTGTAATAAATCCCGTGCCTCGTAGAGAGTCTGAAAATTATGTTTAAAGCTAAATTTAGTCTACACAAAAAACTCTCATTGCAGAATTTTTAAACAATAATTTTTAAAGTAATTTTAATTTTGACGTTTAATTTCATCTCTATAGACGAAGATTGAAACCCTTTGCACAGGACTATAGAAAGCGAAAAACGATAGAAACTGCTCTTACCTTGGAACGTAGGTACTAACGAACATTGTCTATCCTATAAAGAGCAAACCATAAAAGCAATACTACTGTGGTATGGCGAATTGCATTTGATAAACTGGCTTACCGTTGCAATCTAAGTAAAGTTTAACTTGTTACAGCGCAACTCTCCGGTCAAAGCCTTAAGCAGCTCTGACTATACTACTTTTCAATAGTAGTTCGAAAACAACTAGTCATCATTCCATTAAAATTCACATGTGACTACTAGGAGTTCTTGAAGGATGAATCAATTCAAATTCACACAAATGGCTCAAAACTAAGGGTAAGGGTATCAGTGCGTGTACTCAGATCGACTCAATGTTGGTCTCACATTCAACCACTGCAGGGTGTGCAGCAGAAAATTGTTGTAGTTGAAACCAATCATTAACATTATTTGAAAGAATCGGTTAAAAATCTAAATCAACCCATTAAGTAAGTAGAAGTAACAAATTACTACCCAATAAAAATACAAACTTCGCTTGTTCTTTAATTATTTTAATGCTTTAGTTTTTTAACAAATTACTCCACTTCAAGGTTCGGTTCCAGAAACGGTTTTAACCGTAGATGGAAGCTGCGTATGGGTAGGCAGAGTAGGCTGCGTATGGAGAAGCAACATAAGGGGAAGCAGCAACATATGGTGAAGCGTATCCAGTGGTGTAAGCAGCAGTGTATGGTGAAGCAACGTAAGGCGAAGAGTATGCCAATGGAGCAACAATAGCTGGCTTAGCAGCAACAGCGGCGAACACAGCCATGAAGCATAGAGCGAACTAAAAGAGACAATTGTCAATATTTTTGCAATGATAAAGCACTTTCTTTTTTACTTACAAATTTGAACATTTTTGTTAAGTTTTGGCGGTGGATAGTTCTGAATTGAAACTGATACTGTCAACTGGATGTGCCTCAACTTTATATAGTCAATAACAATCATGAAGTTCGTTGAATAAACGTAGCATTCCCTTGCACGTGCGTCGCAAGTTTTGAATACAAAATAAACCGGTGAACTTGGGGAATGCTATTTCGTTTTCACGGTCGTCCTATACATGACACTTCACACAAAATGGACAGCAATTAATTGAATTTCGTGAAACAAGAAATATTATATAACGGCGGGTGTGGTGGGTTGTGTTCTTGAATACTTACAATTAAGTCCCTATCAAAATTATGTATTCTGTTGGGTTAAGAACTGCTGGCCACTAAAGTTATATTGAACTGTTGATGGTCACTTTTGAGCTATATAAAGTGTAAGTAATTCAATTGACAGCATCAGTCTCACTTTAGAACTTTACCTCAGTTTATCGAAAAACTAACAAATCTTCATCAAAATGTTCAAATTCGTAAGTATAACGAACAGGGTGACCCAGGATATGCAAAGAAATATTAATAAAAATATTTTGTTTTTCAGTTCGCTTTGTGCTTGCTGGCTATCATTGCTGTCGTCGCTGCTAAGCCAGACATCGTAGCTCCATTGGCATACTCAACACCATTCGTTGCCTATCCTTACACAGCTGCCTACACTGCTGGTTACGCTTCACCATATGTCGCTGCTTCACCATATGTAGAATCGCCATACTCTGCATACTCCGCCTACCCATATGCTGCTTCATATTATGTTCGTTAGGAACACAAAATGGAAGTGACACATTAATGTAAAATATTTTTTTATAGGACATAGAAAATAATAAAAAATAACAACAAATTGCGACAAAAAATTAAGTCTTATGCTTTCGTGTTGAGAGAAATGAACAAAAGGATGAGCATCAGGATTTTGTTTTCATGATGTTGCAAATTTATTCCCATAATTTTTTCGCTACACTTTTAAAAATTGGAAATTTTAATAGTTGACAATGAACAAGGTCATTGAAATAATTGAAAATGTGAAGGTCATTGAAATCTTGTGTATTTATATTTTTTTTTTTTTTTTTTGAAAAATTAACAAAAATTGTTGCAGGATATGTTTCTGTATATTGATTGATGCTATGGCATCAATTAATTTACAGCAAAGAAATCTTGTTCCTAACTCATTCGGTAGAATATTAGAATTAGTTTTTCTTGATAATGATATTGGTGCTTCTGTTGTTGAATCTGCATTCCCATTGTTAGATAATAATACACACCATACGGCTTTAGATATTTCTCTAAGTTTAAACGTTGCATATTCTTGGAATTCAGATGCCAAAAATAATGAATATAAATTTGATTTTATTAATGCTGATTATGAATTAATGTGTAATTTTTTTAATGAATTTGATTGGCAATTATGTTTAAATTCTGACAACTTAAATTCTATTTTTGTGTTATTTAGGAGCATATTAGATAATGCGGTCTCTAGGTATGTACCACTAAAAAAATTAAAGCCTCAAAATAGTAAGCCCATTTGGTTTAACTAAAGTTTATTAAGGCTGAAAAATGCCATGCTTAAAATGCACAAAAACATGAATATGAATTTTTGAAAAAGTTTATCTTTAGATAATACGTTTGGACAATCGAATCAAAAATTAAACAAAATTCTAAGTCTTTGTGGTCTTATATTAATGAGAAACGTAAATCTTTTGGTATTCCGGCGTGTATGGTTCACAATAGTGTTACTGCCAATGATATGCAGCAGATATGTAATATGTTTGCTTCTTATTTTCAGTCAAACTATGAGGACAAATCTCTTGTTTATAAATCTACATTGACTCTTGCGTCATGTGTTGATTTAGGTTGTCTTAGCATTACTGAAGAAGAAGTTCTTTCAATGTTGTCAACCTTAGATCAAAGTGTTAAATTAGCTCCAGATAATCTGCCACCAATTCTTCTTAAATCCTGCAGGACTAGTTTACCTAAACCTCTTAGCATAATTTTCAATAAATCATTGGCCAATGGCGAATTTTTAGATTGTTGGAAAACTTCTTTAATAACTCCAATACACAAGGCTGGTTGCAAAAACCAGATAAATAATTACAGACCTATAGCTAAATTACAACTAATACCCAAGGTATTCGAAGCTATAGTTAAAAATAAAATTTATGAAATCGTCCAGAATTATATATCTGAATTTCAACACGGCTTTGTTTCTGGGAGGTCAACAGCTACAAATCTCGCCATTTTTGCAACAAGTTGACACAATGTTTACTGATTTTGCTAAAGCTTTCGATCGTGTTCAACACTCAGTTCTAGTTAGCAAGCTAGAACGCTTCGGTTTTCATTCAATTATTTTGAAATGGATTCGCAGTTATTTAGAAAATCGTATACAATACGTAAAGATTGGTTCTTCTATATCTACTGCTGTCTATAACTACTCTGGTGTTCCTCAAGGCAGCCATCTTGGTCCTCTATTATTCTTACTCTTCATCAATGATCTACCTTCCTTTATTAAACACTCAAATTTTCTTTTATTCGCAGACGATCTTAAATTATTTAAATGCATTGCTTCCGTATCAGATGCTTATGACCTACAAGATGATATTAATAATATCACACATTGGTGTAATCTTAATGGTCTGCAAATGAATATAAGCAAATGCTCAGTTCTTACATTTTACAGAATTCTCTCGACGGTAAATTTTCAGTATTCGATCCAAAATGAAATTCTAACAAGAGTGGAAAGTCATAAGGATCTTGGGGTAGTCTTTGACCACAAGCTGAATTTTTCAATGCACTATGATTACATCATATCACGTGCAAATTCATTATTTGGTTTCATGCGTCGCAATACCAAAGAATTTCAAGATCCATGCACATTGAAGACCTTTTTTAATTCTTTGATAAGATCAAGGCTTGAATATTGCAGTATTATATGGAATCCACATTACCAAAATAACATTTCACGTATTGAAAAGATTCAGAAACGGTTTACAAAATTTGCTCTACGAAAGATGAATTGGAACGGTGATTTGCCAGTCTATGAAGCTAGATGCACCTTATTAGGTATTAAGACCCTATACAAAAGGCGAATTTATTATGCGGTCTTATTTGCGCAGGATGTTCTAACTGGACACATTGATTGTCCACACCTGCTTTCTTTGTTTTATGTTTATGCTCCATCTCGTACTTTGCGTCCAAGAGACCAGGATTTCTTTTATGTTCCTAGACATTATACAAACTATGGATTAAGCGAACCTATATCTTCTGCATGTATTTTTTATAACCGTTATGATAATTTTATTGATTTTAACATGAACAGATTATATTACAAAAGCTTTATAATGTTTTTGTTGTGAGCAATTATGTACATATATTATATTAATAATTTATGCTTAATGTTATTGCATTTTATTTTACTTCTGTAAATTAAGTCTATGAAAGATAATGTTCTTGTTAGACGTAAATAAATAAATAAATAAATATATTCAAAAAGTATATACTAAAATAATCCCACAACGGTAAGTTTGCAAATTTTCATTTCACTAATGTTACTGCGCTTGTTGAAATTTGAACATCTTTGGTTTGTGACTTAGTCAGGAATTACACGAGGTATGGTGAGACAAGTCTCACATGAGTGCGAAAAAGAAAGGAGATGTGAGGAAATGAGATGCGAAAAAAACTTTTCGGTGAGTACCGGGCCGATTTTTAGCAGGCTCATTTGCGTTTTTCTTTTCTCATTTTCTCTTTTTGCTATGTTGCTTTATTCGTTTTTCCGTGTTGGTGAGATGAACGTCTTATGTATCATAGAGGAAAAGATAACTTTGAACGTTATAAAAGCGAACGAGAATAAGCATTCAAAGCGAAATGAAAAATTGTCAAATTTGAGACGTGAGCCTGCAAAATTGTCGTGTAATTGCGATTGTCTCACGGGATGGAAATTTAAAAGGAACGTCAAAAATGAGACAAGTCTCACGATACATCGTGTAATTCCTAACTTGTGTCCCATATTTTAACCGCAAGTTTTTTCTGTTCGGTTAGCCAAAGCGCTGTTGTCTATTGGCGCAGGAAAGTAGCTTCAAGAGAAACAAATCTATTATTATTGTATTGATAAAGTAATTTTCACTTCAAGTTGGGAAATAAGTGTGTGTGGGAAGTAAAATGAAGAACTATGAATGCGTACCGAGCTTAAATGGTCTAAAAATGAAAATGGTTGATAGAGCCTCTGTTAATTAAACTTTACAAACATTTTTTTATGTTAACAGAATCAGTGAATTTTGAGAAAACAAACGGAACAAACTGAATATTTTGTAAATACCTAGGACTCCTAAAATATAAAATTTCGTCAAAATTGTGTTAGCCATAAACGAGAAAGTCGCTTTAGAAAAAAAAACGGTGCTATCGCGGATACTGTTTTTAGACTTTACCACAAATTTTTTTCACATCATAAGAAAGACAATTAAGAAATAATCTCTCACATCAAATTTTATCGAAATCGTTTGAGACGCTTTCGATTCGAGAAAAATGAGTGTTGAAGACCTAGAAACCCAATTCCAAAAACCCTCTCTAGGCTGCCTTCCCAGCCTCCAAATTTTCAAATTTTTTTCTGTACGATTGCAGAACTTGCCTTATATAGTTCCTATAATCGCAAGTAAAAATATTTTCATCTGCGTAAATCAGGCTGATGAAGTGTTTTAGTAGATCAAGTAAATAATAATTAATAAAGTGTTGAATTTTGAAAGCAATAAGAAAGCTGATAGGAGAATTCTCGTCTTTCTATGATTCACCATACCAATGCAATGGTAAAGTAAGTAAGTGTCTTACAATGGGGACTTGACAACTTTGAATTTAATTTGTGAATGCACCCCTAATCATCAAATTGGTATTTATTCAGAAAACTCATCATTTTTATTATGATAAAGTATACGAACCAGCAATGTCTGCAATTTACAAAAATTTTCTACCGAAATTCATAGTCGGCCAACAAAAAGTTTAATTCAAAAAACTTTTGTATTTCTATTCAAACGTTGGGAAATGTTTACGTCCTTCGCGGGTAAAATTTCAATGACCTTCACATTTTCAATTATTTCAATGACCTTGTTCATTATCAATTACAAAAAGTTCCAACATTTAAAAGTGTAGCGAAAAAATTATGGGAATAAATTTGGAACATTATGAAAACACATCCTGATGCTCATCCTTTTGTTCATTTCTCACAACACGAAAGCAAAAGACTTAATTTTTTGTCGCAATTTGTTGTTATTTTTTATTATTTTCTAGGTCCTTTAAAAAAATATTTTATATTCATGTTTCACTTTCATTTTGTGTTCTTAACGAACATAATATGAAGCAGCATATGGGTAGGCGGAGTATGCAGAGTATGACGAGGCTACATATGGTGAAGCAGCGACATATGGTGAAGCGTAACCGGCAGTGTAGGCAGCTGTGTAAGGAGAGGCAACAAAAGGTGTGGAGTATGCCAATGGAGCTACGATGTCTGGCTTAGCAGCGACGGCAGCAATGATAGCCAACAAGCACAAAGCGAACTGAAAAACAAAATATTTTCATTAATATTTCTTCTTATATCCTGGTTCACCCTATTCGTTATACTCACGAATTTGAACATTTTGATGAAGATTTGTTAATTTTTCGATAAACTGTTCTAAACAGTTCTAAAGTGAGACTAATACTGCCTATTGATTTCATCGCACTTTATATACCTTATCAGAAGTACCAAAGCAAAGTTCAATACCCCTTGACTGACAAGCAATGCTCAACCCGACACAATATGACGCGAATACATAATTTTATCAGAGGCTTGATAGAAAAATACTCTAGAACACTGAAACAGTAATTACGTTATGAGTGTAATTTTATATAATTCATTCCTGTCAAAAGTCATGCATAGGACGACCGTGAAAACGAAATAGCATTCCTCAAGTTCACCGGTTAATTTTGTATTCAAAACTTGCGACGCACGTGCAAGGGAATGCTGCGTTTAATCAACGAACTTCATGATTGTTGTTGACTATATAAAGTTGAGGCACATCCAGTTGACAGTATCAGTTTCAATTCAGAACTATCCACCACCAAAACTTAACAAAAATGTTCAAATTCGTAAGTACAACAGAAAATACTAAAATATTATAAAAATATTGAAAATAATTTTCTGCCTTCTTCAGTTCGCTCTGTGCTTCATGGCTGTGTTCGCCGCTGTTGCTGCTAAGCCAGCTATTGTATCTCCATTGGCGTACTCCTCACCTCTACTCGCTTCTCCTTACACTGCTGCTTACACCACTGGATACGCTTCACCATATGTGGCTGCTTCACCTTATGTTGCGTCTCCATACGCAGCCTACTCAGCCTACCCATATGCTGCTTCATATTACGTTCGTTAGGAACTTTTGTTGAGAATTCGAATTGATGACTTAAAAATTGGCTTAGAAATGTGAAAAACAAATAAAAAAAAAAATTACCAAAAAAAAGTATTTAAAAAGTTGACTGGTGTTTGTCAACATAAGTTTGATATGGTTTGGAATTTAAGACTTGACACTTGACATAATAGCTTCATAAATGAAGCAAACAATTGTGGTCGGTAGAACTATATGGTGAATTCATGCATAAAAATGAATTTTAAGACAAAACTTGTAATATGTCATTAGAATGATATGTACGCATAAGATGCCAGATTAGCCTTAGCAAGTACTGTAGCGTTGATCAAATTAACCTTTTCAGACGGGGAGTAGGGAGCTCTTCCTCGGCTTTTCTGAAGAAGACATCTTTTGTCAAAATGACATAACTACTGTATTGTATATACTGTATACTGAAATGGAACGCCCCGCCACGAAGATTTTCGAAGAAATGAATAGAGTGTTTGTTAAAGACTTAAATTCAAATTGAATACTTTTGTGTATCTTTGCTTTAATTTGGTGTTTGTTGGTAGGTTATTACAATTTCCACTTGTTGTGCAGACAAATTTAAGGACAAATGGGCGATGTGTTCTGTTGGTTTTTACAAGAAGTCTTTTCCAAATCAGTTTTCACGAGTGCTTCAATGACATCAAACGACTCTGGTTATATGAGTGAGATTAAAAAAATTCTCAAACAGGAACTTACAAACTACTAGATTTTTCAACACCTTTAGAATGCTACATTATCCTTGAGTACAAGGTCACAATGGGATCAGGAGAACAAATAAGCAAATGGAATAATAAGTATATAATATATTATATTAACTTCGGATTTCAAAGATAAACTAATAACAGTTTCAATTTCGAGCGAACTCTGGCAACGTCAGGAGATTTTCAACTGGAACGACTGCAATGAGCTCATTTTAGATTAACCAACATCCATCCAATGTTTTCTTATCAGAAATGACTGAGAAAATTGCGGTGTTAAACGAACATACAGGAGCCTGTACAACCATTTTGTCCTATCAAATAACTCAAAATGCGGTGTTATGCGAACCAAAATGACCCACACCGTGGGTGCATTTAGACACTTCCATCAATAAATGGCAAATAACTTGAGGATTTTTTTTTCAAAGAAAATGTTATATACACACGTTGATGTATTATTTTCTGTTAAAATTGTATTTTTCTAGTTTTCTGATGTAGTTCCACTTAGCAGATTCCAATTTCAGCTAAAATGGAACAAATCGTCAAAACTATTTGACTTCTATGTATTCCACTAATAGACTCACAGCGGATTTTTTTTTCGTGTGTATTGTATACGGAAAACCAATTAATACTTTGTGGCTGCGATTTTTTCGCTTTTAATGGCCCCCAACAAAGAATAGATTAAATTTCCATATTTCCACGGAAAAGGGAACAGGAGCCCAAAAACTGCTGGACTGATCTTAAAAATACTTTCACCTTTAGAGTGCTACATTTTTACTAACTTATCATTCCTTTTACAAACAAAATGTCGCGGAGTATGGTACTCTGTTTTTGTTCTGTTATTTTCAAGAAGCAATACTTTTAGCGTGCACAAGTGCAGAAAAAATGTTTGTGTTTTGTTCCAAGTCAATTGACAGAAAATTTTTTACCCATTTTTTAGTCGATACAAAATCTATGGTTTTCATAAAACTATTTTGTGATGTTGTTACACTTTTTTTGCGATTAAATTAACTTTATGATGAGCGAAACTATGATTTGTACTATTTGTAACGCGATTGGATTTTCCAAATCCAATTAATTGAATAAAATAAACGAAATTTAATACGACTAAAAGAAATGCACAACCGGTGTGCCGCGAGGTAAACAATTAAACTGTCAAATGCGCTGATAAAAAAAAAAAGTGTAACACTCAGCAGGTAGGCTGCTGACACCACGGCTAAGCTCAGCTGGGCTGGGTTCGTATACAAAAAAAATAAGCGTAGCGCGATAAAGAGATCGATCGCGAATTAAAGAACCGATTAATTTAATTACTAAACGAAGAATTAAAAGTATTTTCTAAGTACAGGGTGTACAAAGAAAAGTGGGCGCCAGGAAATTTTATGGTTAAATTCCCAAACCGTGAACTAACTCTGGAATATTGAAATTAAATGAAAACAATGCAATTAAATTCCCAAAGGGATTTAAAGCTATTTATTTGTATTATTCGTGTTATTTGTGTTGGGAAAACCGTACGAAAAGTTGGATTAAAAACCCAAATCTTTTCAACTATAAAGTTACAATGATGGACGGTTAGGCGAACCGTTTAAAAATGTAAACAATAGAAATAACCGGAAAAATGAAACGTTAATTGTTCTTTCCCGAAAAGAACAATTAATAAGAACTAAAAAGGGTCGCGTGTCTCACAATTTTGAGAGTTTTCGATGGCAAAGATCAACCGAAAAATATTTGACAACACTTGCAAAAAAACTAAAACACTCTACTTATCTTTTTATTCTCCTGCTTTTCCTTCCTCCTTTGGATTTTCTATATTCTTGTCCGTCTGACAATTTCGGCTAATTCTCTCCTTGAATTTCTTCCTCTCACTGACTCTAAAACTTCCTGAAACTTTCTGATAACTTAAAAACACTTTTACTCAAACAATATTTTCAACTTTCTTCCAAACTTTTCCTTTTCTCTATTTAAATGTCAATTTGTAAAATAAACCACTCGTTAACTAGGTCAACCAAGAAGTGGTTGATCTTGTCAGTTTGTCCTTTCTCGACCCTCAAATTTACACACACATTCATAAAATCGGCCAATCGTGTCTCGAGGTTTTCTGTCACGGCTTTCTAGCACATGCAGCCTTATGGCTGACAAGCACCTCCGTTGTCGAATTCCAGCGAGACCTTTCACTCGCACAATTTTCCAAGCACATTGAACTGAAAAAGTTGTTGGGGGTTTGTTCCCAAAACTTATCCAGCTCATTAGTCGAGATCAGACCCCTCCCATAAAACTTGTCGAGAAAAATGAAAGTTCCTGAAAGTTGAAAATAATACTTCTGGGCATTTTCCCAGTTACTCTACTATATAATCTACTGAGTCAGGGAGAGGATAAAATTCTCTATGTTACAACTTTTCGAAAATTGAAGAAGGGAGGAAAAGCTAATAAAACCAAAATGAACTACTTTACCCTATTCGGTGGATCTTTGCGCAGATTTGGGGAAAAAGGAAAACTATTAACGTTTCATTCTTATGATTCGGTTTTACAATACTAAAAGTTAAATTTAGGGTGTTTACACTTGCAGCACTACGCTGCACAGTGTCTCATAACGAAGTATGGCGTTCACACGTGCCATTTCTATTGTTCTCCTCTGCGATATGTGTATGTATGTGTATAATGTTGTGTGTGTGATATCCTGCTTGTGTAGTGTGTGTAATGAGATGTGTGCATGATAATTAGTGTAAAGATGAAAGTTGTGATGATGATAAAGAATGATGGTATAAGTGAATGAATGTAAGCATGTGTAAGTGTAACTGATGATAATGATGTGAATGTCGATAAATGAGTATGATGATGTTTGTGAGTGACGAAGTATGACATTCAATTAAGTAAATGGTGTGCGAGTCTCCAGAGGCTTCTGGCTCGACACACCAAACGCCGACATCAGTTCAGCTCGTCCGCTGATTACGACATGCACCTATTTTGTCATTTGCTCAAAGCTATGTTTCGATCACATTGCTAAGAGCAAACAACGGAGAAATGATGGGAAGAAGAAATGATAGGGAAGGGTTTGAGGAAAAGAGAGGGATATCGAAATCAAAATAACTAAATGTAAGAATGGTTTTTGTTGCGGGAAAATATACCGTAACAATGTACATTTTACCTTATCGATATGAAATACACCTCTGAATCACACACATTTCCTGAATCTAATACATGACACCGAGTGTAGATGATAAACTCTAGATTACCATAGGGACCGAGCTGCGCTTCACACAGACTGGGACAGCTCCACATAGATCGGGTGCGCAAAAGGTTACCTTGAAATTTTGGGTATACAAACAAAAATTGTTACTTTTCATAAAGTATACGTTATTTTTGTAATAAATGTAAAAGCAGTACTGCTAAAATTTAGCCGGAAATAATTTTTATTTTTTTGAAAAAGAGTCAATTGCTGTTTTTGGGGATATCCATGATTAGATATGCGTAGCCCCGCAATCCGACTTGGCTTAATAATGCCTTAATAAAACGAAAATGTTAAATTAAATTTGCTCGCTTCGTTTCCGAGATATTGATACTTCAAGTCGAAACATTTTTTTTTCAGTTTTATATTTTTTGGTTTTAAGTATCGGTATCTCGAAAACGAAGCGGGATATTGAAAAATTTTATTTTACATCTTCGTATTATTTTGGGTCGATTAAGCTAAATTCATTGCCCTTATTTAGTGCTTATCCAAAATTTATATAATATGTAAAGCAAAAAAAAAGTTTACTTTTAGCATTGATATTTGGAAAATGAAGTGAGCCATCGAAAAATTTTATTTGACATTTTCGTTTTGACCTAATTAAGCCCAATTCCTTGTAAGATTGCGACGATCTTTGGCGTCGTACTATCCCGAAAAAACAACCCCGCAAATTCGTCTTTTCTTAAAATAAATTAAATTTAAACTCATCACTTTAAACTAACTAAAATAGTTTATCGTTCAAAACCACTGCCTCTGCCCAACTGTTCGACGGGCGGATCAGCAAGTGACTTATATTAAAAAAAAAAGCTTTTGTGTAAATTTTAAATATACTTATAAATAAATAAAAACTGAGAAATAATTTTGTCCCTTGAGGTAGTAGCCTACCTTCGCGACTGAATTTCGGGCGTATTTTTGACGATGGATTACAAAAAAACTACACCTAATATTGACATTCTAAAGGGTCCGCCATCTTACGTTTTTCTTTTCAACTAGTGCTTATTTCGTGAATGGTAACACTTAGCTTATGTTTGGTTCGACAAATAATTAGTTTTATCCTTCCGCTGAATGAATATGGTTGCGTATACGCTTGAACAACGCTGGGAAATATTGCGACATTACTTTGAAAATCATGGTAATGTTGCAGAATGTGTGCGGAAATTGCGTACGGATTTTGGAAGAAGAGAAGCACCGTCAGCTCCGTATGTTCGTTATCTTGTGAAAAAAGTGAAAGAAACTGGCATCCTCATCGATAAACCAAAGCGTGAAAAGCCAAAAACAGTGCGTACATCCGCGAATATTGCTGCTGTGGCAGAAAGTGTGCGTGAAGCGCCATCAGCATCAATTCACCATCTCAACAATTGAACATTTCGGAGACATCATCGAAATTTGTTCACAAAAATTGAAGAGGAGGATATTGGAACATTTGGTTTCAACAGGACGGCGCGGCGCTACGTGCCACACAGCCGAAGCCACACTCGATGTTTTGCGCCCTGTTTTTGAAGATCGCATTATCAGCCGCAGAGCTGATGTCGTTTGGCCACCTCCGAGCTGCGATTTGACACCGTTGGACTATTATTTGTGAAGTGCCGTAAAAGATAAGTGGCGCCGACAAGCCAAAAACAATTGACGCTTTAAAGGACAATATTCGTGAAGCCATTGGTGAAATACAGCTGCAAACAATCGATAATGTGATTAAAAATTGGACCGATCGGGTAGGCTACTGCCGAGGCGGCCATTTGAATGAAATCATTTTCCATTACCAACCGGAAGGATTGTACTTTCAAACAAAAAAACAAATGTTGAGAAAATATTCAGTAGTTTTTTTTTTTTATAGCAAATTTTTTTTTTTGTAAAGATTTTTTTCTTTTTAAAGATTGCTGGTAATCATAGTGACACGTTTTTGAATACGAAACAATTTACAGATTTCCAATATCTTCGATAGTTTCGTTAAAATCGTGTCAACAAAAGCCTGCGCCTGATTAGCAAAAAAGGTTTGGACGGGGCTGGGTAAGTGGCTGGGTGTCGGTAGTCTTTGAACCAGCATGTTTTCGAATAAGTCCTGTATAAGGCATGTTCCTTAGTGTCTAAATTCGAAATAAGCAAAAAAAAAATCGATTGTTTGAAACCGCGAAGATAGACGACTCCCTTAAATTTTCAAATATCACTATGTGCGTATCTACTTTTAAACTAAGGCATATTACTTTATGCTTGTGGGAAATGTGTTAGCATGTCAGCTTGTTACGTGCGGGGCTCGAGCTTCGAATCTCATCACGAAACATAAAATTGTTTTTCCACAGAAATCGCTTTTGGCAAGGAATTAACAGTTCCGGTCGGAATCAGCATAAAATTGTAGATCCTTGAAATGCATGAGGTCCCGAGTTTTCCATAGATTTGTTGAACCACAATACTATATTATTTTATTTATTTTACTCCTGAATACTTGAAGTGGAATCTACTCAGAAAAACTGAATCTCATTCTTTTCTTCCGCCTACCCGATCATTGTAGTGTGTTCCAAGCGGAAATTCTGACGATTGAGGAGGTGCTGTCTTGGCTCAAAGAAAACGACATATGCTCCACGGATATTTGAATCTTCTCGAAAAGCCAAGCAGCCCTTAAATCTCTTGCCTCTGTCTCTACAAAATCTATCACGGTTCAAAATTGTAAAATGTCTCTGAGGGTGATGTCAAATCAGCTTAACATTCACCTTTCATGGGTGCCGGGAAACAGGGACATACCAGGCAACTGTATGGCAGCCGAACTAGCCAAAAAGTGCACGACCACCTCCCTACGCTCAGAATGGAACAACATAGGTGTACCTATAGCTACATGTAAACTCCTACTTATAGAAAAGACGCTTCAAGGATAACAAACACTAGATGGACTGAGAGTAACAACTGCCTTGCAACCAAAAAAGTTTGGCCGTGTGTAGACTCAAAACGCTCGAAGAGTTTGTTAGACCTGAACCGCCTATATCTAGGTTCTACCATAGGTTTTCTTACGGGACACTGTCTAATAGGAAGACACGCCAAAAGATTTGGTGTGCTTTCCAATGATTTCTGCAGAAGCTGCATGGACGAAGAAGAGGAAGAAACCATTCAACACCTTCTCTGTTCATGCCCTGCATTACTTCATAGGAGGAAAACTCATCTCGGTGAGTTCTTCTTCGATGATACTACCGACTTAGCTTACATAGAGCCTAAAAGTCTTTCAAAATACATTAACTTCCGAATGGTTCGACTAGCGGGTGATTAACCGGTTAGTCCCGAAATGGATTAATGGGTGTTCACCTCGTTAATCTTACTTCGGGTTTCTGAAATCAGTAGGTGATTAACTTGCTGATCTCTGTGGTATCACAATGGGCCCTTGCAGCCTAAGTATGTGTCAGGCATTGTACGTAGGCATTACTCATTGGCTGACAGCCACTTCCACCTTACCCAACCTAACTCCTGAATACCCTAAATTTCGTAAATGCGACGTTCACGCTACAAACGAAAAAGATTAAAGCTCACCTTTTGTGAGAATGGGAAGGGCGAAAAACGTAATATTCGCAAATTTTTAGGAAACCATCCACTAAAGCAACTTGAATCAAATGATCAATTGAAGGATAAAGTATTAGATTGCCTTTTGTACTCTTTCGAAAAAGCATATCTTCTTGTACTAATTTGGCTATGGCGGTACCGATTGACAGACACTCACTCGTTACTAAAATGTTGAAAACTGGAGCACCTCTAGACAGCAAAACTAGATCGCCGTCATAGTAGAACAAGCTTTTTATTTTTAGTACTCAAATTTAATTTCCAAATCAATAATAATGAAAAATATTTTTTTTTAAATCTGCATTGCAAATTTCCCAACCCAACCGAAACAACAAAGTCTAAGTGCAATCCAAAATAATTGTCAACAAACAATCACGTTCCGATTTCTTGTTATTTAGACCTTGACCGTGGCGAACCAATTATAACGATTTTATTTATGTCTTCCTCATCCCACAATTGCAAATTTAATTTGTACAAAAAATATTACTGTCAAACGAACTCAAATGAACTTCATTATTTCATAACATTTCAGCAGACACATTTGTTACTAATTAAAAGCTATTTCACTGTTTTTAGTCACCAGCCACGACGACGATACTTCAACCCAATCAATCAAATATTCTCCCAGCAATTTGTGTATTAATTAATCCAATAAGCCATGGCCGAGGAACCATTTAAACCAGTTGAATGACGATTCAACTTCAATCACATTTCGTATTCATAGAACGATTGGTCGAACGCACTTGGCACAGTCAATCCATTTCAGCAGCTGATGGCAAGAGTGTGTGTATCTAAGGTACCTTATACCTTTCGGGGGAGGTTGGAAGACTACGTCCAGCCACATTAATCGACTTAAAACGAGATCGAAAGTAAGGCAAACGAAGTCATATACATATTGCAATTAATTTGGAATAATTTCAATTATTTCCACAAATTTTATAAATGGACACACATGGTTTCGGGTTGACAAATTACAATGAAGCGTGTGAAGGAGATAAGTAGTCTTGCCTTGGATGTGCGAACGTGCCATGTCGACGGTATTTACGATTGGAATAAATCACTTTAGTATAAAAGCAGCCAGACTGGTTAAAGAAGGCATCACTTTCAATCCAAAGTACCAAAGACAACTATCAACATGTTCAATCTCGTAAGTCGAAGTCATTATTCATCGAGCTTTGGATTAATTGACAAGGACCTCCTTTTTTCTTTCAGTTCACTTTTTGCTTGATGGCCGTCATCGCCTTGGCCGCTGGTGCTGCTAAGCCAGGCATTGTCGCTGCTCCACTGGCATACTCTGCATATTCATCACCTTTGATCGCTGCCTCACCTTACACAGCTGCCTACACTGCTGCGGCTTACAGTTCTCCATTGATTGCTTCTCCGTACTATGCATCACCTTACGCTGCCGCCTATAGTGCATATCCTTATGCATCCGCTCCACTCCTGCTCCGTCGTTAATCAGTGAAACAAAGCTAACCACTTACTTCCTACTTTCCACATCCTCCTCGCTCTTCAGTTTGTTGATATTTTGTAAGAAAAAAGATGAACTTTTTTTTAGCTTAAATTGAAAACAAATAAACCCTTTAAAAGATGAATAGGAAGTTTTACTACGAATACGAATGTTGTGTCCGTGCATTGCCTGCAGACGTAGACAAGGAAATGATGTTTTAGAGAGAAATAAAAACACAAACAAACACACGCAGCAATACCAACGTTTCACTAACAGGATAGCATATCCTGTTTTCACTTTCATGACACAAAGGGACCAACAGTTCATGTAGCCAGAAAGGTCCCACAGTGTTACAGATTTGATTTAACTTCCTGCAAACGAAGGCTTCAGGCAGACAGGTATGCTCTAGCAAACCAAGTTAATTAGAAGGTTAATTAGAGACCATTCGGTCCATCAGAATAAATTGGATGTCATGGGTTTGTTGAGTTTATTGGACTTGTGTCATTTTAGCTCGTGGTTTTTGTGCTTGATTAGTACCTGCGAAAATTGTAAACACATTTTTTGATCGGAATTCAGAACCAAACATGTCGGTCAAAGAATGTGTGAAAAGCACAAAACGATTGCAAGCCATTTACTAATTTAGAAAGCGACACACAAGCATGGCTCTACGACTACTTCATTACCAACTTTTGGCTTTATAAAATCGAACTCTCTTAATAAAATATTTTCAAATGAAATTTTCGAAAGCAAAAAGTCATTGATGCAGAAATTAAGCACGGCTGTGTCAATTGAAAACCTATGTTTTCCGGCGTTAAGAGCATCGTGATTTTAAAGGGATCACAGCTCTACCACTTAGTGATCCGTCAGTGAAGTGCGCCGTTCTTAACCAATTTTCTTAACAGTAAACCAATTTTTTACTAAATATTAATGAACATTTTTATGTTATGCCAATATTTGAACCCGCAGGCAGTTGTCGATTAATAGCCCAGTCATTATAGTAAGTTCACTTCGGAATTTGAGATACCCAGCTGTAAACTTGTATAAACTTTTATTTTGACACCACAAAAGTTGTATCAAAACCTACATACTGTAGGGTGTCAGCGTCTATTAAAAATCAAAGGTCAAAGGTAAAAAAAATCCTTTTTTGCAAATATATCGTTTCCTATCGGTTTTTTGCTATTTGTGTCTATTACAATATTGTAGAAGATTAAATTCTCTAAACTTTTGCCTCAAAAGTTTTTTTTATACGTTGAACCGTTTTCGAGATAGAGGCCAGAGTGCACAAGGTTAGAGCATAATTCAAGGTCATCCGCAAATCCGAAACTAGATAAAATATCCAACAGCCTTTTCGATCCATATCTTCTGTGAAGAAATACAGAAAGGCTTAATAGTAGCGGTGATGAAAAAGTTCGTTCCCGTATGGCCGCCATTATTGCATTTCTTATTGATGTTCATTTCGCTTTTAAATTATCTATTTTTCCTTTTTTGTTTTTCACCATAGCTTCTTGTAAAAAATGCAATAATGTTTAAGGAACTTCTTGATTAATATTATCACATTTTACTGGGAGGTGGATAAGATTTGCTTTCAACTATTGATGAACGGATATCTTCTCTAATGATAGCTGCTACAACTTCTACAGTTCTTAGTCTTTCTGCTTCAGGGTCTAATTTTTTACTATCGCTTTTGATAGAATATTGGTAAGTCCATCACGAAGCCGAAGGTTTAGTTTTTGGCTTTCGTGCTTCGTGGCAGGCGCTAAAAAAAATTAATTTTCGTTTTTCGTAGAAGTTTGCTCTAACCGTGCGCGCTCTGTCTTCTATCTCGAAAACGGTTCAACGTATTAAAAAACTTTTGAGGCAAAAGTTGTAGAGAATTCAATCTTCTACAATATTGTAATAGACACAAATAGCTAAAATCCATAGGAAACGAGATATTTGCGAAAAAGGATTTTTGTGACCTTTGACCTTTGGTTTTCAATAGACGCTGACACCCTACAGTATGTAGGTTTTGATACAATTTTTAGGGTGTCAAAATAGAAGTCTTTACAAAATTACAGCTGGGTATCTCAAATTCCGAGATTCTTGCCTAATTTTGACTAAAATGACTGGACTATAAGAGCATCAATCGGATGGCTCACCGCTGAGTTGGGTAACTCAATTGTACAAGGAAGCTTCAATTGTTAAGTTCCCGACCTCGACCTTCTGAAATAAAGACTTCTTTTGCCTAGCGCTGAGTTTTTATACCTCAGCCTTAAGTACTCTAGGTGTACCATTATATGATTTCGGTTGGTTCACTCAAGCTCATATCTTAGCCATTATTATAGTACATATTTGTTTAATTCCACTTCTTCAATCTCTATCGCAAGCAAGGCAAATAAGTAAAGCAAGGAAACAAGAGCAGTGTCCTCAATCTGTTTTGGAACTTTTTGACCTGCAATAGGCTTTAATAGATAAGTTGCCTCGACACAAAAACTACCAGCATCAGCAACATAACCGATTGCTTGAAGAATGGCATTTGAGTCAGTCCATCAAGTAACTCCATCTACAGTTTTTAGTCCCAGCTTGGCTGCCAGAGGTGCGTTATATGCAAAAGATAACAGACCAAACCCATCATGATAAAAATATTGATTGGATGCAGTTGGAATGACCAGCCAAAAAGGAGCTTACTTCAGGATACTGGCGAAAGCAATGATATGCAGGGTAAAGCAGTGTTACAAAGTGCAACGTAGTGTAATTTATTTCGAAATGTAACGCATAGTCACGAAGTGTAATGCAGTGTTACAATGAAACAATGTGCAATATAGTGTCACAAAATATAACTTAGTCTTTCGAAATATCGCGCTTTTTTTTTAAGTATGAAGCAATGTCACGAAGCTCAGTATCAAACGATACCACGGAGTTTAACGCAACGCAACGGAGTGTAACGCAATATTTTGAAGTGTAACGCAGTATTTCTAAGTGTAAAGCAGTATTTTGATGTGTAAAGCAATGTCACGAGACTCAGTGTCACAAAATGTTAGTTACTGTTACCAAGTGACAAATGGTTCATCAATGTCACTTTGTATTACGAAGTGTTTCGATGCACAGGCGGATAGTTTAACCAGTTGGTGTTCGGTTTAGGCATTTCTCATCCCAACAAAAAACACGGCGCTCCAAATGAAACAAAATCAAACGTGAGATTGAGTCGTATCTCTGGCACTGCTGATGATGTTATTGCGTTTGTGGATTATGTTGCTGTTGCTGATGATGGCCCTGCTTATGAAATGGATATTGTCAATATTTCTGTTGACGGCGTTGTTGTTGCTGATGTTTCCTCTACTGCTGTTTCTAATACTGCTGTTTCCCCTGTTGCTGTTGATGGTTTGGCTATAGATGATGTTTTTAACGTTAAAGATCGTAGTGCACTACCCCCCGTTGGAGCACTCAATATTTATTACCAAAATGTTGGAGAAGTAAGAACTAGATTAAGTGATTTGTATTTATATTTTGCTTCTCAAGACTATGAAATAATTGTACTAACTGAAACTTGGCTAAATGATAGTCATCTCACATCAGAATTATTTCAAAGCAATCAATATGTTGTTTATAGAAAAGATCGTTGTCCGGTGACAACAAGTTTAGATAGAGGGGGAGGAATAATTGTTGCCATTCATGCAAAGTATGTATCAAGACAAGTTGATCTATTATCTTTAAACATCGACAGAATTTTGGATGTTGATCAACTCATTGTTGTTGTAAGCTTACGTAAAAATGTAAATTTGTTAATAAGCGGAAGTTATATTCCGCCAAGAAGTCCTCTTGAACTTTATAATATTCATTTACAAAACTGCCGATCTATTCTTAATACATTGGGTCCATCTGACCATGCCATTTGTCTTGGAGATTTTAATATAGGAGAAGTAAACTGGAAATTTGATTCAGATGAAAAATGTTTAGTTCCTTTCAATGTAAAAACTGAAGTTGAAATTACTGTTATTGATTTTTTTAGTCAATTTGATATGTTGCAAATGAATTATGTGAAAAATTCGCTCAATCGAATATTGGATTTAGTATTTGTTGATAAAGACTTCGAAGTAAACTTAGGTAAACTTCAATTTCCAGCTGTAGAAATAAACAGCATCATGTTTGCTTATCAATTAATTGTAAACTTATGACTTTTATCCCTCTATCCAATCAAAGCATTGTATTTTATGATTACAGAAGGGGTAACTTTGATGCAATGAATGAGTTTTTTAATTCAATCAATTGGGTCGCTCTAATTGAAAACCAAGACCTAACTCAATCGTTCTATAACTTCAAATTGTACTTAAAGTATGCATCTGACAAATTTATTCCCATAAGAACGAAAATTCTTAATTCTAATCCGCCATGGTTTAACAAAAGACTACCAAACCTCAAGAATAGAAAAAACAAGGCTTATAAAGTATATAAAAAACATATAAATAGCGTGATATGCCATCAAAATTATTTAAAGGCTTATAAAAGTTTTGATATGTTAAATAAGTTTTTGTACAGCAAATATGTGTTAACTGCTGAATCACTAATTAAAAATAACAGCAAAAATTTTTGGAGCTTTATAAATACTAAAAGAAATAACATATAGGTTAGCCAAACTGCATGGAATATACTGGATCCACATCTAGTGACATGCCCACAATATGTAATATCTTTGCTGATTATTTTGAGTCCGTATATGACCCCATGAAGCCGAATGATCTTCCAGATTTTTCTTCAGCAAATGTGGTTGATATAGATAGCTTTCATTTTAGCGTGGCAGAAGTTTCAGAAGCACTGAATGCCATAGATGAAAACAAAAGCGAAGGTCCTGACGGTGTTTCTCCAATAGTTGTAAGAAGATGTGTTGCATCACTCGCTTTACCATTGTGCAAGATTTTCAAGGCCTCTCTAAATACTGGACAGTTTTTAGACGAATGGAAAAAGACTTTTATAACTCCGATTTTCAAATCAGGCTCGAAGCAAAAAGTGTGCAATTACCGGCCGATTTGTAAATTATCGGTTATTCCAAAATTGTTCGAGAAGATTGTGTGTGACAAGATTAATTTTCTTACTAAACAAGTCATATTTGACTCACAGCATGGATTCGTTCAAGGAAGATCTACAGCCACAAATCTTACGATTTTATGTGACTCAGTTATAAATGGTTTTATAAAGGGTTGTCAGACCGATATTATATTCACTGATTTTTCCAAGGCGTTTGATAGGGTAAATCATGAAATCTTATTATACAAACTGTCTAAAATAGGATTCAGTTCAAATTTTTTAAAGTGGATTTGTTCATATCTTTTAAATCGACTGCAATACGTTAAGATAGTTAAATTTATGTCAAGATGTATTAAGGTTACTTCAGGAGTTCCACAAGGAAGTCACATTGGCCCATTATTGTTCAATTTATTCATAAATGATATACCAGATATTTTTCAGCATTCGAAACATTTATTGTATGCAGATGATCTAAAAATATTTAAATACATAAACACAGTCTTATGACTTTCTTTTGCTTCAGGAAGACTTAACAAAGCTGGTGTAAGAAAAATCAACTCTTTCTAAATGTGTCCAAATGCGAAAGTTTTATATGTTGCAGGAAAAAGTCGTTTATAGTTTTTGATTACTCTATCAATAGTATAACACTAGAAAAGGTTAGTCAAAAAAAGGACCTAGGAGTTATTTTAGACCCCAAGTTATCTTTCACTCTTCATATTGATTATATAGTCAATAAAGCCTATAAGATCCTAGGTTTTATTAAACGAAATGCAAAAGAGTTCTCAGATCCTTTTCAACTGAAAACGCTTTATGTAGCACTTGTTAGGTCTATTCTTGAATATGGTTCCGTGGTATGGAATCCATGTTATAATACACATGCTTATAGAATAGAAAAAATTCAAAAAAGCTTTACGAGATATGCTTTTAATAAGCTGAACTGGCATATTGAAAGGCCACCATATAATGTCAGGTGCCTACTTTTCGACATAGGAACACTTGAGCTTAGAAGGAAATATTTCTCAATTATGATAATAGCAGATGTCATTAAAGCCCATATAATTTGCCCAAACTTGCTAGAGCGAATTGATTTTTATTCTCCTAGGAGTCTCCGTTTACCTTTTCATTTCCGGGAAACATTCATGCCTACTAATTACGGTAGGAATGGACCAATAGCTCGTTGCATCAGAGAAACTAACGAAGTAGTCGATCTTATTGACATTTTAAACTATTGTTCTAGGTATTCTTTCAAGAAAAATGTCTTGTTCGTATTGCAAACGCTCTAACATTTATCATTTATTATTTATTATTCTACTATCTCTATTATGTTTATTATTGTATTTATTACTATTATTCTATATACTATATTATTATTTTTTTTTTTTTGTAATCTAAATGAGAATATAAATCTCTACTTGATGAAATAAACTAAACTAAACTAAACTAATTTCAGTAATCGACAGACTCATGTTCGAAATGAAACTCATCTGAACGAAGTGTAATTCAGTGTTACAATGTCACAAAATGTTATGCAGTGTCCTGAAGTTCAACCCAATGACACAAAGTGTGACGCAAGTCACAAAGTGTAACGCAATGCAACAAAGTAAAAGGCAATGGCACAAAGTGTAACGCAATGTCACAAAGCAAACGCAATGGTACAAAGTGTAAGGCAATGCCACAAAGTGTAACGCAATGTCAAAAAGTGTGACGCAATTTCACAATGTGTTACGCATTATTTCAAAAACTGAAGCAATGTAATGAAACTCAGTGTAACGCGACACCACAAAGTGTAACGCAGTATTTCAAAGTGTAAAGCTATATAACGAAGCATAGTGTCATAAAGCGTCCATAGTGCCATGTAGTACAGCATTGTAACATAGTGCTTCACAGGACAGTGTAATGCTTTTCAGTATAATCGAAGGAATTTTTTGCGTGACTAAATCAAACAGCCAAGTTTATAGTTGAAGCAGAGCTTTATAACACTAAAATCAAAAACGATTGTCGAGGTTCGCTCTGATTACAAGTTACGACCAACTCGTCATGAACATTTTCGCCCACACTATTAGCACTTGTCGCATTTTAATAAGAATCCTTTCAGAAAATACAGAATCTCTTCTCATAATCGTTTAAATCATGAGATTGAAGCTTTTCAGTTTTCATTCACATTGTTCCATGGTCCTCCTCCACTAGGCATATCGATCGTTTCTAAAGAACTCTTCGATGACCCCTCCACAGCTCTTTCAAATTCCCATTTGATGACTTTTTTGTTGAGACACAATGTTCATTTCAATTACAAATTTCAGCAAAATATGAGCGAAACTCCGCCTTAAGAATAAAGATGTCAACTCCTAGTACTTTAAGAAGTAGAAGTAGACGTTGATATTTAGAAAGCACCACCAGCACCGTAGAAATCATCCTCAGACTCGTTAAAACAAAAATCAGATTTAATATCGAAGGAAATGGCGATACAATTTGTTTTTGTTATGATTGCATATTTTATTCATCAATATTTCTCAAGAGCATATTATTATATACCTGTATTCATATACCAAAGTGTTTTCGATTAGCCGTCAAACCCTTAAGCGTCAAACACAAGCACACTCAAACCAAATGAGACAGAAAATACCAATTTAATATGAAAACAAAAACCAAGCGCCACGCAAAAGCATAAGGAAGAATCACATCCTTGTTGTGTGTTATGTTACAGATGCTGCTGTCATTGCTGCTGCGATGACAGTTCTTCAGAGGGTCATCAAATACAACACGAAGAGCAATACACACGAGGGTCCCACTCTCACTCACTCATTTATCCATCTTTCCTCTAAATGAGCCACCACATGCTGTGTGTTTGGGTATGTTCAGCAAATGTCACCGTCAATGGTCTACTTAAGAGCGTTGTTAGGTTCCGTTGTCAAAGCTGTTAGCTTTGCCGTATCGCGTTAGTACACAAACGCCCACCCACCCACTCACACACTGTACATGTATAATATACTCGTTAATGTGCGCCAAAAAGGAAATCAAAAAGCAATAGGGTGGTGAAAAGGGATAATGAGAAAAACGTTCAATACAACTGAGAAAGGGAATAGCTTATTGTTAGAATAGTTTGACATGTCTTTGTATCATCTGTTAGCGAATTGAGAAACTGGCGAAATTGAGAAAATTAGCAGACAAGCATGTTCGAGAATTAAATGTCAATATGGGGATGTGGCAGAACAAGATTTATTGTTTTCGCTAGGGGAGTTCGAGACAACATGGTTCTTTAGTTTGGATTTTAAAGGGCGTACTCACCAGTGGTGTCACACAGATTTATTTTCTATGCTGACAAAGTACCTATCCGAACTAACGCAAAAGGAAATCGAATTTCGGGAGAAATTGACTTAAATCGCGTTTTAAATTAAATTGCTTGTTGACACTTTTCATTTCTAGTCCAGCAGTGCAAATGAAATGAACTTGTCGATTATGAACTACTTTTGGTTGGGTTTGGTTGGAATAAATTGAAAATGCATGCAGTTAGATGCATTGAAGCAACTTTCAAATGAAAACAACATTGTGTGCTTCGGTGAGCGTAGTTGTTAGAGGTGTGGAACTTTTCTGTAAAAGGTTTGCTTTAACGTGTGTGGCACTAGGTTACCCTGCATGACACTTTGTGACAGTGAGCTTCGGGACATTGCTATTCACACTGTGGTAAAGCGTTACACTTCAAAACCCTGTGTATCACTTCGAAACACTACGTTATCTTTTTTATGTTTTGAGTCTTTATGACTGCGTAACATCTACGGCAACGGTAAAAAAAAACAGCTGTGTTTCATCTCAGATCAGATGCATGGGAAGCATTGAACGAGATCAACAGAGAAGAGCAGATGACAAAGAGCACGATTCCTTTTTAACCAAAAGAATAAGCGAGAGTAAAATAGAATGCAGTAAAGCAGAAATAACCGCTATTCAAGAAATGCAACCGAATGGACTGGGCAAAATGAAAAGAACATTTATTTAATTTTTAGAGCAAGTTATCAGCTATAACATGGTAGGTGAGCTCCTCCTGACAATTCGCATTAAGGTTATATTCGTCAACATAGGCACGATATGCGTCCATCCGACCGTTCCATGCACAGGAGAAAAAGACAAACTTTCTTTGAATTATTTTCATGCGCTCCACGAGTAGAAAGAAGAGAAATGTCTGGAACGTAATAGTTAGATTGTCTGCAAATACGTGTAGTTTCAAGCTTTGAATCTTCGAAAAACTGATTTGTGTTGAAGTGGCAACGTGCATTGGACTTAATAACTAACACATGCCACTCCGAACGATAGAGGGCACTCACCTGGACAGAGAGAGGGGAATAATTGCCCCCCCCCCCCTCCCCCCCGCACAGTATTGACGCAGTATATACTGATTTCAGCAAGGCTTTTGACTCAGTTAACCATGAAACTTTGATTAGGAAGCTTGAAGTTTTAGGTTTTCATTCTCAGTTGCTTAGTTGGTTATCATCGTATCTAATTGGAAGATCACAAAAGGTTCTGGTTGGTAGTACTTTTTCGAACGAGTTCACGTGCTCTTCGGGTGTTCCACAAGGTAGCCATTTAGGTCCCCTTTTATTTTTATAATTTATTGATGATATTACTTCTGTCATAAAATATTGTGAATATCTTCTATATGCTGATGATCTGAAGATGTTTTTAAAAATTGGTAACTTCAATGATTGTCTGTTAGTTCAGTCAGACCTCAATTCTTTGTCAATGTGGTGCTCTAACAATGGCCTGAATTTTAATATTAGTAAGTGCAATTCAATTTCTTTTTTAAGGAAAAGTAATTGTCATTTGTTTGATAACTACATTGATTCAAAAACAATTAGTAGAGTCACTAACATTAAAGTCTTTCGTACAAAAACCATTTTGATTATTTTCTTAGCAAAGCCAATGTGATGGTTGTATTCATTAAACGAAATGCAAAAGAATTTAGAGACCCTTTCGTCCTTTTAACTTTGTATAATTCTCTTGTGAGATCGATTTTAGAGTATGCTGATGTTATCTGGAGCCCTGCTTTCATTACACATTCTAATCGATTAGAAAGGATCCAAAGACGATTCACTAAATTTATATTTTTCCAAGTGCGTTGGTACCCGCAACCTGATTATAGGGCTAGATGTTAATTACTAGGGATAAAATCATTAGAATCTAGGCGAACTATTCATGGTGTAACATTAATAAGAGACTTACTATGTAACCATATAAAATGTCCTACGCTACTTGCTCTAGTACCTATTAATGTACCATCAAGATCTTTGAGATCAAGAATGTTTTTAAAAGAAAAATTGCATAGATCGATATTTGGAAGTAATGAAACTATATCTAGATATATTGGGGATTTCAATGAAGCTTTAATCGTGAAAAATTTAAACTAGAAGTCTTATATTTATTCACATTCTAGTTATTATTTTTCTTGGAATGCAAGTATCAATTATCTGTTAGCTGTAAAATTGCTTGTAGGTTAATTAACAAAATAAATAAATAAATAAATAAATAAATAAATAAATAAGAAATGAATTGGCAAAAAATTTAAGGTCCCTTCCATTCCCTCACAAGGTATGGTTGAGAGAAACACGCTAGGCCCCGGGGTCTCCGCTCTGTTGCTCCGCCCTATTTACTTATTTTATGTTTGGTTCATTCCGAACTGTTCTTCCCAAATATTGAATTTATTAATTAAAATCTTTCTAAACTGAGCCTCTCAAGCAAACATGTAATGTTTGGCGACGCGACGACGAGCTCAAAACTCTTGGAGAAAAGCCAAGATTTCAGATTGAAACCGCATTAATTCAAGCAAATTTATTATTTATTCTAAACGTTTATCAGTTATATTCAATTAAATTTTGCTTACCATGGCTGCCTCGCCAGCACCACAAATCTTCAACACAACTAACTCCTTTATTACTTACAACCCAAACAAAACTTTAAAAACACCCTCATATCGCTTTTAGTCGTATTCATACCGTAAATCGCTTTCTAATATCCACAGCCATATCTTTTTCCATTTTTCATATAATATTCCAATTCTGCCCACAATGACTTGTGTGTCAAAGAAATTTATGCATTTCCCCACGGACAGTAGACGGCAAACTTTCGTTTAAAAATAAAATTTAACGAGAAAAACGTCTGATATTTTTTTGAGATATCCTTGGGAAACTTAAATGTTGTTTTCTTTGCCATTCCTTTTATTTTTACTTTGTTATTTTCATTTCTTTTTTTTTTTTTTCTATTCGACCAGTTCGCCATACTCGACAACACACAAACAAGCATCCTTCGTTGGGCACATTATGCAAAACAGTTATGGCATGGCATAAATAAAATCAAAACAGATACCATCGGTAAACACATGACATTGTGTGTTGATACAAAAAAAAAAAGGATTCCACAGAGTTTTGCACCTAAGTACAAGGAAGCCTTGTAGAAGTTTTCAGAAGCTGAAAGGTTTATTTTTACATTATTTTGAAGCCATTTGTGAAGCAAGACTTTTTAAATTTTATTTCGTCACATTTTTTTAACCAAAGAGATTGTGACAATCGTAGGGAAGGGAAAAGAGGAACACATTTCTCTCACATTTTTTGAGACAAAATGAATAAAATATTCTCATAAATTTCGTTTTCGTTTAATTATTTAAAATTATTTTCTGTTTGCTTTTCGAATTTGGTTTTTCTATTATGGAACCATCAAAGCATCAGAAGACAGTGCTTCTGATTAGTATCGTTAGACAAATTCAGAAAAAGAGAATGCTTGATGTTGCAGAAAAAACAAAACTTGACTTGCTGATTTTTCTTCCCATATATTTTCAAAAAAAATTAAGTACATATTTTGAAAGCATTGTCAAAAAACGACTTGTTCACATTTAAAAAGAAATTGATAAAAATTCAAGTTCTGTGTCATTAAAATTGTATAGGTACTTACTTCGGGGGTATTGCAGATGTCACTTTTATCGCTTTTCTTTTTTGCGTATCATACACTATGACATTTATATTCATTGAAAGTTCAAGGATTTAGACATAATAAGCCATACGCACGATTGAGAACTTGTTTACGTAAAGTAACTAAAATAACGCAAAGTTAAGCAAAGATGTTGGCACCTAGTTAAGCAAAGTTACGCAGAGTTTACAATGCTACGCAAAGTAACTCAATTTCGAGCAAATTAAAGTTATGCAAAGTTATGAAAAGTTATGTAAAGTTATACAAAGTTGCGTTACGAGAAGATAAGCAAGCTAACGCACAGCTATACCAATACGCACAGACAAGCAGATTTACGTAAAGTAACACAAAATTCTGCAAAGTTACGTAGAGTTACGAAAAGTTACGCAGTTTCACGCAAGTTAGCAGAGTTACACAAAGATAAACACAGTATTGCAAGGATACGCAAACTAGCGCAAAGTTAAGCAAATATGTATACTCAAGGTTATGCAAGGTAGCGCAAAGTTGTTGTTGCGCAACGATACACATTTAAGCCAACATAAGCAAGTTTACGCAAAAATACGCACAATGTTACGACAGTGGGAATCAGTGGATCCAATCAATGAAAACATCAAGGCGTTGTAGAAACCTTCAAAATATTTATGATTAAACAAAAAACACTTATAAAGGGTTTTCCAATAGGTATGATATGATTTTGCAGTGGCGTTTCGGCCATTTGTAGTATGTCATGATCTCTCATTTGTTTTTTATTGCATTCAGTAGAGTTTACATTTCGCTATTGGACCACCGTTAATAAACGTCGTGAACTTTCTGTTTTTGCCTTGGAACAACTTGAAATCGATAACGATTTTCTTAAAAAAATCATCTCTTCCGAAGAAGCTCACTTTTATTTGATTAGTGCGTTAAATAAACAAAACTGGCGATGAAAATCCACAAAATATTCATGAAAAACCATTACATTCACCTAAATTGACAGTTTGGTGTGGTTTTTGGGTTGGTGGAATCATCGGTCTGTACTTCTTTCAAAATGAAACTGGTAACACCATTACTGTCAATGGAGAGCGGTATAGATCGATGATAACCAACTTTTTATGTTCGAAATTGGAAGAAATTGATTTTGACAACATTTGGTTTCAACAAAACGGAGCTACGTGTCACACAGCAAATGCAACAATTGAATTATTGCGAGAAAAATTTAGAGATTCGATTATTTCAAGATATGGTGATATTGAATGGCCTCCAAGAAGTCGTGATTTAACACCATTAGACTATTTCTTGTAGGGTTATTTGAAGTCATTGGTCTTTCAAAATATACCAGATTCTCTTCAAGCTTTACAAGTCAATACTGAACGTGCCATTCATGATATACGACTTGATTTAGTGGAAAAAAGAATTTGTTGCTGCGGGAGAAAACGTGGTGGCCATTTGAATGACGTTTTATTTAAAACTTAAATGTATTGATTGCACTGCACATTAAAAAAAAAATATTTGAATTTCCTTAACAAAAAGTGTGTTTTTTCAAAAAAGAAATCATATCACTCTTACTGGAAAACCCTTTACTATAAAAGAATTTTGCGAAGCAATTTTAAAAAATTACAAAAAACATTGTGAAAATTTGGGAAAAAAGTTTGATGGACATCTAAAAGTTCTTTTAATAAATTTGTATTATGATATAAAATAAGAGAGTTTTCATTTTGGTGCAATAATAAACGCAACTAAATTAAATAATAATGATGAGAATTTCTTACATTCAAAATAAATTTATGGAGCTAGAAAACAACTAACTATGTTCCCTAAAAACTCTTTATCGTGTGGGTATTTTTTTAAGTTTGAAAGAGGAATCAAAACCTTAACAAAATCCAAAAACCAAATAGATTACGGAAACAATGATTTTTTGAAAGAAATAAAGTCTGTAGCAATTCACCGCAGATGTCGCAAAGAATACATACTCAAGAGCTGGGATTAATAATATGATCAACCCAAAAAATGTAGCAGGATCTTCAAAACATCGAAAAAGATTTACAAAGAAATGTGATAAGAAAAAGAAAAAAATTTGTTAAGTAACAATGTTTTTTATTAAACAAAAGGAAAACTTAACGATCATAACTCAAACAAGTTATTTTTATAACAATGTTTTCTTATAAGAATATACAAGTAGTGTATAAAGCTTTTCTTAGTTTAGCTTAGAAACTTTTTTGTTTTAAAAATCACAGTAAAGCAGGAATTTGAAGTATTTTAGAGCGGTGTTTGGAATAAGAAATAAACTAAGTAGAAAAAATTTGCTACGTAGTGTTGTATATTTAATAAAATGACTTGGTGGTGGCACCTGAACTACATACTGTTTGAAGTCGATTAACGTAAAAACATTTCTTCTCTCTTAAATATTAGGAATAACTGTAGAGATAGAGAGGAATATTTTATACTTGATGTTAGCTAGTTTTAAGATGATGGATCAGTCAATAAATAGAAGCTGAACTAGTGAGTCTTTTCTTTCCTCTTTCTCTCCGACATAACAGAATGGCGACGAGGATGGGATAGTTGATAATCGAAGTAAAATCGCGTGTACAACCAAAGTTTTTTTTGTATTGAATTTTTTACTCAAATGCCGGGACCATCAGACGACAAAAATACAGTTTAACCAAAAATTGAAGAAAGAATTGAAGCAAAAATAATCATGAGTGAGGTGAGACAACCTATTATTGGTCAAGTTGAGACATATATTCCTGGTGAAGATTTCGATTTGTGGGTCGACAGAATGGAGCTATTGCTCAAGCTAAATAAAATTGTTGACGACCAAACTAAAGTGGAGTATTTCATTACTCTTGGAGGTGGTGAGCTTTATAAAGTTTTAAAGTCGTTGGCATCTCCTACAAAGCCAACGGATCTTAAATACGCAGATATGTTAGATAAGCTAAAAAATCATTTCCAGCCCAAGAAAAACGTCATTGCAGAGCGATACAAGTTATTCTTACGAAATCAAAAGGCACACGAATCAATAGCAGAGTACATTATTGCAATTAAGTCTATTGCACAAGAGTGTGATTTTGATACATTTTTGGAAGCGGCACTACGAGACAGGTTGGTTTGTGGAGTACGGAATGATAAGTTACGGACAATTTTGCTAAATGAAGAAAAGTTGACTTGGGACAAAGCAAAATCCAAAGCTCTCACCTTCGAGATGACAGAAAAAGAGGTTAAAGACATGAGTGCAGTGAATCCTAGTAGAGTTGACAGTATTCGGGGGAAAGATGATGGAAAACGGGGTGCAAGACCGGAGAAAAATTCGACATTTAGAGGTTATTCAAACCAGGGTAGGCAACGAAGTATACCTAGACATCGATCTATAAATCAGAGAAAGGAAGGTGGCTCAAGGGCATTGTGCTACAGGTGTTCTAAGCCGGGACATCGTGTTAGAGATTGTCACGTGGTGGTTTGCTATATTTGTTCAGAACCGGGACATTACGCGTCTGCATGCAAAAAAGGAAATAAAAAACAGTCTGGTGGAAAGACTAATCATATTGAGGAGATTGATGATGACCAGTACGTAGATGATTTGCATAATTTAAGAGTAGGAAATATTTATAATATTGATGGTGTTGGTGATCCTTTATATATATATGTAAAAATTAATGAAAATCGTGTCAAAATGGAGTTAGATACCGGTGCATGCTCTAGTATAATGAATTTAGAAGATTTTTGGAAATTAAATTTAAAAATTTATGAAAAGAGTGATATGAAGAAAAGATTGCATGTGATAACGGGCGAACAGGTCAAAGTAGTTGGAGTGAGCGAGGTTGAGGTTAATTATAATAACAGGATTAGTAAGGCTGATCTTACAGTTGTTGATTCCCGGAGTTCGTTTGTACCTCTCTTAGGTCGAAATTGGCTGGATATTTTTGTTCCTAGCTGGAAGTATTTGTTGCTTGAGGAAAATGGAGGTCAAATTAGTTCGCTAGATGTAACAAGAGAAATTGACGTGTATAGGAAAAAGTTTCCGAATGTCTTTGAAAAAGATTTAAACACTGCTATTAAAAATGTAGAAGCGGAGATATTTATAAGGGAAGATAGTAAACCAATATTTTTTAAGCCTTATACTGTGCCATATGGGTTAAGAGATAAGGTTAATACGGAATTGAATAGGTTAGTGGAAGCAGGAATAATTAAGCCGGTTATGAGAAGTCAGTGGGCTTCACCTATAGTGGCCGTGCCAAAATCTGATGGAAGTATTCGAATTTGTGTTGATTGCAAGGTAACAATCAACAAATATATTGAAAAGCACCATTATGCGTTTCCAAGAATGGATGACATATTTGCAAATTTAGGAAGTTGTGCATGTTTTTGTTTACTTGATTTGACTGGTGCGTATCAACAAGTAAAGCTTTCAGATGCTTCAAAGCATCTACTAACAATTAACACTGACAAAGGGTTATTTTAATGTCAAAGACTTACGTATGGGGTCAGCTGTGCACCGGCAATTTTTCAGTCCACTATGGACAAAATTTTGGCAGGAATTGAAAATGTCGAGTGCTACATCGACGATATTATTATCGGAGGAAAAAGTTTTGAGGATTGCAAACAGAATTTGCAGATCGTTTTTGAGAGATTAAGCGAGTATAACGTTCGAATTAATGAGAATAAATGCAAGTTTTTTGAAAAAAGTGTGAAGTATTTAGGGCATATCATAAGCAGTGAGGGTATTAAGCCGAATCCAGAAAAGGTGAAAGCAATTTTAGAGGCCCCCAAGCCAGCAAATCTGCAGCAATTACAGTCGTATTTAGGACTTGTGAACTTTTATGGAAAATTTATTCCAAATTTATCTAAAAAGTTAAAGAATATGTATGGTTTATTGAAAAAATCAAATAGCTATGAGTGTACTGGGGAATGTCAAAAAGAATTTGAGGACAGTAAAGGGCATTTGTTAGAAAACAATTTGTTGGTGCATTATGATGAACGTTTGCCCATCATTATCGCTTGCGACGCAAGTCCATATGGTGTTGGTGCAGTTTTGTCCCACTTGGTAGATGGGGTAGAGATGCCAGTACTTTTTACAAGTACCACGTTGAGTAAAGCTGAAAGGAATTATTCTCAGCTACATCGTGAAGCCTTAGCAATAATTTTTGCTATTAAAAAGTTTCACAAATATGTGTATGGCAGAGAATTCACCATTATAAGTGACCATCAGCCTCTGAGGGAAATATTCAACCCTTCCAAGTGTACACCACCAGTAGCGGCAGCGAGGCTCCAAAGATGGATAATTTTTATGGGAATGTACAGTTACAAAATTGTACACCGAAGCGGAAAATTGTTGGCAAATAAGAGAAGAGCGTGAAAAAAAATTGAAGTAGATCTGCTACATTATGTACCAAATATTCATCTCATGCTCAAGAATAGTAAAGTGGTGTTTAAGAGACTTTGAAATGCTGAAGAAACAGTGCCATCTCTTAAAGCATTTCGATTGACAAAACCTTCAAATAGAAGATTTTCATTTCAAAATGAATGTTTTTTTTGTTGAGAAGAGGACTACATGATAAATAAAATAAAAAGTAAACTTTGTTTTACGGACTATTTCATCAATTTCACTGAAAAACTGTGTGGAAAGATCATTATTGGAATATGGAACTTCTAGAACTTGTTAAGGCCGGGCATCCTTTAAACTGCTGGGTGTCTTTTAAGTTACCAAGAATTAAAAAACAAAGATGGTCGTTCTGAAAAAGTTATAACGAAATAATTTATGATCGTTTCGGAACTTCTGCCTCCGAATGAAAAGATAGTATAAAAACGGAATCGAATTCTCTCAAGCACATCTTGTGTCTTGTGTAAGAAAGGAGTTTCTGCAACCGTTTTCAAAAGTAGACGATGAAATTTCATAAAGATCCGAGCAGTCTAACTAAACTGTTTGGTGAAGTTTAGGCCCACAATATTACTATTTTTCGTTAAAGAAAACTATTTTATATATACTATATTATTTATATATACGATTTTGGACGGCTCGTTGATAATATATTTTTCCGAAACTATTCAACCGAACCTTACCTAAGTTTAACCACATCCTATGAAAATAGGACTATAGCTATAGCGAATATCATACGATTTTTGAAATTCTGAGTGCAATTTTTTTGGCAAACAACCATGAAAAAACGTGATTTCTCGTAGTTTTGGGAAAAATGGCTGTAATTTTGTCATTTAAAAGAAAAACACATTATATGTGCTATAGCTATAGTTATAAAGAACATGTGATAAATTTTGAAAAGGTTAAGATCATCAATTGCAGATATTTCATCAACAGCGCACACCCATCTACAGTCCTCTCTTTTTTTCTTTTGTACAAAAACAGAGTAAAATAAATATAAAAAAGAGTGTATATTTAAGGCCTAACACTTTTTATATACAAATCTATGATTTATACCGGGTGAAATTCGTCAAAATAGCTAATTTTACCCAACCAAAGAGGGTAGACCCCTTAAATAAAATATTAACGAAGACATGATAGGCTACACAATAAGAAGCAAAAAGGACGGCAAGGACGATTGCAAACTGAAAAAATATGAAATTTTTGAATGTATCATTCAATGGTCTGAGTACGCCTTACTCTTTTCACACGACCTGATATAATTGAGCACTAGTCTTCGTCGGCACTGAGCAAAATCTTCAAAAACTGTCACACATCCGCTATTTAACTCAATTCAATTAGAATTGTAGGAAAACAAATAAACCGCCTCCGTTTCTTTAACTTAACATGAAATATGATTTAAAAGCTCAGAAAAAATCAGAGCACACAAAGTTTATGGTTAAATTTAAACAGCTAAATTTAATTTAGAAATATTAAGAGAATATTCCTAAATTAAATTTAGCTAAAACGGTGTTTTAGAGGTATAGAACTTCGAATTGAAATAAAATACAAGAAAATTGTTTTAATGTCCATCAGTTTGGCTTTATTGAAAGCTTAATTTTACGCCATTGATGTCTAAATATGATTTCGAATAAAGCCATGTCTAGAGGTCCAATTTTCAACCACTTTTTCCAGCCTTTGAGGCCGTATGTTGGCAATAACGAATGTTGGCTTCCATTCCCCTTAACGTTTCTATGGTTTGTTGACGTAGACGATCGACTTCATATACCCCTAAAGAAAATAATCCAATGGTGTCCAATAACACGATCTTGGTGGCCAATTGACAGGTCCGTTCCGCGAAATTATGCGCTCATCGCATATTTCCTTCAATAAATTTATTGTGACATGCACTGTGTGGCATGTAGCGCCGTCTTGTTGAAAACACATCCCGCCCACTTTCATGCCATCCAATTCGGCAACAAAATAGTCGGTTATCATGGCCCTATACCGGTCTCCATTAACGGTAACTGGCTCGCCAGCATCATTTCGGAAGAAGTATGGCCCAATGATTCCACTAGCCCTTAGAACACACCAAACAGTCAGTTTTTGTGGATGTAATGGCGTCTCAAAGTACTCATGTGGATTCTATTCACTCCGAATGTGGTAATTTTGCTTACGTAACCATTCAACCAAAAACGAGCCCCACCACTGAACAACATTTTGCGATGAAAGTCAGCATCGAGATCAATCTCATTTTCGGCCCATACACCAAAATCACGACGCATTGCATGGTCTCGCGGCTTTAATTCTTGCACAAGATCGATCTTGTAAGGTCGTAAGCCAGGATCTTTGCACAAAATCTGATGAAATGGCAAAGCAAACCGAACATAAATAACATTAGAGTTGGCCTATTTGATCACAAGATGTCAGTTTTATTCCTATTCGAAAAACCAACCTCTAAAAGAACACCCGATACTATACTAAAAAATATTCTTAAATATTTTAAAAATGTCTACAACACTTTGATATTTTGACATATGTATTTCGTTTTAAACTACCATTGAAAAAAGTTCCACTATCCCATTTCTTCAAAATATTGTTTCAAGTTTCAAATACAAGGGGGTATCAAGCTATCAACCTAAAGAATAACCCTTAGGTATATTTGTATGAGGGGTGATTTGATTTCATTTTTAAAGCTTATGAACCACATTTCCTTGGATTCATCTCCGAAGCTAATGATAAAAAGTTTTTCAATACAGAACCAAACCTCATTCTTTTATCTAAAAAATAAAAAAAAAGAACAATTTCTTTCTATTTTACTGGCGAAATTTGCTATGATCCTTAACCTTTCACCTATACAAAACTTTGTCATGCATCGATGGCAAGCTTAACCAGCGGAAATATGCAAATGGTCTTATTTTGATATATCGGTAGGCTTGATAGCATTTTTCTCACGCCCAATGATTTTATTATTTTGTCTTATCAATTCTCTAGTTTGATGAGGAGAGTAGTGAGATGACTGGGACATAGGACCTACCAAATTATTTTCTAGCTCTTAGCACATTGTTTGCATCATTATAATCTTTATTTTCAATAAACCTTTTCAACTTAAAAATTCATTCAATCATTTTTATTTGAATATGGTTTATGAATAACTCATTGAGCTTGATTGACATTCAGCTGGGTTTTCATTCCAGGAAAACATTATTACATTCCATCAGGGCGAAATTCAGTACTTTTCAAATTTTTCCTCCTTTTTTTACTTCTGTGCGGGTGACAGCTCAAATAACTGGCAGCAGTTTAAATAGTACTCAGTTTTTCCCACTGTGAAATCAGAATAATTGTCTAGTTACACTTCTATAGCTCTGTTGCCTTTCAAAACTGGCTTAAGTTATAAGTAGGTAAGGAGTGTTATAGTTGAACGATTAAATTTTATATAGAAGGTATGCAGAACCTGACAGAAACAAAATCATTACTATTGCAGTTTAAAGTAACTTTTTTTGTCAACAACTTGACTGACAGTAGAGCCCTGACTTTTTACCTTTGAAGTTGGTATCAAAGTCAAATATTAGGCTGACCAACATCGATTGGGAAACACTTTCACTACATAAGCCCCAGTAAATCAGCATCAAGTTGAAGCCATATTTGAATTTTGATAAACAAGACAGAATATCTCGAAGACAAAGTCATGTGTGGTACCATGTCAAACAACATGACATGAAACAGCCATTTGCCAACGACCGACGACCTCCAACAATGTCATTTCATGTAACAGTATTGACACATTGACATAATAGTGTGTAAGCTCGAACACATAAACCATAAAAACTTTGCATTATCCTGCACATCCACATTGATGTTACAACAAGGGACATAATACAACACTCTTGATTTTTGTGCAGGAAGCATTGAGTACAACTTGACCTTCTTTTTATGTCTTGATATGTTTGTCTACTTTCACAATAGACCATCAGATAAACTGAAATTATATGAAATAGGACCTGTGTCAATATATACAAACAAATCGACTAGCATTTGAAGTCACTTTAACACCATCATCGAACATGATACACTCCCTCGCACATACAACACAAACTGGACTGGGAGAAAATTGAGAGGTCGTAAGAATAAATAAGGAAAAGGAAAATGGTTTTCGGATTGCCGATTCGAAACTGAAAGCGTTGGAGATAAGGCGATGATTAGCTGGGGTTGTATTTCGATAGGGAGTATGAAAACAGCTTAATTAAGGTAGAACAATTCAATAGGCCGTCAGCAAACTTTCTATTCAAACAATAACAATGAACATGACTTCACACAAATAAAATTAACACCCTCATGTTTCAAAAGAGTGAAGAACGTATGCATCGAAAGTCGTAGTCGAGGACATCAAACCCATCGCCACAGATAGGGTGAAATAGCAAAAGCTGTTTTCTATCCCATTTCCGATCTTCCTTTATACCCAAACGATTCCATACATATTTTCATGGTCTGTGCTCCCAGCTCTTTGCAAGCAAACCCTCATGAAATTCGAATTTTCATGGCCAACAAAACATTCACGTTTCAGTGAAGAAAAAGGTCCGCACAACCAAATTTTTCAACCGAACGTTTTGTTAGAAATAAAAAAAAAAACGGGAGAAAAAAAAATCAACCACATTTAATGAAAATCACATTCATTGCAGTTATTTGTGTCAGCTCCAGTCATTCATGTCCTCCTCTTCGGCCTCCTTCTTCTATAAACGTATACCCCTGGAGTAATCACTTCTTTCCGTTTCTTTGAGATTTTTGTATGTTTTTTTCTTCTTATTTCCCGGGCCGTTGTCCACATGTGGGGAGAACCTATATTTTATTATTGTAACGAATTTTTTATTCCCCCTATTATAATGTAGATTCAGATGTTTCTCAGGGTCTTATTTTTTTGTAACTATTTTGTTCCTTTCTTAGTTCGTTTTTCTTCTCTTTTCATTTTTCTTTTTTGTGTTTCGCCTGAACTGCTTGCTTTGAGGCGCATTTCCCAAGGATAAAGGAGGTACGTACCACATACATATTTGTTGGAGCTGAAACTGAAGCTAGGATTTTTTACAGTCTATTTGGACGGATCTTTATTATGTATATGGCGGGGGTCATAGCAGGTTGGTGTGGGAGTTTTGGAGTTGGTTAGGGCCCATCAGCCAATAACAAAACGAGAAAGTGAAAGAAGAAAGACACTCACCAGGGATTCGAATTTAGCTTCGGAGATCTCTTTTGTTGGACATGTTGTGTATATGGTGGCTCAGTTCCATGCCAATGTTAAATGTACAACACAGTTCATGCAAGAGGAGCGAGCACTCAGCTGTTGTGGTTCTCATGTCAGGAGGTTTCTGCAAGGATAATGTGCTGAAGATGTTTTGTGTAATAGTAATACACATGGGGCTTAGGCGGGTTCCAAAGTGTTGGAGTCCTTGGCTCTGGTTTGGTATTGTATCGTTAACAGACATGGAGGTTAGTTGTCTTTGTATTCGAAGTAGTTCCTCTGGAGATGTCTTATGTTGAGCCCTTACATGGGGTTAATGTTTCAGGGTTACTTAGTGTGACTAACTGACTGGGAATCATTGAACAATTGAGTGTCAAATGCAAATTGAAAGTAATGTACAAGGCTTATTGATGATCAAATAAGAATAACTGTCGCAAGAGGGCAAATGGAGAGTGAAAAATTATTTTTTGGGTTTTCTTCTTGATTCCACAGAGCATCATGTTTATGTTAAAGATACAGTTGGTTATAAATTTGGAATGATTCGTAGTTTCTAAATTACTTATTGGATTGGAAGCGGTGACAGCTCACTTTATGGTTGTTAAAAGCATCTTTCAAATGAAGTACGCAAATATTTTTAAATATATAACTCAAGGCTTGGAAGTCGATTTATTAAAAAAAAACAGCCAAAATGGAAAAATTATAACTGCAATGATCGGGCATTTATCTGATCAATCAATTTAGTAGAACCCGATTGCGAAAACAAGTTCCGCTGAAAGAAAAACAAACTTTTTGTTTGTGTAACGGTCCGCATGTATTTATACAAAAATGAGCAAAATGCAAATATTTCTGCTTGTGACTTACTAAGGTAGACATCCCAGTTCGGAGTAACCTGGTTCTCAACAAACATTTTCGCCAGCAAATTCGATTTCAAGCGTCGAGCCGAAAAGCTGATGTCGGTCCGCTCTGCATGTCCGAGCCATTGTAGTTTTGTATTGTAATGCCTACTTTCCTAGCTATGCCCATGTCGTGATACAGCTCATACAGTTCGTTGTTGTTTCTTTCTTCTCCACACATTGTCTTTAAAAATGGGGCCAAAGATCACTCTTCCGAAACGACCAAAGGTTTCCTCATCCGTTTTTGGTACCACAGGTCTTGGTCCACACTTCTACGCGGTATTGCAGGACTGGGGTGGTCTTATAAAGGGTTCCTTTCGCGGGTTAGCTCATCGGGAAGTTTGTCTGTTTGTTCTCTTTTTTATATTCGTCGTTTTTGGTTTCTTAATTTTTCTCTCCCTTTTGGTTTTTCTTTTTATGTATTCATTTTTATGCATTGTCATGCACTTCCGGTCGAAATTTTAAGTCTTGGCCTCATCAGTAGGTGAGTTTAAAATCTACTGCAAAATTCCATCCGGATAATTATACGAGACCCGCACTTGGCTTGCCTTGGTTCTCAGTGAGAGTTTCAACCAACAATTGAATCTGTTAAGTGAACAACCGTAGATGGCATTCGTCTACAGAATGCAGACAACCCAAACTCATCCTCCCCAAACGTTTAAGAAAATGGTAACATTTTTATAATCTCATACCTAAAAAGACTGTGGAAAGCTTATTATAATTGCCATGGGCACTTCTCCTTTGCCAAGAATTTATAATGCCTACGTGATACCACACTCTGCGAATGTAGAGCACTTCCTGTGTGGATTTTTTTGCATTTTGGCCTCATCAGGCTTCGGATACTCGGAGCAGACATGGTGGGAGGTGGTGACTAAGGCTACTTATCATGACAAACGTCTAGAAAGCTATGACAAAAGAAGGTTTCTATCTGGCAGTTCAATGGATTAGTATTTGGGTCTGAGTGCTTAGGCCATTATTTTAAAAGCCTCCAACAGAAAAAAGTAGTCTCTTTTTCTCCTCTGGCTTTTCTTCTTTTCCCCTTTTTTACATTTTCACATTTTGTCAGCCATTTTTATATTATGGTCCTAATTTCTTTTCGTCATCTCCGTTTTGTTCATCAGTGAAAGTTAAACACGAAAGTTTGTGTCGAATACAAATATATTTACACGACACATAATAACATGGGAATGGGAACTCAGTCCGTGAGAGAAGACTTCGTGGCCACTGAGTTGGAACTAAGACTGCAAACTTGATTTTTTACGAACAACAAACATTTACAGCCTTTTCAGCTAAGCTTAATCCAAAATATTGCAGGTTTCTTATCAAAGTTGGGGAGCATACCTTCGGTCAGTCTTCATCCATTTGTCTGGAGGTATGCCCTCACTGACGGCCCACGGAAGACCAAGCGATGGTCTGGTTTCTGAGAAAACTGCATGGGATCTTTGCCTTGCAACTTCATCGACGATCACGTTTTTAATTATCTCGTGATTAGAGCCGTTCACACTGTACAATTAGTTGGACAGACTTTGGCTTGAACGACCAATGCTTGATAGTGTGAACCCACAGACGACCGCTTGACCAACTTGTTGGATAGTTTTCATAAATTTTTGAAAATCTAGAAGTTAGACGGAGTGGAAGAGTATGTGACATAAAATTGGACGACAAGCTTGATAAGTGTGAACGCAAATTACATCCGACCATCCAACTTCCATCAAACGAAGTCTGTCCAACTAATTGTACAGTGTGAACTCGGCTATAGTTTCGAACTAAAACAAGACTAAAAAAAAACGTACTTTTTCCATCGCATTCAGGGAAGTTCTGCATTCCTGGATCGCTTTCGAAGTAGTAGTAATACTACTAAATCTTCCCTTCCACCTAAAGCTTATTACCACCTAAAGCTTATTACCATTTTGACAGCATGGGTCTAGTTTTAAAAGACGAACTCTTAAGTGTCTAACGTGCAGTATGTCATCACTTTCTTTCTCAACAAAGAACCCAGCTTTGAATCCAACACCGGTTATAGAACCATTCGTGATGATACGATAATAAAATTTCTCTGGTTCAGATTCTAGTGTAGTTTGGTCTTATTTCCCGTCGACTTATTTATCTGCACCGATTCGAATAGTCTTCTTTCTACAGCCGTCAACCATATTTTAGACAGACACACTATTAGGTACTGCTGATAATTCACCTTCTTTATGAGTCAAACGGAACAGCTTGTAATACTCACATATTAAAGAATATAATATATACGAATACTAAGAAACAAATGCTGGCATGCAAAAGATCTACAGAAGAACGGTTAACCTCGTTGTTTTCTTTTAGTCCAACCAAATGCCTTGAATACACGGTTCATACTGTACAACTTATGGACAAACTTTGGTCTGAACGATCAGTATTCGATAACGACCGCTGGCGATTGTTGGTTTTCAAATATTTTTTATCTGATAATTAAACAAATGTGGAGGAAAATTCCATGCAAAAATTCAATTTGAATGTTTTGTGAACGAGGAAAGATCATCATTGAAAAAAACATTCAACATCCATCAGACCAAGCCTGTCCAAAAAGTTGTAAAGTGTGAACTGCCCCAATATTTTTTGTTTGGTTACAAGTTTTCGAAAAAGTATGTCTCTCTTTTGTTCATATAGCTGGAGTTTTCAACCTTGACCTTACTTTCTTAGAAATTAGTTAAGAACCAAGATGCAAGATGAAGTGGCGAGAAAACTCCACAATCTTGCCTAAGCTGTAGGGAAGCTGCATCGAACTCACATACGACTCATGTTTTGAGTAAGTAGCAGTGACTGAGATTAAGATGCTCCGTATAACAGAAGGCATAGGCGGATCCACGGGAGGGGTTTTCGGGTTCGATCCGATAAAAGGGACTTACTAGGCAAAAAAATCGGTTGTTGGATCATGATTGATTACATAAGTTCTTTTACTGAATATTCATGAAGCGCAATGAGAAATTGTAACATCGCTATTATTTCACAAAATATAAATTCAGAGAAACAATTTTTTACATGGGTTTGAATAGTTACATCAGCGCATTTCAGAGCGCGCCGTGTAAGCTTTCACATTTGCCTAGAAGGTGCCTTTTCTCAAATGGCGTCACATATAAACTTTTTTACATGTAAATTTTTGATCGAAAAATACCAACCAGTAAGGCATCAAGCACATTTTGGATGTTCTGGGCGTGGATTCCTTGTCTCGACATCTTGACTTCTGACAGAAAGTTTTCTTTCGAACAATCCAATATATCTTCGTAAAATGTGTAGAGGTCAGGGAATTTCTTTTCGTTAAATTCTTGATTAAGAAACAGTTTCCCGAAACTTTGGAAAATGGATTTGTGTTCCGAGAACTGACTTTTGAGTTGAGAAATGAACGTATCAAGAAACGGAATGTAGAAAGAAATTCTGTACTGTAGTAGTCTTCAATACTTTGTGCTTGAACGTTGCAACGATTTTTTTGTTGATTGCAACGGCGGCGGCGCGAATTATGTTTTAGGCAATTTCATATGTAACTCGCGCGGCGGCGTGGCAATTTCATTGTGATTTCGTACTCAGAACAAATTCTGCGTTTTCGCGTTTGTACGTAAATTCATTCAAAGCGTCATCTGCCAGCTTAGTAGCCTCACCCAGATCTTGGTTTTTAGATTGCAATTCCCGACTCAAAAGCAAAACAATCGAATTAACTGATTCCATAATGTGACAGGCGATTTGAAATTCAACCGTCGAAATCGCTGTCAAAAGATGCAATGCATTTTGCGAAGTATCTCGACAAAGGCCTTGTCAACCGAAAAGAGTCGGTTCCCATTAGAACACCGTAATTAAATCGGAATGAGCGCTGTTAGTGACAAGATGGGGGACCGTCCTGTACTACTGCGTGCTGTTGTCATGTGTTATTTGTTCTATGTAGTATTTGTGTAGTTAGTCTTGTGGTGTATCAGCCAAATGGTCTTTGTCGCCCGGTTGCAACCCCCCTACTCCTCAGAGTTATGTGTGGAGTAGGTTTCATGTAAATGTAAATGTAAATAAATAAAATTTTTAGTAATAGACCCCCCCCCCCCCCATGCCCAAATCCTGGATCCACCACTGACAGAAGGAGTAACAATGCTTAACTGCATTATATTACAGATAAGTGGGAGAGCTGTCATCTCTTCAACGCTCCCAAAAGGAAAAAGAAAAGAAGAAGAAAGAGAAAAAGTTGACGAAGAAGAAGAAAAAGTTGACGAAGAAGAAGAAGAGGAAGAAGATTCGGACCTTTGCTCAGCACTTGAAAAACAAAAAGGAGACGAATTGAAATAAAGACAACAGAAATAGTTTTTTTCGAAATAACTTCTTGTCACTCTTGTAGAAGGATTCTAATTAGAAGTCGGGGGAGTTCATCAAGAACCAAAAACAGAGCCATTCCTGTTTAGTACTTGCAAATATAAGAGCCATTCCTGTATAGTAGCTGTACTCCGGGGCTCAAAAATTTCTTCGTTGATAACCTTATCGAATTCGTTTTCAGCACCCCAAAAAACAGTAAAATAGTTAACTTTTAACAATGATACCAGAACTTTCTCCTGCACACCTTTTTCAACACGGTTTTTCCCAACTATCTTATGTTTCAAATAAAGAGGACTAAAATATAATTTTTATAAATACCTTTTCCACAAAAACGTTTTAGTTTGTGTCACCAAAAAATGTTAAATGTTACTTATAACACACAAAATTGTTTTCTACAATCCTCTTCCTTTAGAACTGTCTTCCGCTTATCGTTCCAGGATGTACCAAACTTAAGAAACATCCTTAATACTAATTGGCATGCCAAAATGCGCTAAGGGAAACAAGTAAACACTATTAGAGAACAGGGTTTTGGACTGTAATCCTTTTAATCAGAAAAGTAGAAGAGTCAGGCAGTTTGGCAGTTTATTGTAAATCAAAATAAAGGAAACTTGTACACAAAATTAAAGCAACACTTTGAGGTAAAACTGTTTGAAGCACGGAGTGGTAAAAGACTTACCTAATTAAGTAAGTATCAGCTTTGGACAAGAACAAAACCAAAACATTCGTAATGGGCTTTTTAAGGCTTTGTCTGTCAAAGCAAAGACTTTTACACAGGAGAGAATTAAAAAAATGTTGTTCTATTGGTTACGGGATAGAAAAAAAAGTTTTCTAATGAATAAAAAACATGTATTTTATTTTCATCCCGTCGCAGCCAATTCCCAGAAAACCTCAATTTCAAACTCAAATGCCAACTTTTCTGTCAAACGAAACAAGCCACGGGCAACGGGCATATCTCCATCTCATTTCATCCAAAGATAGTGTAGGAGTAGTAGAATGTCAAATAAAGTATCTCAATCAACGTCAAATTAAAACACAACAAACACACACAAAAGACTGTATGAGATACACAAAGGAAAGGACATCTTTTAAGTGGATGCTTGCTTTCTGTTTACGTTGCGTGATGTAATTTGTCTTCATCTACATAATAAGCTCGCAAATGGATGCTCCTTTTTCACTCAAAGCCCACTCCGTTCTGTCAGTACATTAATTTATCGTAGTAGAAAGAGATTTAATTACATGAAACTTAAAAATTTAAATTTTACCATTTTACCATAACCATGCTACTGTTCCTCTCCTACTCCTACTTCTACTCCTACACCCGCGAGGACGCTTTTGTTTTATAGTTGGCGTGAGGAAAATACAAAAGGATTCTCTTCTCTTTATTTTCTTGCACCACAGAACGAGTTTTCATGAATAATTGGGAAAGAGTACGCCACGGAGAGTCATTGGCTGAGTTTAGGAAGGATAGACAGTCACACATATCCTTAGGATACTTTCTGCGCTTAAAATGCACTTTTTTCTGTTGACTAGCACTGCATAGTGCATATCCCTTAACTCTTACTTGAGCCAGGACGTGCTTTGAATAATATGCATTTTAAAATGTTTAGATCGGTTTTTTCCGTTCTTCTTCTTCTTCGATTTCCCATGGATCCGTGATTAGCATTGGGAACGAAATCGAATGGCAATGGCATCCTTTATTCGGATTACCGTTACAAGACATAGTTGACAGCAGGACGTGTTGGCATATCCTTGAATTGGTTTTCAAAGATATATCGAGATCCGGAAACGTCTTGTTTCTTTGAGGGAATAACAAATTTCACTCGCAAAGCGTGTCAGCTACCGACACGTGCTACTCAAGTCCTTGAAATATTCAACGATTTGTGAAACTACGAGAAAATGGAACCCATATACAAACGCCATTCAAACGGATTAAGGGTTTTTCCGCCTGCCATCAACCAGCCTTCATCTCATGAATCTTTTAAGGTGAGGAGATTATCTTTGTATCGCATCTTCATTCAACTTTTACATCTATGAGAGAAATATCATTTTATGAAATGAAAGCGCAAGGATTATGCTTTTATCTTTTCCATTTGAAAGAAACAAATTTAGGTGCCTGTCCCTTTCCGTTCGGAAGGACATCTCCCATTCAATTGAATACGACCTTCCAAATAGAAACAAAATTTATAATATACCAACTTTTGGGCTAATTAGGTAGTCTTATGCCATCATTCATTTTGTTATCTGATGAAATGAGGAAAGATACAGTTACACACATACACACACACACAAACACAAACACACAACTTGAAGAAACGACAAAGGATGGTAACGCGAAAAGTAGGTGGCGGAATATCCGCCTATCATCGTCACCATTTCCGGAGATGTGAATGACCAAGATAAAGTTTGGGCGTAGCAAAAAGTTGTCCTTTAAGGAAGACATGTAGGCGCTTTCGTTGGACACCAGATATAAAAACAAATGTAATAATAGGATTAGTAATGGCACAATGGAGGCGAAATTATACTTTTCTTTGGTCGGAATATCTTTTGTTGAAATGACGGGTAATGGGCTATGTCCGTGGTAATTTGATTTTTCTTCTTTTGTATAAGAAGAAGAACAACCGAGTTGAATAGGAAACCGAAATTGGAAGCCAATAAATCGAAGAAAATACGTTTGCACTTTGACTAAATTGCCGGGTGTTATGGTTATCTAATCATTTAAGATTGAAAGGTCAGATAGGACCACTGAGGGGACGAAAACATTTCATAATCATTGAATTCGAAATGCTTGGGTTGAACTACATAAGTCAGCGAAGGTCAAATTAATCAAATTCACAATTTGTGAGAATTGCGATGGCGAGTAATTCAAAAGAGTAATCATAATTAATCATTCCATTATCAGACGGACCGGGAACAGTATGTGACATAAATAACTGGAAATTATGCACCTCAATCAGATAACCAATGTATGATAACTTTCATGCAAAACTTGATTTTCCGGTGAGTTTATTGAATTGGACTTTTTTCGAAGTCAGTTTGATGAATGAGTCATGAGAAGACATCATCAAAGTTCGTTATGCTGATGTTTATCTTTCAATATACATATTTAGTCGTAATTATTAGATTTCGTTCAAACACCCTTCAAATAATGACTAGTTTAAATGCTTTGCAAAGAAGAAGTGCAATACCAAAAAGCTCTCAACGGTCTTTTCTGCTACGAGATACCGAAAATGTTGCAGTTCTGTTATTAACGCTAGGGTTTGGTCTGTCTACATCCAAAGAGGCATGCCATCTGCGATTGTTCTCTTGGCAGATTCAGTAGTTGATTGAATATCTCACTGAAGACCAATGGCTAGTTCAGATCCTTGCCTGGCAAGTTATGCCGTCGGCCTAACCCCAATAAAACTCAAAGAATTTAGTCTTCCGACCGCATTCAGAGAGCTCTTGCATTCGTGGATCGCTTTCGAAGTAGTTAGAGGGTTGGGTAGAGCCTTAAGAAAAGTTTGTCCGTCGCTGCAGAAACAAATACTTCTCCCTATCCATTCACTGTTCGTTACGTAGCTTAAAGCAGTTTGGATTCACTTGGAAGACGGATACGTATGGCACCAGATTCCTACGCCAGATCTATCATCGGCTTTGGAACCATCTGTGAAGATTCGATAATACTCCTTTCCTGGTTCAGATTCTAGAATGGGCCAGTCCTGGACCGAAGGAGAGTTGACTGCGAATTTTTGAAACAATTCAAGACATGGGATCATCGTGTCGGACGGCATATCCATTGGAAGTGAGTCAAAAGATTTGCTACTTGCGAGTTTCTCAAAGCTACAGTGCGAATTGCGAAAAAGACTGTATCTTTTTAAAAGGGAAATGGTGTTGAGAGAACAACCCATAATGTATAGATCACAATGGGGAGTAGTGCGTCGAGAGCAGCCCGTGGAGTGCTGGACAAGGCCCTAGTACAGCCGACTGGTCTTTCGAATTTGATGAACGGAGATGATTTACCATATTATAGCCGTATAGATCGAAAGGAACCTTTTCGGTGACAGACCCCATGCCTTGCCAAAGACTCCCTTATATTGCAAGAAGACTTACTGATTTAGCAGTTTTCGAATCGACATGTTTAGACCAAAGAAGCTTGTTGTCTACAATTACTCCAAGATATTTGACTTCATTTGAAAAAGGAATGTTGACGCCTTTAAGTGTAAGTTGGGTCAGGCCAGTCAATTTTATGCATCTCGTAAAGAGGACAACCTCATTTTTAAGAGAATTGGCGGAGGAACTGTTTCCAACACACCAGGTGTCAATCAACTTAAGTATAGCCTGTGCTTTGGAACAGACAGCTTTGAAGCTGAATTCAGCGGAGATCTCGGCGACGTTGGAGGCATATCTTAGGGCGTGCACGTTAGATCTATTGAGCATATCAAGTAGGGAGTCAATCAGCATGCACCACCTACCTAGTGGATAGGCAGACACACTAACTATTACGATAAGGTTTCTCCATGGTCAAAACTGACAATCGTGATTTATTTTTTAGTTAATTTTCGGTTTTCACTGAGCTTAAAAAGCTCCCAAAATGGCCATTTACAAGAAGAATACGACAAGTGAAAAGATTGCAGGTGAAAAAAATGACGATTTCTCAGACAAGGTGCGTATGGTGCATTTGTATTAGTTTGTGCCGTGAGTTTCTTGGTCTGTCTTTTTTTCGGGAAGAAATCGTGTCTTATGATTTTTCAAACTCGAAGCTGTTTCTGTTCGTTCCTGATAAAAGACAAAGGTCGCTATCATGCTCTCGCCGAGGGATGAAAACTGATTGCTTGCACTAGTTAAGCACTGTCAGAACGAGATTCCGGCAAGATCGATTCTCTGTCTTCAGACAGATGAGCGTTTTCAACAAATACGTCAAGGAGTCGACCAATGATGTTTTTTCCTACGAGCCAGTTGGGGCGATCGGCACAGGCAGGACTGCCACCCCAGAACAGGCACCAGCTGTATACGATCTGTCTTCCGTAAGTTGTTTGCAAATACTATTTCCCAAGCCGCCTCCGACAGCTAACACATTCAGAATTGTGGCTCTCTGACCACTGCTAATGCCAAGGAACTTGCTCTCAGCCAGACATTGACGGTTTCTTTGTTCGTGGTGAATTCCACAAGAACTGATTCCTTCAAAGCTAAGCAATAAAGACCATTTTAATCTGAACTGAGCGGCACAGTGATGTTTCTCTGCCCTTAGTAGATTAACATTGGTACACCACTTAATTTTCTTAAGCTTTATTTACATTTACATGAAACCTACTCCACACATAAATCTGCGGATCAGGAGGGTTGCAACCGGGCGACAAAGACCATTTGGCTGATACACCACAAGACTAACTACACAACTATACTTAAGCTAAAATATTTCTATTTACTGTTGCTTCTAAAGTGCAAAAAGTTTAGAAGCCTAAAGAAAAGTCATCACCCCAGAAGACCCAACTGTCATTATTTTTACGTAGGTCATAGTTTAGGGTTGGAAGATGTATTATTGCATCACAGGATAATTTTTGAATAAAGTTCCCTGCATGTTTTACCGAATATCTTGCTGCATACATAAAAAGCTATAATCGTATCATTTCTTTGCCTTTTTTTTATTTCTTGCCACTTTCTGTTTTCGTAAGAATCCCATTAAGTGTTTCAACTAAAACTACCCCAAGGCATTTGGGGAGGTAAGACAGCGTTCTTTGTCTCCATTGACTTTTGTTCACATAAACAGTACCTGCGCGTGTAAGCTTCCTAACGGATATCAATGTAGGAAATCGACAATAAATTGACACTATTAATTGAATACTGTTTTTCTGTCACTTTTTGGTATCGCCAACGCAACGGTACGAGTAACTTTATAATATCGAATATTCAACGCAGCAGCTTAGGTTATCTCTCCATCATTGTAATTGAGACTATGTGATTAGAACTCGAAGTACTCTTCTGGTCAATTACATCGAGAATATGTTCAAGGAATGCAGAATTCCAATCCTTGATACTTTTCACCGAAGCTTTTTTTAAGGTTTTTCTTCCAAAATTACAAAGATCCAAGACGACGCAGTACTTCCATTCATATCTCCAACATTTCCTTGAAGAACAGATTTATGGCACCGCTCTTGTAAGATTAGAGTCTGCAGTTCAAGGTTCCAGAGTTTTCTTAGACAGAGCGATTTTTTCCTGAATCTTAGGAACATCCCTCAGAGTTCACAATGTACTTTAATAAACTACAAAAAACGAATTTTGACTCCAAACTCGTAAGCTTGAAAAGAGTATTCGAAATGGGACAGCTATATAAAAATTATACAGAAGAACTGGAGAAAAGTGGTCAATTATGTGACTAGTCACGAATTGTTTTCAAATTTTTGAAGTACATACTCTGATAATTCTTTATAAAAACGAACTAAGTCATTTCCTTTTGGTATTCGTAGTCCGTAATTGTAAGAGTTCAATAAGACACTTAACTCTGTTTCTTGGCAGATAAGCAACCAGTCGTTGGTACAGCCAATGACGTAGCTGTTAAGTAGTCATGCAAGGCCTTTGAAATAAATTATACTGCCATAAATGCAATTTCTGATTTGGACGTGTCTATAGGCAATCAATGCGAGCTTACACAAGCCATTCGAGGGGTAACAAGGGGTCGCGTAGTTCTTGCTCATTCGTTTAACACGACCTCTTTGAGTAATTTAAAGGGGAAAAAATGACTCGAAGCCACTCAGAAATTTCGGGTGAAAAAGGTAACTGCATTTTCTATTGGTAAATCTCAAACGCGAATTCATTATGCAATGGCTTGAGTTTAAAACCCCAATCGTGTGGGCCGTGTTGGTTCGTTTAAAACGATATCTTTATCATCACGACTGAATGATTTCGTTAAAAACGAAAGAAAACAGATGTTAAAAATGTGTTTTTTATTTCTCAAATTACTCGATGTAAGTTGCGTTACACAACCTAACACAACCGACACCGTCGGTGCCTGCACACAGACATTTCCTTCTGTTCGGACTCGGCTTGAAATTGTAGGTCCCAGAAATGCATTAGGCCCCGAAACCCTATTTGCTCATTTAACCAAGCATTAAAAAAACACAAAGCGATAAAATACCTATCCAATGGTTCCCAGTTTGAGTTTCATTCTTGACATGTCAAAATTGAGCTCCAACCATAAAAAATGTTATATTCAAATCCCAACAGGTTTAATTTTCCTCAACCTGATTAAATGTGCCTATACTTTTCATCATTTACTTTTATTCGGCTCAGATCAATATCAACAACTTTGTTTCACTTTTCGATTTCTCAATTTTCTCTGAGTATTCCTGTTAAGAACAAAATAAACAAATAAAGAAAAGTTTTGAAGACAAATGAAATAAAAGTAATCAGTTTTCAGTTGAAGGATTAAAACTTTGAAACTCTTGTCGAAATCAGTCTACAAAGATAAAATCAAAAATTTTAAAACCAAGGTACACCTCCAGCATTTTTTCCTTTTTCAGAAATGTGTAAAGAAAAAAAAAAAAATAAAGAATAATAAAGAATATGAAAAGAATATGAAAGAATAATAAAGAATATGAACATTCGGTAGAGGTGCTCAAGGCCAGTTACTATTCATAAAGATTTTTTTTCTGCCATGTGTCCGGAGATCAGAATTTTACAGTTTAAATGGATATTTTTCTGTAAGTTTGGAGTGATTGCTTAAATTCAAATTGTTATTTCTTGAAATCTCATAGCTTAAGTTTACACGTAAAATGTTTATGACAGAGGAAGGGTTCAGATTATGAATAAGAATTTGTAACTTCATTCTCACCAAATTCTCGTCAAATACAATTTCTAGTGTGCTCACCTGAAAAGAAAAGAAAAAAGATTTAACAATTTCACTTTTGATTTGAATTTGTGTATTGACAAATCTCTTTTGTAATTTTATAATCTAATTGTTAAAGCGATAAAAGTTTATTTACACATTTTTTATTAGAAACAAGATCACAGCACCTTGCACAGCGCAGAGTATCGCCTATTATAGCTCTCATCACACAACTTAAGTAATAACATAAAACAAAATACAAAAAGGGTGGCACAGCAAAGCTAATGCATTTCAAGAAAGCGCTTTTCATGGCAGTGTAAATGATCTCGAAAAGCGATATCCGCGAAAAAACTATTTTATGTCTCTGGGATTTAAAACTCGAACTCTCAGTAAGACCCGTGGTCATATTTCATGTTTGTTTTGGAGGTAAACCCCAAGGGGGTATTTCCATAACGAAATGACATGTCAATGATTTGTTGAAATAAGTCCCCAAATTTTTTATCATTGTTTTGTTGTATCTCAACTTGAGTTTTCCTTCAAAAAGTAAGAAACTGGAATATGTATATGCATTAAGCACATCCATTATGTCCTATTTTTTTCTTTTTCTATGAAGGAAAATGCTGTTTTGAGAAGCCATTTGCATCAGGTTCACCTGGATGCCGCTTTAAAATGGCAATGAAAGCCATATGCCTCTTTTGATTTATTTGGTGAGTTTGAGTGCCTCTTTAAAATCTTATTGCTCCGGGCTTATTGTACTGCACCAATGTGTGGGACGAAGCTCCTGCCTTAAACAACTGAAAACAGGTCCTGTGGAGTATTTGTACGTAATTTATCAAAAAAAAAAAAGTCAGAACTCAACCAGAAACGCAAGTCAACAAAAGAAACAACTGTTTTTTTTTTCTTCAATCGTCATCTGTTGTCTGTCTTCTCTGTTGGGTGTCATCTGTTGCCTATCGCCTATCGTCTGTTTTCTATCGTCTATCGTTTATCGTCATCATCTATCGTCTATGGTCTATCGTCTATCGTCTATCGTCTATCGTCTATCGTCTATCGTCTATCGTCTATCGTCTATCGTCTATCGTCTATCGTCTTTCGTCTATCGTCTATCGTCTATCGTCTATCGTCTATCGTCTATCGTCTATCGTCTATCGTCTATCGTCTATCGTCTATCGTCTATCGTCTATCGTCTATCGTCTATCGTCTATCGTCTATCGTCTATCGTCTATCGTCTATCGTCTATCGTCTATCGTCTATCGTCTATCGTCTATCGTCTATCGTCTATCGTCTATCGTCTATCGTCTATCGTCTATCGTCTATCGTCTATCGTCTATCGTCTATCGTCTATCGTCTATCGTCTATCGTCTATCGTCTATCGTCTATCGTCTATCGTCTATCGTCTATCGTCTATCGTCTGTCGTCTATCGTCTATCGTTTATCGTCCATCGTCCATCGCCTATCGGTTGTCATCTGTTTTCTGTTATCTAAATTCGATCTATCAACCATCGTGTTTGAAATGGGATTTAATTTTTGTTTTAACAGACACAAAATGCATAGATTTTTTATGTCGTTGCTTTCTAATTAGACACAATCTCAGCTTGATTCGACTGTGAAAAACAGAAACAAATTAAGAACAGCCCTTTCGAACCACACCATGAGTTTTACTTTTTTATAAAAGTTACATCTTATGTTGCCATAACAGTAATTCTTCAACTTATATATCAATCCTGTTCTTAACAAATAAATTAGAGTGGTGCAACGGAGCAGGGAGCCTCGGAGCTTAACGAGGGATTGGGGGAAGCTTACATTTTTTGCCGATTCCAAACGGCTTATAGAGAAAGCCCTTTTCAGGGCATGAAGTTACTATTGGAGATATTGCCAATGTGCTTCATGGTGTTTCTGGGATTTGAACCTCGAAACTCCCAAGTAACAGGCAGACACGTTAACCATAATGGTACAGGGGCACCACTCAATCAACTTAGATGCAAGCCAAAAACACAACTCATGTATTCACTGTCGAAAGCCCCTTCAAATCGATGAATAGCAATAACAAGCAAGTGAAGTGGTGGTAAATACTCTAGGTACTGTTCAATAATCATCCTTGCGGATGTCTAATGTGATCTTTAACTGAAGATTTAATGTGAAATTTGGCACGCTTCCGCAACTAATTTGGCTTCTAAACGCCGCGCCGTCGACAATGCTGTAGTGAATGAGTGTTTGACTCGTACGCGTAGTCTCTTTTCTTTTCAGATTCCCAGATCAATCGGAGCACTAACTTATGGCGCTATAAACTGCGTCACAAAAACATTCTTTCTTAACTTTCTCACCTCTTCTTAACAAGTTCAACCCATTCTCAATTGAGAATTTGGAAACGTGCGCAATAATTAAAAATAAATTATATTAATTTCGGGGACGGACATGTCTATACGCACCCAAGGTGTATTTGGTGTAGGTGGTAACACCACCACATTTTTGAGAAATCTCTCAAAGAGAACCAATTGCAGTCATTTCAGTTGAAACATTTAAAACACTGCATTTCAATGAAAATTTGCATGAGATAGGAGATTTTCAACTGAAACGACTGCAATTGGTTCTTTTTGAGAGATTCCTTAAACATGCGGTGTAAAACCAACCTACAACACATACACCGAATTTTTTTCACTCATATTATTCAAAATGCGATGTAGAGCTACAAAAAGTATTTGGTTCTCTCTGAAAGATTTTTTCAAAAATGAGTTCTAACACCGCCTACAAACACCGTGGGTGCATATAGGCACGTCCTTATTCCGGTTGAATTTTACAACTTTATGGAGTTAATGACTTTTCTCTACTCGATTAAAGTACTTCGATAATTTTTTGCAACAGATAAGTCATTCGGATTTTCAGCGGAAAAATGCATCCGACACTTCACTCATAAAAAACTATTTTGAAACCATTATAAAGTTTTTCTTTCATGAAATTCATAAGTACTTTTCACCGAGGTGTGAGCTCCTTGTCTGAGAAAGAAAAGAGGTTCGGAAAAATGAAACGGGTAATTAGCAACCGAGTTGGTAAAGTTTTTGGTTACATTTAGATTCTTAATATTGAGTGAGAAGTGATCAATTCTGCTGGAATCAGCTTGACGTAGCAGAAATCAACATATGCGTGAAAAGATTGTTGTTTTATTTCTTAGCAAATGTTCGAACTGCGGATGAATATGTACAAATATCTGTGAAAGGAAATGCAAAAGTTTTCATTCAAAAACTCTTCTTTTACTCATATCATCCACATTTTTGGGGAAAACATCACCTACTCGTCCTCAATAAGAAAATTCTCTCAGTTAAACAAATGCAAATTTCAACAGGAACACCTTATGCAAATTGAAAACGAGAAATTCTTCTTCCAAGAAATTAGTAAAACTTTTTTTTTTAATAAAACTACCGTACACAAATCCCACATCAAAATTCTTGGTGTGGTGTATGTAGGTGTGTACCCAAGTCATTCCATTTAAGCTTGATGTACTTCTCTCATGGCATGGCAGAAAATATCCAGATCCTTACACAAATTTGCTGTTCCGATAACCAAACACAAAACTCATCCTATTTAAAATGCACTTCATCCTTTAAGAACATGACAAAAGCAAAACGAACATTAAGGAGCTTCACAACTTATTCCCTCCTACCGAACCCACATCACACAGATGTTTGTCTTAGGCACAAGCACAAGGCAGCAGGCAGCAGGCACCAGAAACCAGGCACCAAGCACCACCCAGCAGCGGCATTATATACAAACAAAAACTTTTAACATTTCTTTCGAGTTTCATCATGTAAAGTTTTTCGTGTATGTTTTTATAACGACTAAGGATATTCCCTACATTTATTCACTTTTTCTTTCCGTTTTATATGAAATCTGTTACTTTTTTCAAAGCAAACCAAAAAAAAAAGAGAAGATTTTCGTAACCGCTTTTCGTAACCGTCATGTGCACATGTCCTTCTGTTTTTGAAGGAAAGAAACAGAAAGGAAACAATTCCTGATTACGCCCAAAACAGGATGTATCTTAATTATCAACATCCTTTGAAGTAACAAAGAGAATGCCAGCTAACCTCGTTTTGAAGTGTGGTAGATATAACAACACAATTGCAAAAATTAACAAGGATTCGACAAAAAAAGAAGAAGGAAGAATCACGTACAACTAAAGAACCGACAAACGGATAAAGTACTAAATAAAATCAAATTAACTAAGTGCGGTTACTATGGTGTGAGCTCTCCGTACCTTCTTTTAGATGGTGATGTTTGTGGTGATGCTGCTTGTGCTGATGATGGCGTAGGTTTAACATTCTTCCTACTACCTCACTTGGTTGTAGTATATATATGTGTCTTTCTTGTTGCCACAAAAGTTTTGTGGTTATTTAATCAAGTGGCTGTGCGTTTTGTAATTTATTACTCTTGTGCAAAGGAACACACACATTGGATACACTTTGCCGAGCGATACTTCCGAACCACGCATTTGATTCGATTTTTCTTTTCTTTTTCGGTTTCTTTTTCTTCGAAGGAAAAACCTTGAAGGATATCTCCAAAGTTTCCTAATTTCACCTTTATGTGACTAGAATAATACAAAACGAATGAATATTCAACACGAGCACTTGTAATTTTTGTTTTTCTTCAATTTTTATCCGACAGAAATATAAAACAACGAACAAAACGAATTAAAAACCGTAACGACCAACAGTCAAATCAAAAAATACCGCTCGTTATATGAAAAAGGCTAACCGCGCGCAATGGAAGGAGGGACATAAATCCAATAAAAAACTATTTTAAGTCGAAGCGAAACGTTGTAAAGGAAGCAAAGTAATAATAACACGAATAGTAAAGAGAAATGGAGAAAAATAGAAACATAATTCTATTAGGTTGTGGTTGAAGAGCTGGTTAAAAAAAAATATTCTAAAGGAAAACTGCAATCAGTTTCAATTACCAACAGCAGTACTCTATAATTGAATTTATAGTTTAAAAGAAATGTTTTGAAAGGCACAGCATCGAAATTGGTTCGTAAAAGGAGTGTTTTGAAAGAAAAAGCTTGGGAGATTTACTCTAAGAGGCAACTGAAAAAAGTTGGATTCAAAAACAAAACTAATAAATGCTCATGAATCAGAAATTCTGCTGATGCTCACGAAGGCTCTGGGTTTGAAACTCTCAAATGACGATTTTTTAAAAAAAATACACAGTTAAAGAGATAGCTGGTGTTCCGCAGGGATCTTTTCTCAGACCAGTCTTGCTCGACTTTAAAAACCAAGATTTTCTGGATTGCAATTCATAAGGGACGTTTTGAATGCAGTTTAGGTTCAAGTTCTTTGATCGCACTCGGTTTATATTTCCATGGTGGGGTAATTTTTTTTTTAATAATGTTTTGAATCTTTTTAAATACACCGTAGGCATGAAACTATTAGGTTGAACTAAACCCACCTACGTATATGAACTTGGAAATCTCACGTATAACTTAGAAATGAAAAGCTTTGCCGGCAAGCTAGAAAAGACCAAACCAAAGCTGCACTAAGGCATAAGAAAAATCATAATTTGAAAGGATCTGAAACTCTTATGTCGAAAAATTGCAGATGCACTAATTAGAAGAAGTGAAATCGCTTAAAATAAAAAACTACGAAAAATTAAATGACACACAGAAGAAGTAGCATCATCTGGTTAAAGTTTTATAAATTGTTTTAAGCACTACCGAAACAGCGCCACGAAAAAAGCACTAACAGGATAGCTCTGTTACGTTTTAAACAATTAACACATAACTGCTTAGAAAAGAGCTTCGAAAAATTCATCAGCCCTTAACTTTCTCTCCGGCAGATCCGATGAAATCAGTTGTCATTAGCTATTTGAAGTTGTGCACTAAACTAAAAGAACAATTTTATTAATATTTAACGCCCACGCACAAGATCATCGATGATACGCAAATTGACACCATGTGTGGAATACAAAAATTGCACAAAAATAATATGCTTCTCAGATCAATAACGTGTCATTAATAAAAGTTCCGTGTTATGAACCTCATAAAAGTACATTGGTAAAATATTGCAGTGCGTCACGCTAGAACCTCCTTTTTCAGTGAAAAATTCTTTTGTGTTCAGATAAGGACGAAAAATGTACTTCTTGACTAAAATGTTTTAGTTTGGTTTGACGTTGTATCACTGTTCTAAGAACTGTTAGATTTTTGTCACACAGAAAACAATTTTCTTCAGTACAAAAATAATTTGCATAAAAATTGCTAATTTAGTATAGGTACTTGATTTTCTCTGGATGCAAATTTGAGTTTCATGAAAGGGTTCTTGGACGTTTAGATCTATCGCGAAAACTACAGGCTCTCATTCAACTGACTTCAAAAGGACAGAGCATCGGTAAGACTTGCGATCTTCAGATCTAAACACACTAGGCATATCACTATAAACACCGCCTCTAACATAAGCTACAAAATTTTTTCGTTGAGTGATCGGGAATTATACTCCCCCAACGAGAATAAACTCACCCAAACTCTCATGGACAATGGCTAACCTAAAGAAGCAATAAGGATTTTAATTCCTCGCCAAAAGAAAACAACAAAACTGCTATTACGTACAATCGAGATAATCCGAAAATGAGTGTTGAGGAGGTAATCGGAAAAAACACCAACGACCGACGATGTCAACCTAATTATAGGCCAACAAACACAGTTGCTTCGTTGTTATTCAACTTTAAACCAAAAACGGTCGCACAACGGATGTGATTTACAAGAAAGACTGCAAGGGATAAAATTTACACGACTGGGTCGCACGAACTTGCGATTGTGTGCTAAGTACAATGTCAAAGTCCTGAAGCTGAGTACAAGATTTCACGCTCTTTGTAATATTTTTGGTGGTACAGGGCTGTCAACTACACTTTTATTATGTAAGTTGAATAAAATCACATAAAATATTGAAAAAAATTAAATAAAATATTCCACATGTTTCTAGCGAAAATTTTAAAACTCTACTTTTTATCATACATAAACAGTAAAAATTTTAATGGAAATCGTTAGAGTAGTTTTTTTAAATCCTGTTTTTTACTTTCCACTTTTTTCAAAAATAAATTTTTTGAGATTTTCAAAAATAAATTTTTTGAGATTTTCAAAAATTAATTTTTTGAAATTTTCAAAAATTAATTTTTTGAAAATCAAGTACGCAACTTTTAAAACCAAAATTTTTTTAGAAAATATGTAAAAGTTACAAAACTAAAATTTTTCAAATCTCAATTCGCAATCTTTTTTGAACTACCTGGGACTTCTTAAATATAACATTTCATCAGAATCGTGTAAGACATTAAGGGGTTAGTAGTCAGGAGCGTAAAAAATGTCATTTTTTAATATTTTTTTTTTGGCTAGTAATTAATTTTTTTTTTCACAAAAGTAAAAACATAGTATCATTTTTAACATTACTTCACTAAAATTTCAAAAAAAAAATTAACTATTTTACAAGTTATGGCGGTCTAAGTTCAACAGGTTTTAAAAATGGGTCCTTACGGTGCCAACTGTAACTCAAAAACCACTCGATAGATTTGAATGAAACTTATACAGTTTTTAGAAAACATAAAAAGATAGTGCTTGACCGAAGGATTCTTTTTTTTAAATCAAAAAAATGGCGGCCTCAAGAATTTTTTTTCAGATTTTCGGGAAAAAATCAACAATTAATTGTTTATAAGAAATCGAATTTTTCAAAAAAACAAAAAATCCTTGGATCAGGCTCTAGCTTTTCATGTTTTCTAAAATGTATATAAGTTTCATTCAAATCTATCGAGCGGTTTTTGAGTTACAGTGGTCACCAGTTCAAAAAAAAAGAGTTTTGAGAAAAATGCATTTAAAGTTTTACAGTCAATTTATGCAAAGTAATGAAAGCTGAAAATAAAGCTGAATAACTCGAAAGATATTTGTCGGATTCACTTCAAACTTTCAGAGAATATTTTTAAGATACTATACTTTTAGAAAATACAAAAAAACAAAAATCGATTTTTTTTTAAATTCTGACTACCCCTAACCCCTTAACGAGAAAGGTCGGTTTAAAAAAAATGGTACTATGAAAGCTACCGTTCTAAGATTTTTCAAAAAAAAAAAACATTTAAGAAATAATCCTTCACATAAAATTTTATCGAAATCGTTAGGACCATTTTGGAGAAAAATAAGTATTATCATCATAAAGGTTGTATGGCAGGTACCCTTATTTCGAGATCTAGATCCTCAATTAAAAAATTCCCATTGTAGGCTGCCCCACAGAATTTTACTTCAAAATATGGAAAAAATTGGTCTAGTGGTTCAGGCTGCAGATGTGCAGATCCATTGACGAACAGAGAAGCAAACAGACAGAATTGCAATACCCACTTTTTTCGCATTCTCTATCAGCGTAAAAAATTGTAAGGCAACAATTAAATATGTAATTGTTGCCTTACATTTTTTTCTGCACGATTGCAAAAATTGCCTTATAGTACCTAATACCGATCGCAAGTAAAAAGAATGAAAACTACAATCCTAGCTACATATGTGTCGGAACAAGGAAGCAACTCCTTCGACAAAAAATTTCCAAAGACAAGTCGGACATAAAATAAAAAAATTCTGGCTCTCAAACATGCTATTGAAAACAGCTCAGTTCTCGTTGATGGTTGCCACCCTTAAATTTAAAAACAAATAATTGACTCACTGAGTAAACTTCTATAGTGGTCTTAATTTTAGCAAATCTAGTAAGTGCATCAATGTTTTACGTAAATCGATTTTGTTTGGCTTGTTTGCTTCTTTCTTTTTTTTATATCAAATGTGAGTATTTTATAGCTTCGCATTTTATGAATGTATACACGAATGTTAATACAAACATTTTTCAAATAAAGAATCACTCTTGAAGTAGATGGCAACCACCATCAAAACCTTGGGACTTTAAAATAAATAATAGATTTCTTTTCATTTGCAGTATTGCGACCAAAAAAGTCGATGAGAAACAATCATAATTGTTCTCCTATATTTTTTAAGACTGGTTTTGGACTCTAAAAATTTAAAATTTATTCAGCCCTTTTATCGTAACAGATCGGAACGAAATTTATTCCGATTTATACGAAATGTAAGATATTTGTATTATGGTAACGTTTCCGATTGCTTAATCGGACATACAGTCGATGGCAAAATTATTTGCACAATGTGTTTTTCATACTGTATCTCCTCAACAAAGTGGTATTACTTTAAAATAAAGTAGTTTTTAGATAATTGGGTTATTAATTTATTAACTCCAACATCTTCTTGATGTGGTAAAAAAAAAATAAAGAATGAAGTTTCATAAGTAGCGGTTAAAATCACAAAAAAGAAAATGGCAAAATTATTGTGACATGAAAAAAAGGTGGCAAAATTATTTGCACAAGGGCATTTTTCTTCCAGTAACGCTTCTGAAAGCAAAATAAAAGAAAATTTCCAATAAAATCGCAATAGTTTCATTTTTCATTTACCTAATAGCTTGTTTTTCCTCCTTTTGCAGCAATAACCTCTGCAAGGTGTCTTGGAACGGAATCTATTAAGTGTTGAATATGCTCTGCAGGAATGGTACTCCAAGCTGTAATAAAATCTTTCCACGTTTCATCTGCAGATCTTCCTATGTTTTGTGGAATTTTGGATTTCACAAGATGCCAAACATTTTCGATTACATTTAAGTCGGGACTTTGGGGAGGCCATTTCAAAGTTTCTTGACCTACTTCCGATAGATACTTTTTGATGTTCCAGGCGGTGTGGTCCCGATGAATGTAGAACCTGCCACCAGTGCAACATCATTTAGTATCTCTAAATAATGTGACTGTGTCATATGATCGGAGCACCTTATAAGTGGTCCCATACCACCATATCATAACTTTCCATCTATTGGAATGTCTAGTGGGCTGCGTGATGGGTTTTTTAGCTTTTGTTCTTGGATCGGAATAAAAAAACTTTCGCCCATAAGTACCATCCAAAGAACAAGCAGTCTCGTCAGTCCAAAGTACACTCCTCCAAAAATCCGATGGCTTACTAATATGCTCCCTTGCGAACTGCAGTCTTGCGCTTTTGTTCCTTGGTGTAATGTAGGGCTTTTTCTGGCTGACGTAGGCCTTAATTTTGTTTTCCTTTAACCTTCTACGTAATGTTCTCTCGCTGAAATTGTTCTCACGAGCCTTAACTCTTTTAACACATTTCTTACCTTTTCGCAAGGGTTACATTTAAAACAACGAATAATTCGAGTGTCTTCCCTATTCGAAGTAACTCTTTTCCTGCCTCTCCCGACTCGGATTTTTTTGACTTCCACACGTTGTATCTTTCTTTGATAATAAACTGTTCTTCGACAGCAATGGTACTTAGCAGAAAGTTTTCCAACCGAAACTCCGATTTTGTACTCTGCAACAATCATTGCCCCCGTCTCTATTGAAATTTCTTTGGATCTAGCCATTCCAATAAAGTTATTTGAATGAAAGGTGACACTTAACTAATCATAATAATAACCTGCATAATTTGGGATTGATCAGTCAGCACGATTATCTACCGATTCATTTCCGAAACCGTTAAGTACAGTTGTGTAAATAATTTTGCCAGCTTTTTTCAATGTAACAATAATTTTGCCGTTTTCTTTTTTGTGATTTTTACCGTTACTTATGAAACCTGATTCTTTTCTTTGGGTTCACCATTTGAAGAAGATGTTGGAGTTGATATATCAATAACCCAATTATCTAAAAACTACTTTACTTTAAAGTGATACCACTTTGTTGAGGAGATACAGTATGAAAAATACATTGTGCAAATAATTTTGCCATCGACTATACATCCGAAAAGAACGAAACAATGCGATGAGAATGTCAAACGCACCGCAACGCGTCTAGAATTCATGCGATGCATGGCGATTAAATGTGAAAATGGTGGGAGCGCATTCGGAATTCATGCGATGCATGCCGATTTCTGTTCTATCCGATGTCTCCGACAGCAAAGTAGTCGCGGAAAGGTTGTACGTAAACAAAAAAAAAAAAAAAACTTATGTCAACTACATGCGTCAATGTTTCCTTTACGAAATGGATACCATAAACAAAATAAATGTTACGATCGGAACTTCTCTACGATCGTATGTTTCTCCGATCTGTTACGATGATAGGGCTGATTACTATTGACCTATTCACTCATTCACGCCTAGCTCTAAGTGAGCAAAGTAGTCTTTGGGTCACCTCTCTTCATTGCGTCCGGCAATGTCAACATATCAGTTCCCACAATGGATTGAAAGGATTCTTTGTGTCGACTTTAAACAAATAAGAAGCGAACTTTTACAACACTGTCACCTCTTCTGAACAATATATACTGGGTTTTTTCTAGTTCCGATTCTGCACTGTGACGTGATGGTTAGCATGTGTGCTGTTAACCCCGAGGTTCGTGGTTCGAATTCCAACAGGGGTACAAATGTATCACCTTTCGCGAGGAATTGGCAAGTACTCCGTTGGTAAATTCATTGCCATGGAAAGAGCTTTCTCGATTAGCCGTTCGGATCCGGCAGAAAATTGTAGGTCTCCTTCATTCCCTTCCAAGGTATGGTTCTGAGAAATGCGCTAGGTCTCGGAGCTCCTCATTCTTCTGTACCATTCTATTTATTTATTTATTTATTTTTGTACTGAACTTTGACCACCAACGCAACCTGAACTTACTTACTTACTTAGGTGGACATTACAGTTCGGGCTATCCACCCAGCACCTCAATCGATTTCTCCAAAAACTCGATTTCCGGCGAGATCTTTCCAGTTTTGCAATCTTAGTGGAGGTCTTCTTCCACTTAATTGCACCACCTAAGACGACCACAATTTCTCTGCAATATGCTGTCGAAAGCCCGTCGAGTCAGAACGTTGATGTCCATCCGCTCTACGTGTCCCAGGCATCGTGTCGTATCGCGATACGTTCTCTTCTAGCCCATGTAGCGGTACAGTTCATACAGTTCGTTGCTGAATCTTCTTTTCCACACAGTGCCTTCACATACGGGACCAAAAAGATTACTCAGAGTATTTCATCTATAAGAAACACTTTCGATACAGTAGATGTCTTGTGCACCTGCATGACACCAACATACCCTATGACGAAGAATATAGAAGAGAAAGAATCGAGAAATGAAAAATCACAAATTAAACTACTCATAAATCTAGGGTTCATTATAAGTAGAACGAAACAGAGTGAGAACATTCTTTTCATACATTCACTATTCAAGACTTTGTTGTGTGTTTTGTTTTCTACTAAGCCCTAAAGAAAGTAGAAAGGTGGTGACTTGGCCGAATGACCATAGGTTAGGAATCTATTTCACAAGGCATGGCATAGTTAGAACTAACAAGTTACTACAGTGTACAATATAAGGCACCAGGGTTGTAGTAAATAAGCTGGATTTTGAATCAAAAAGAACCAAGAAAAATCTCATACCGGTATATGAGAAAATTTACCAGTTGTTGGCTCCCTCCGATGATTGGGATGAGAATGAACATAAGCACATCCGATTTATGTAGGAGATGCGAGATGCTACGACAACGATGCAAAGGAAGGGTCATTACAACTCAATTCTTCTGTGGGTGCTACAGCAACGTTCGAATCAAAAAAAGTAATTTTTTCGACAAACTAGGCGACATCTCAAATTTGCCTTTAAAAAGTTGGAGAAATTTCTATTGCCACTAAATTCATGTTCAAGAGCTTTACTATCCTCGCTTGGGTTTGTTGGACAGCAGGAAGACCAATTAGTACTCATGGTCATGGTAGTGTATACTGTATATACACCAACTCTTCCATAACAACGGAGCTGCTTATCACAGTAAGGATAATAAATAGTCCATCAGCATCTGAAGGTTAGCTGTTAGTTGGTTATCGTATAAGCTTTAATCCTGCAAAATGAGAAGGCAAAAATTCTCGCCATTATCGTCGTTCCTTTTAAATGGTTAATTATTCCGTAAAGAAGTGCTGTGAATATCATAGTGTGGCCAGATAAATAACAACCGATGAAATATTAAGCTTTTAAGAAAACCCAGCCATCCCTTTAAAATATTTAAGAGCCACCTGTTCAGGCCAAATTACTTTTTAAACATTTATTTGACCCAAAGTTTGAAAGAAGGCTGATCAATTTCTCTCTAGCTGGGGTTCGCCCAAAGGTCTTATAAACTCTCTCAAAGTGTTTTCAAGTGTAAACTGAAAACAACATTACACAGCAAAAGATTTTTTTTTTTTAATGAATATTTTATCACCATAATTGGATTTAGACGAAGGAATTATTACAGAACACAGAAGACATTACCGAAATTTTAGTTTTCCATTTCTTTCCTGCCCTGAACCTCTTCGGTTTGCTCATGTAGATGAAAACTCAATTACAAAAAACTAATCTATACCTTATTGAAGTGTCTTGGTTTTCATATTCTGTTGACAGACACCATACATTCATACTCGAGCAACGTTCATCAATCACATAGTTCTGAGAACGATGAGCAACGTCACTTTCCCATTTCACCACCACTTATCGCCGTCATGTCAGTCCGATCCACTGCAATAATGGTTATGGTTATGGTTACCTCTCATGAAAACAGCATTCAACAATCGAGAGAAAAATAATTATAATCCTGTTCCCTGATGGCACACAGAGAGAAACTGAATAAACAATAAAAGAAGGTATCAATTGACATACATACACATCTGTCTTTCCGTCAGTCAGTCATACAAAAGCCCCAAAGGAAGTCTCACAACTACACCACACTGATTGTATCGAGAAGCTTACAGGTTTATTGAGGAGGTAGGTATAGGTACATAATACATATATCAGGCCTGTTTGTAGAAAAAATTTTCAAGTAGGTATATCACACTCAACTCAGTCTGGTGGGTATACTTAATCACCCTCACCATTGAAAAACAACAGCAAACGACCCCACAGACGACCTCAATATCGTTGCTTTGCTCTGTTTTTAGCAAAATGTTTTGGTGCTTGGTGGTATCGTTTTTATACATAAATCTTTCAGTGCTCCTCGTTTTTTTCTAATTATCGGCGATGTCACTTTTCAAACCTTTTCTGTGTGAGACACAGTGTTCTCGCTTGAGTGGAGTTTTTTATTGCATAGGTTTATTTTATGTGTCCCCGATCGATAAGGAGGCTAACGACGACACACTTATGTGCTGCCGACTGCCGCACTCAAAACAAAAAAGTTTAAATGGTTTTTTGTGTCTTATTTTCAAATTACCTTCTTTCGATTGTCATAGCTACCAATAAACACTGACACCCTTCGATATGGTCACGGGGTTGAGTTACAGGTACAATCCCTATAATGATGTCTCGGATTGGGGGTAAATAAAAATAAAAAATAGATAAAAATATACAAAGAAACTTTTTTCGGGACTAGGATAACCTTAGGAGAGGTCGACACGTTTAGGTCCTTAAGCTAAGCAATAAGGGAGCATGATGTGTGTGAGCAAACTACAAAAAAAAAAAAAAACAGAGATACGTACGTAATTAATAGTAGTACTAAAAATGATTGTCAGAGTGGAAGTAGTTGAGATAGACGTGGACGTGGACGTGACATTTGAAGAACTTTGATAGCTGAGGGAGAGTGAACAACTTCAAAACAAACGACGTTATTTAATGGCCACTTGACGTGAACACAAAACTAGGCACAAAAAGAGCTTATAAGGTGACGGCCATTACATAAAATGAGATGAATGGGGCAAGCAATTGACTGGAAAATGTGTTTAAGCAGTTTAAATAAAGATTGGTGTTTGATTGCTCTTGAAGAGTACGTGTTTAGATTTTGGATGAAATGATTTTTCTTTTTGCGTCACAGTTAATTCAGAATAAAGTTACTCACACGCCATACACAAAAGGGGGAAGGATTGGGATTTATTATTATGCTTTTATAAGAGTTAAGTAATCGGATTCAACGTTCATCGGATTCTACGTTCATCGGATTTTGCGTTTATGGTACACAGATACTGTGAATTACAATAACATAAAATGCAAAGTTTTTCCGAGAAGACTTCTTAAATTTTTAAAATGTTTTTTGAAATGCAAATGGGGTTTGCTATTTCAAGGGAACCCCTTTCTTGGTCGGAGTTGTAAGAAAAACAAAAAATATTAGTTTTCAAAGAATTATAATACTTTAACTTGAAGAAAATAAAACTTGAGATAACAATTCAACATGAAATAATTACAATGATAGAGAAGTCAAAAAAATGGTCTGTCTGTCTGTACAGAAACCTACAGCCGAATCGGCTGAGCTGATCTTCTTCAAACTTTCTACCCAAAACTGTTCAGTCATCTATAGTTGGGCTTTTGGAATTGAAATTCTTAAAAGCAAATAAATAGGGTAGCGAAACAGAAAGAGAAGCTTCGGAGCCTAGCACGTTTCTCACAACCATGGCTTATGGAGGGGACGTACAAATTTTTTCAGACCCCGAACGGATAATCGTGTAAGCTCTTTTCATGGCATCAAATTACTATTGGCAATTCTTTGAAAAAGGCGATACCCGTAAAATTTTTATTTTGATTCTTCGATCATCCCCCGTGAATTTCTATGTCTTTAAATTACAGAACCTGCCATACAACTGATAAGATTAAGATTACTTTTTTGTAAATGGCTTCAACGATTTGTATATAACGTCGTAAGATAGGTTCGGTGGTAATTGTTTTTCTTAAAGTAAAGATTTTTTCAACAAAAAAAAGAGGTTTAAAAACTGTACTTTACATAGTACCGTCTTTCTTAACACAACTCTCTTGTAAATGTCTAGCGATTTTAATAAAATTTGATACTGCTATTAATTAATTTCAATATTATTTAGCATTATTCGCAAAAATAGTTGCTTTAAAAAATGAAATAACGGCCACAAAAATATTTTTTCTGGAAGATGTGTTTTGGTAAGCTCAAAAAAAAAAAGTACTAGAGACAAAAAAAACATTGCAGAAAATATCAGCACAATTCTAATTCTGAGCTCGTTAGTATTGAATTTAAAACTCTTCTTTTTTCAGATTATGGATCCACAATTATTTTTAATGCAAAGTCAGACTAAATATACAAGATCTTCGCAAAAAAAGATAAGCTTGAAACAAGAAGCTTAATTTTTTGGGTGGCGATATGTTTTTGATTGTCTTTCCTTCTAATGATGCAAAAAAAAAGTGGAAAAAGTCTAACAACGGTGCAAAGTACCATTTTTTTTTTTTGTAAGCCGAGGCTCCCTAGAATTCTCGAAAAATCAATTTTTTTTATTCCAAATGGTTCTTTAGAACCTCAAAAATGATGCCCCAAAAGATTATGGCCGAGAAAAACCTTTAGGTACTCGGTTTTCAAATTTTAGTCCAAGACCGTCTGGTTCACAGCGAGCTCCGTTTGTCATCGCAAGGGGGAAGGTACGTTAGGGGAGAAGAGACTTGGTGTTGAAAATATTTATTTCCTGACTAGTCTAGAATAGAGTTAGATTTGTCGAACGTCTCTTTTCGGCATCGCAGATTAAAGGTATTGTAAAATTATTCATGATTTTCTACTACTCAAAACTTTAAACGTGTTTATCTCAATACTGTATTTTTCAAGTTGGCCGGACTCGTAACTTAAGCAATTTTCAACCTATTAACTTCAAATTTTAAACATGTCTTGAAATATACATTGTCTATGGAAGTACGTAGGATTCGTTTTTTTTTTTATTGCGTAGTTCATTTGTTATTAACAATTTTCAAATTTTGCACTTTTCACTTTAGAAGGGCGCTATTTGGCCAAAAATCAATATATCGCAAAAATCCTACGTGCTTCCATAGCAGTAAGTATATATAATCGAAAAAATCCATTTGTCCATTATTGTTTAAAAAATTAGAGGAGCTGTTAGTCCGGCCGTGAACCTCAAAAACGTCGTCGCAAAAACGCTGCACAGCCGCCATTTTGTAATTGTTGACGAAATCAACAAATATGTCAGTACATGATTATGCAAGAAAGTAACAAATCAACAACAATCAACAAATAGCAATAAGTATTATTTAAGTCAATAGGTCATAAGAAATTAGTGTCATAATATAAGTCAGTTTATATATCGTAAGCAAATGAGGCAAGCAATGCAGTCAAGTTCATTTTGTGTGTCACTAGTTTAAATAAAGCAAATATGCACTGTAGACAAAATGAGCTTGAACTGTATTGCTGCGAGCTGACTTACGGTATGATATAAATAGAATAAGAAAATGAATAAATGTTATTATTACTCAGTCAACAAGACAGTGATAGTCATTTCATTATAAATCTCATCAGTAAGATTTTCATTGGTCCTTCGAGCCTTTAAGGACAAGGAAAGAAAATACAGTCCATTCAATAAAAAAAAAAAAATATAAAAAAAGAGAAAACTTTTTTCATCATGTCATTTAACGAGACAGCAGTGAAACAGGTTAAAATCGCCGAAGACATACAAAAACTCTGGGCGAACGTCAAGAAAGATGGAGAGTCTCGATACTCATTAGAGTATTTCACAAAGAGGCTTGACATTTTGGAAAAACATTGGATAGAGTTTCAAGCGAACAATGAGTACTTGGAAGTCATGCGGAAGACGTATCCAGAGCACGAATACTTTACAAAGAAGTATTTTACTCAACTTGAAACCAAGTATCTGGATATAAAATCTACCTTCAAGGAGAAGGTGCAACGTTACATAGAGGATGTAACAAAAACACCTGGTGGCTCACAGGTACCACCAAAGCTACCGGTCAAGGGACCGGAGGAGAGGGTGCAACTTTACATAGAGGATACAACCCAAACACCTGGTGGCTCAAAGGTACCACCAAAGCTACCGGTCCAGGGAAGGCAGCAGGAGCCAGAAATAGATCCAAATCAATTTGATTTGGATCGCATTGTTTGCCAGCAACAGCAGTTATCAAAGAAACAGCCGACCACAACAGATACAGACGAAAGCAACACATTACTATTCAAGAAAGCAGAGGGTATCAAGAACACCTTCAAGCGTTTGACTAGTAGCTTAGACCTAGATCAAAATGATGTATATCTGGCGTTCAAACTTGAACAACTAAAAGAATGCTGGGCAAAACTAATGGCTGTTGACGAGGAAATCATGTTGTCAGAAGATAGTAAACGCAAGCAGCAGCACGCAGACGACTTCATAGAACTGGAACAAAAATACGAAGAAGCATATATTCAACTCAAAGAAGCGGAACGCCAACGGCAGCATCAAGACATCGTAGTCCCACAAACAACAACCCATCGAAAAATTAAACTTCCAGCCCTCTGTATACCATCCTTCAGCGGCAAGTATGAAGAGTGGACTCCATTCTGGCAATTGTTTGATCGTTTGGTTCATCAAAACGATGCATTGAGCGAAGTAGAACGGATTCAATACCTAAAAACGAATCTAAAAGGCGAAGCGGCAAGAATTATAAGCCATCTGTCACCTACAGCTTGCAACTATGAAACTGCTATAGAATTGCTTACAAGACGATTTCAAAATCCTGCGGTTTTAATCAGCAATTATATACAAAAATTACTCACCTTGAAGTCAGTGCGAAATGAAAATGCATTTGACTTAAAAACCTTAATGGATTCGTCAAGAGAAATCTTATACGGAATCAAAAATCTAGGGGTTGACGTAAGCTCCTGGGATCCAATCATAGTTCAGTTACTGTGCCCGAAGCTGGACCCTGAGTCAAGAAAACTCTACCAACAGTCCAGAGGAACATCTACAGAAATTCCTAAGCTGTGTGATTTGTTCGAATTCATTGAAGGAAGATTCCGAGGACTGGAAAGTAGCCGTGAGGGAAACCGGGATCATCAGCATCAACCCTCAAGATATCCAACCTCATCCTCATCAGGAAACCATGATCATCAGCATCAACCCTCAAGATATCCAACCACAAAAAATCTTTTGACCACCCTAACAAAGCAAAAATGTGTTGTTTGCAGCGAAGCGCATCAACTGTATAATTGCAACAAGTTTGTGAGTATGAAGCCGCGTAACCGGTTGGACATCAAAACTGTGTTTCAACTGTTTGGGAGGTGGACACAGAACAAAGGAATGTTCGGTGAAGAGAGGCTGCAAAATATGTACACGACAACATAACACCCTACTTCATGTTCCCCAAAGTGACAATGTTGCAGATCCAATAACAAACGTTACATCTACTAAAATTGCTACTGCCTGTCATAACAACAGGATGGTACTTTTAGCAACAGCTATGGTAAACTTATGTGTTGGAGGGAAAAATACAACCGTACGCGCACTGATTGATCAAGGGTCTCAATCGTGTTTCATTACAGAAAAATTAGCTTACCAATTAAAAATTCCACTAACCAAATATGAATCAAGAATCAAGGGTATTAACGGGCACTCAACAGAAATTATTGCATCATGTAACTTCAAGCTAAAATCCATTCACAATGAAAAAATGTGTCTTGAAGTTGAAGCTCTCGTTATGCCAAACATTACGTCGAAGTTACCAGCACAAAATATAACAACCAACCATTGGCCACACGTACAGGGATTGATGTTGGCGGACCCATGGTACCACCAACCAAAAGATATTGATGTACTGATTGGATCAGACATATTACCACAATTGCTTACCGATGGATTAATCAAGGGACCAAATAACACTCCTATGGCACAAAACTCAAGGTTTGGCTGGATATTGTCGGGACCAGTAGTGACAACCTCGACAAAAACAAGTTATAGTACACTAACTTCATTTATTAGTGTATGTTGTGAGGATGACAACCTGAAAAAATTTTGGGAACTAGAGGAAGTTCCCACAGCAGAAATTAAATCCACAGAAGATGAAATGTGTGAAGACCACTTCAGACGTACTCACTATAGAGATGACACAGGACGTTATGTTGTCAAATTACCACTGTTAAAAGACATCATAGTCTTGGGGGACTCACGCAAAACGGCGTTAAAAAGATTCTTTAATTTGGAGCAAAGATTGGCAAAAAATAAAAGTCTTCAACATGACTATGTAAAATTCATCAAGGAATATATAACTCTTGGCCATATGGAGGAGGCATCAGCCGCAAATACTGACAAAACGTATTATCTTCCACATCATGCAGTGATAAAAAATGACAGCAGTACAACAAAACTAAGAGTTGTATTCGACGCTTCAGCAAAGACGACATCTGGAGAATCTTTAAACAGCATCATGATGACGGGTCCTACACTTCAAAAGGATTTATTTTCGGTGATACTCCGATGGAGATCCTTTAAAATCGTCTTCACAGCTGACATCGAAAAAATGTATCGGCAGATTTTGGTTGACAGTAACGATCAAAATTTACAACGCATCCTGTGGAGAGAAAGTACCAAGGATCCAATAAAGGAATACATTCTTAAGACCGTAACATACGGTACCACAGCCGCTCCGTACTTAGCAATCAAGACCCTACATCAGTTAGCAGAAGATGAAAAACATTTGTACCCAAGGGCAAGCAAATTATTGCTCGAAGGATTCTATGTAGATGATTGCTTAGGAGGTGCAAACTCGATACACGAATGTATAAATCTCCAACAAGAACTAATTCCTCTACTTCAAAAAGGTGGATTCAACCTTCGTAAATGGACATCAAACAACTCAACCTTTATCAATAATTTGTCAAAAGACATTATAGAAATGGAGCCAGAACATGATTTTGACAATGATAGAACGTTTAAAATTTTGGGACTCACATGGTGCCCAACAACAGATGACTTTCAATTTAAACTTAATTTGGAGTTCAACTCAAAGGGCACCAAAAGGGCAATATTGAGTGATGCTGGAAAAATCTTTGATCCATTTGGTTGGCTGTCACCAATAACAATCAAGGCAAAAATTCTTATTCAAAAACTATGGCTTTTGGGCATCGGTTGGGACGAAACGGTTCCAATAAATATACAAAATGAATGGAATGAGTTCAAAACAAGGCTAGCATTATTAGCGAAAGTAAGAATTCCACGGTGGACACAACAAACTAAAGGATCTCGTATAGAGCTCCACGGATTTGCAGATGCATCAGAAGCAGCGTATGCAGCGGTGGTATATCAAAAGGTTATAAATAATGGCATTATTACAGTAAATCTCATAGCATCTAAAACCAAAGTAGCTCCTGTGAAGCAAGTATCGTTGGCAAGGCTAGAACTATGTGCAGCAGCACTATTAACGAAGCTACTGAAGTACATCAGAGAAGAATCAGACACAAAATATGATAGAATTTTTGCATGGTCAGATTCAACAATAGTATTGAACTGGGTGCAACAACATCCAGTGAAATGGAATACATTTGTTGCCAATCGGGTTTCTTATGTGCAACAAAATTTTGAGGGGAAAATGGAGATTCGTGCCAGGTAAAGAGAATCCTGCTGACATTCCGTCCAGAGGAACATTTGGAGATGCACTAGCTGAAAACATAACATGGTGGCGTGGACCAGATTGGCTCAAGAGAAATGAACAATATTGGCCAGCTGATAATTCCCTAACAGAGATGCAAGATATACCAGAAGTTCGCCAATCTCACGTCATATTGGCGAGACACCGGAATTGTCCAAATGGAGATGACATTTTTCTGAGATTCTCATCAATGTCCAAACTTCAACGTATTAGTGCATATTGTTTACGTTTTAAAAACAATTGCAAACGGAACATAACTAAGCAACCATTACTATTTGGTCCATTAACGGTAAGGGAACTAAAGGAAGCAGAATTAGCAATGGTGCGAAGTGCTCAACAAGACTTTTCTGATGATATAAAAATTTTAAATACAGCAAGGGCTTTGACGTCAAAAAGCAGATTATCATCATTGAACCCATTTATCGATTCAAATGGAATACTGCGAGTTGGAGGTCGACTAAAACATGCCAACTTATCAATCAACCAGAAACATCCAATGATCCTATCACCGTCACATCCATTGACAAAATTGATCATCAATAAAACTCACATCGATACACTTCACGGCGGAGTCAAGCTGGTTCTTAACCATATTCGAAGAAAATTTTGGATCATACAAGGTACAAACACAGTTAAGGCACTAGTTAATCAATGTGTCCGGTGTTTCCGTTTTAAAGCCAGAGAATCAAGTCAACTTATGACAACTTCCAGAAGAACGTGTTAAGTTTTCACGTCCATTTACTCATTGTGGGGTTGATTATGCAGGCCCTATCAACATAAGATGTTCACAAAACAGAGGCGTGAAGTCGCACAAGGCTTATATAGCACTCTTCGTTTGCATGGCAACAAAGGCCGTTCACATTGAGCTCACGTCTGATTTAACCACAGATGGGTTCATGGCTGCATTACGACGAATGACAAGCAGGCGGGGTTCCATACAACATATCTACAGCGACAATGGGACGAATTTTGTAGGAGCAAAAAATATTATTGAGGCAGTCCAAAACAAACTGGCAGAAAACGCCATCCAATGGCATTTCATTCCACCTGGAGCACCACACTTTGGCGGACTCTGGGAAGCAGGAGTTAAATCGGTAAAATACCATCTAAACCGTATCATAGGTGAACAGAAACTCACCTACGAAGAGATGAATACCATTTTAGTGCAAATAGAAGGAGTATTAAACTCAAGACCTCTCTGTCCACTAACAGATAACATCGAAGATCTTGATGCCTTGACACCAGGTCACTTCATTATTGGGTCACCATTAAGAACGCCACAAGACGACATCATTCTGGACCTGGGCGAGAGTAGTTTGAAAAGATATAAATTAATTCAGAAACTCAAAAAAGATGTCTGCAAGCGTTGGTACGATGATTACATAAATAAACTTCAACAACGTTTTAAATGGAAAGAATCAACGATTAATGTGAGAATTGGACAACTAGTACTCCTCAAAAACGAACTGTTTACACCGTCAAAATGGCCTCTTGGTAAAATTATTGAAGTACACAGCGGTGTGGACGGGCTGATTAGAGTGGTGACCATCAAAACAGAAAAAGGAATATACAAGCGACCGATAACAAAGGTGTGCTTGTTACCAAACGATGAAAACATAAGAAAACCTGACGACAACCCTCTGCAGTCAAATCAGGTATTCATTGAACCTAAAAGAAACCTGAGAGATAGAAGAGAACCACCTGGTGTTACCTTGACGAGTACCACAGTATTCATAGCCATACTACTATTTTTACCTCTTGTCATGGGTAACCAGATTAAAGTGTCACCATTCACTTCACAACCAGGAATATATTTCGAAAATCTGGGAACAGCAACAATTTCTTCTAGCAGTTGGGACATTGTAGCCTATTATGACATGAAAACATATTGGGCACAATACCAGTCAATAGATCAATATAAAAATAACCTGATAAAGATCTGTCAGTTACTGCCGAATCAAAATGAGACATGTAAGGCAACTATCCCACAAATCATGTCACTTAATGAAGATCTAGAAAGAGGAAACGAATTACTATCACCCCATCCAAATAGCAGTATGAGAGTTCGCCGTGCAGCAATCAACTTCATTGGAAACATTGCAAACGGTCTTTTCGGAATACTCGATTCGGAATATGCGGATAAGATGTCGGAATCAATTAATAAAATTCAAAAAGACGATGGTCATCTTTTACATCTTATTAAAAACCAAACATCAATAATTGACGCCACAATGAATATTCTTCAGCAGTCTCAACAAGAAACTACCAACAACTTTCTAAAAATAGACAAGGATCTTCAACATTTCGCTACACTTCTTGACGGAATCAGGCAGAAGTATCATGAGGACCAATTACGGCAACTATTCAATGCAATTGCCGTGCAACTTATCCTTGCATTATCGCAAGTACAAAAGACCCAGACTGCCTTGTTAGATGTTTTAATCGATACGCAGCATGGTAAAATAAATCCTCAACTAATTTCTCCTGCCCAACTTCGACAAGAATTTCTCCACATAAAATCAAGCCTCCCATCAACACTTCGACTTCCCGTCTCTCAAGACGAGGTTTTGACGCTTTACCATCTTATGAGTATCCACGGCAGAGCACTTAAGGATCACATAATCTTTAAAATAACTTTACCATTGCTAAGTCTAGACGATTTTGAACTATTCAAGGTAACACCAGTGCCTGCACTCATAAATGGAACTTTCTTCACAATAAACCCATCTACAAGGTATATCATGGTTACCTTGCATCGAGATCAATACTATCCCCTATCCGAAGCCGAATTTCAACAATGTGTCTCTTACACCACAGAAAGGCATCTATGCAACCAGCATCATCCCATTTACAAGCAAGGAGCAGAAATCAGTGCATGTGAATTTGTTTATCTAAGTCAAGGATTGCAATCTCCGGACTGTCAACCTACCATAACCAGCAAGGGGCCTCACTGGATACAACTATGCAATCCTAACGAATGGATTTACGTATTGAAAGAGCGGACGACCCTAAATATTGTGTGCAATGGAACTATTACCCAAACAACACTAGAAGGGGCAGGAAAACTACGTATCGATCCGAGCTGCGTAATAAAGACCAATCTTATTACCTTACGTGGTCATTCCATCTACCCATCATTTTCCAGAATTTCCGTTTCCCCTCACACCAATCTATCTAACACACTTGTTCCAGATCACTTTGACAGATTAACACATAATCCGCTTTCAGTCAAAAACCATCTACAAGAACTGAATACGCTAAAACAGCAACTTCAGAACCTCACGATGGCCTTGCCTTCTAACGATCTTTCAACAAATGATGTTCATCAATTTGCAGTGGGCTACCTGGGACTACTAGTTTCCATCATCATTGTGATTCTCCTGCTTCGAAGGTTATACACCAAAAGCTTCAAACCAAATACGAAACCAATCAAGACATCCGAGAACACCGGTACTGCAGATCCAGGAAACCTCACCTTCGAGTTGCTCCCGTAAGCGGAGGTGGCAAAATGTTGACGAAATCAACAAATATGTCAGTACATGATTATGCAAGAAAGTAACAAATCAACAACAATCAACAAATAGCAATAAGTATTATTTAAGTCAATAGGTCATAAGAAATTAGTGTCATAATATAAGTCAGTTTATATATCGTAAGCAAATGAGGCAAGCAATGCAGTCAAGTTCATTTTGTGTGTCACTAGTTTAAATAAAGCAAATATGCACTGTAGACAAAATGAGCTTGAACTGTATTGCTGCGAGCTGACTTACGGTATGATATAAATAGAATAAGAAAATGAATAAATGTTATTATTACTCAGTCAACAAGACAGTGATAGTCATTTCATTATAAATCTCATCAGTAAAATTTTCAGTAATAAATCGCTTTAAAAAAATTATTGTAAGCAGTCATTGATATAAATAATAAAATCACGTTTTTGTTTTCCCGATTTATTTTGTAGTATTTCTGAAAAAAAAAAATCCCCAAAAAGCCTATTTTTTTCAACCTCTAGGGTGGCCTAACCTTTTAAAATTTATTTTTACGCCATTTATCGACAATGTGCTGAACTATGTTCTTTTCAAGTTTAGCGCAGTCATTGAAGCGTTTTTGGTCCGAATTTTTTTACTGCGAACCGATTTGCATGAAATTTTGGAATTAGGCTCATCTTACTCTTAACTTCAAAAGTGAAAATGATTTGAACACCGCCACCCCTTTTCGGGGGCAAATTTTTTATTTTCAAAATAACCTCGGATATCGATAGAAGGCCTAATTTTAAGCAAAAAATCAAATATAAAGTTTTTTAAAAATTGAAAATTCCCAATTTTTCACATTTTTCATCTGTTTTTTGCAAATATCTCCAAAACTATACGTTTTATCGAAAATTTTATAAAGAACAAAATTGTAGTAAGTAAAACAATGAACAATTTGGTTTTTTATAAAGTATTCTAAGTACAATATTAAGCTAGATATTAAAGATCAAAGCCATTTTTTATTTTGTCTGAAATTTAATCGATGTGGTCAATGTCATCTAGCGGCGAGCAGATGCATATAATGCATTCTAATATAAAAAGATGTTTTGTAGTGCTTGAAATAAGCTTTAAAATGAGCACTATTAAAAGTCGTAAAATAAGTGAGCTGTAGTGCAAATAAGGGGAGCATCTAATGTTTTTTTTTTTCTTTTAAATCAATGGGTTTCATAAGTGCCATTTCCACCAAAATTAAATTTAATCGTATTCCGCCTAGAAATAACTTTATTATGACCAAATCGTTCATTGTTTTACTTGCTACAATTTTGTTCTTTATAAAATTTTCGATAAAACATATAGTTTTGGAGATATTTGCAAAAAAAAACAGATGAAAAACGTGAAAAAATTGATAATTTTCAACTGCCAATAACTTGAAAAGTATTGGATTTTTTAAAAAACTTTATATATGATTTTTTGCTTAAAATTAGGCCTTTTATCGATATAGATAGATAGATAGATAGATAACTTCTTTATTAACAAAAAATTTTGATTAACAATATTTCTTTTCTTAAGAATAATGACATGGCTTATTCTGCCGTCTGCCTGATCCCTTTTATCGATATCCGAGGTTATTTTAGAAAAAAAAAATTACACCGAAAAGGGGTGGCAAATCCCCAGGGTGGTGGCGGTGTTCAAACCATTTTCACTTTTGAAGTTAAGAGTAAGATGAGCCTAATTCCAAAATTTCATGCAAATCGGTTCACAGTAAAAAAATTCGGAGGTAAGACCATATTTTTCGCTTCAATGACTGCACTAGTTGTTGTGGACTGTGTGTTGACAAATTTTGATGCAAATGCCCGTCGGCGTCGGCTAGTTTTATTCAAATATTTGAAAAAACTGTGCGTTTTTTACATCGAAGAATTTCAAAATTCAAAGGTAAGAATGTTTATTATTATACTAGCAAACCCGGCGAACTCCGTTTCGCCACCAGATGGCTTCGTTTTTTGTAACATTTCGTTTGGGGATTAAAAGATGAAGGAAAATGATTTGTTTTTTTGTTTTATATGTATTTGAAAAGGAAAAATTTTCATTTGGATTACAAAATTGAAGTGTAATTTAGTTGAACTTCTCTAAGTAAAAAATGAAAGTGAATCCAAAGTAAATACTGAATCGAAGCGTTATACGTGTCCGCAAATTATCCGTTTCATTGAAGTGCTCTTTGGTAAACCACATTTTTTGTTTTTTGGTCTGACGATAACACAAACAAAGTGGATGGTTTCCCAACTCGTGAACACGCAACGTATAGCTGCCCATGTGAAAAACGATGATTTTCTAAATTTGTCCCGCAAACACTAAGCGATTGGCCTTGCGACTTGTTAATTGTCATTGCGAACGCAAGGCGAGCCGGAAATTGCAATCGTTTGAAGTCAAACGGAAGATCAGTCGGAATCATTGGTATTCGAGGAATACATACATTTTCACCTGGGTACTTTCCGTTAATAATGGTTGCCTCAATCAAATTCGGCATAAGTCTTTTCACCGCAAGTCGAGTACCGTTGCAAAGTCGCGGTGGATTCAAATTACGCAATATCATAATAAATGAACCAACTTTGAGTTGCAAGTTATGTGGTGGAAATCCTGGTAACTCCAGAGAGTTTAAAGTTCAAAAACTCCGTTGGATAATTTACCACATCATCGGGGTTTGTTATGGAATCAACTGAATTGTACGTCACCAAATCGCCATCGATTTTTGATTGAATGGTGAAATTCAGTGCATTTACATCATTATTGTTTGCAGCGAGAATTGCGTCCCCGACGCCATCTACTTAAAATGAAACGTACTTGTTTTCGTGGGGGATACTCACACACCACGTACTGGCGCCGTTGTAGTACATGTTATGGATCAGAGATGGCGCTGTATGTGAAAAATGATTTTCCCTTCCTGCTTTTCTCTAGGAATTTTTCCTAAATTTTCTTTGCTATAAACCTCACGGAGCCCGAGACCTTTCCAACGAATGCAAAACCGTGGAAATCGGTTCGTGCGTTTTGGAGTTATAGCGTCAGGAAGGAAACCCCGACTTATTTATATATATATAGATAATTTCTGTATTATTCTATTACTAAGTAATGGATTAGTTGATTTTTGATATAAAATATAGGTTTCGGTTTTTATATTTTTATAAATAACGTTAGTAATAAGGTGGTTAGTTCTCTAACCACCGTGACTATAGTAGGTTTTGTTTTATTCGTTTTGTGTACTTGTTAACAGAATGTCGCGTGTGCTGAATGATAGTGAAATTCAAGATGTTCTTATAGAAGGTATTCCTTCAGATAGTGAAAGTGTGTGCAGTGTAATGGACTGCAATAATGGACTGGAAACTGAGATGGTGTTCGGCGATTCAACCCCACAGCAGTCACAGTTTGAAGAGGAAATTGACTCAGACGATAACGTACCTTTGTCAGAATTTGCCAGCACGTCAGATAATAACGTATACCAACTACGAGCGCTTCAGCATCATCAAACCAAATTAACTACTTCCCGAAGATGTGCCAAATGCAGCACTAAAAAAGACATATACAGTTCGTGCTGGATAGGATTTCGGTAAATTATTTTTTTTCTTTAAATTGAACAGTAATAAACCAAATACGCGGTTGTTTTATTTATAAAGTAAATAAATAAAAACTGTGGCTGAAAGAGTCAATGGCTAACACAATTTTAACTAAATTAAAGTTCTTGGTCGTTTAAAAAATACAGCGTATCAACCTTTTGGAAAAAAAAATAGTATTTATTAATTTTTGATTTGATTTTTTTTTAATATTTTCAAAACGGTATATTAGATTTTTTTCAACTTATTTGTAAAAATATCTTCTGACAAGAACTCAAAGCTTGTAAGCTTGATTTTAATAAAAGTGAAAAATAAAAACCAGTTATTCAAAAACGCTGAAAATTTAATCAAAATGGTTAGGATAGCTTTTGAAAAACCAGTTTTTATATTTCACTTTTTAACAACTGCTAAAAAGTGGAGTTTTTACATTATCGCTAAAAACTTATGAAATAAAATTTATTTCTTTTCAATATTTTATGTGGTGTTATTAAATTTTCATAGTTAATGTGAAGTTGGTAACCCTGAACCACCAAATATATTATGGAGAACGAATACTAAAATCTTAAGATTTTGATACTTAGCACACAATCGCAAGTTCCTGCGAAACAGTAATGCCCATTTTTGCTTGCGATTACTATTATAAAACAAGTTTTGCAATTGTGCAGAAAAAAATTTTGAGATAACAATAAAATAAATTAAATAAAAAAGTGGGTCCTGCAATTCTGTCTGCCTGTCTGTATGTCTGTCCGTAAATGGATCTACAGTCTGAACCCCTTGACCGATATTATTCAAATTTCGCAGTTAGGGTCTGTGGAGCAGTGGCGTGGCGTCCATATAACACGATTCCTATCGTCTTACCTTTTAAAATTTGTCCCTTGTTCATAGAAAAAACCAGCAACATAAGTTTACAACTAAGCAGTCAACAGCCTTTCTTTGCCCATACACACAATGTTCTTCAAGCATTTTTAAATTTGCGAGATACACACACAATACACAAAGCATACACAAGGCATTGAAAATCGCCGCGCAGAACATATTTTGTGTTTCTCCCTGTCTTTCCTACGATATACTTCCACCCCGGTGCCGTCCCTTTTGAATCACGTTTACTTATTGAAAAAAGTAAGACGATAATTTTCGTCTTACTGCAATAGTGCAATGTCTGCTTGGAAAAAATAATACAGTTTTCGCCTTCGAGTAATGTACGGCGAATTCGGTTTTGTTCTACTGATCATTGTTTTGGATTATTTGCAAGTTTAAAGTGAATTTTAAGTACCAAACGTGCATTTTTTTATGCTTTAAGCTCATTGTGAATTTTTACCTAAATGACAGTATAAAAAAATTGGCTTCGATTAATCCACGTTTGGAATTTAAGGTACCTTCTATTTATTCCTTATTAATTTGTGTAGGTGATTCATTTTTCTCGACTTACCATTTGAAAATATCCACGCCACGCCACTGCTGTGGAGTAACCTACAGAGGTTTTTGGAATTGGGTCTCAGTCTCAAGGTCTTGAAATAACGGTACATGCCATACAACGTTTAGGATAATACTTATTTTTCTCGAAAAAGGCTTTAACGATTACGATAAAATTTTATTTGAAGGATTATTTCTCAAAGGTTTTTGAGAAAAGTCTAAAAACGCTACCCTCCATAGCACTGTGTTTTTCAAAACCGACTTCCTCGTTAATAATTTACACGATTTTGACAAAATTTTATTTTATTTTAATTTTTGAAATTATTACATTTTTTTTTTAATTTTGAATACAATGTACAATTTTTTCAAGCTTTTTGTCGAAACATCTTCTAGCAAAACCTTAAGGCTTGCGTACTTGATTTTTAAAAACCTAGTTTTTAAACAAAATGAAAAATAATAAAAAAACCGATTTTTAAAAGATTGTTCTAACGAGATTAATGAAATTTTCAGAGTTTAAACATTAACCACCGCAAAAAAAACGACGTTAGTAGATTTTCGCTTAAAGAATTTGGAATATTTAATTTAATAATTTCTATCAATATCTTAATTGATTTTATTCAATTTTTATAATTGATGTGTAGTTGGCAACTCAGTACCACCAAATATATTATCAACAGCAAAGTTATCGCAAGTTCGTGCGACCCAGTCGTGTCCATTTTTTAGATGTTCTTCATTTGTTGGTCGGGCTAACATGAACCCATAATTGTAAAAAAACTGACTTTAACAAAATATTAAGAAAAAAAATTTGCATTTTGAAAGGCGGTCGTCCCTTGCAAAAAGGTTTTCATATGGGGCTCCTTTGATTTGATCTCTGCTTGACATTTCGAAATAACTTATGTGGCTGTAGTATAAGTTTCTGTTTCTTTCGACACGTCTTCAACTAAAAATGTTCCTACCACAGATTCGTGTCATACGAAAACTGTCTATAAACAAAAACCGATACAATTTGTCAATTTCGAACACAAACCACTGATAATTAAATTGGTAAGAAACAATTTTCAAGGTGCTATGAAACAGAAATTTAAAAACAAAACACCTTGGTCTGGTCTTACCCAAAGTGGGAAAATAGCTGGCAATCAAAGTTTTGAAGATGATTTTCAATCTATGAACGAAAAACACACTTCAAAAAAGGCGGTGTTCGTTTTCCCAAAGCCGCCATTTTAAAAATAACGTTTTTAAATATCTCAATAAAGGTCAAACCAAAGGAAAAAATTGCCATTTTTCCTGGCCTCCTTAATTTTTACGTAAAAGTTACCATTTTGAAGTTATATTGCAACGAATTCCTATTTTTCAAATTTTTTGCTCAAAACAAAAATTAAAATTAAATTTAAAATAATACAAATTTCAAAAATTGAAAAAAAGTTTAACTTTTCACAGCACTATTACAGTGAAAGTCACAAAAAAGTGAATAACATAAAATGAAAAGATCATGATGTTTTCTATCGAAAAACTTTTTTGAATCTCCTTGTTGTAGACTATTGCGTATGTCCTAAAAACAAGGATGTAAAAAAACTAAAAAAGAGTGGATTTTTATTAAAAAAAGACCATGAAGTACTATTTAATTAGAGGGTGCAGATCAGGGACTGATTTACCAGTACTTTCAATATATCTCGCGAACGAAGCAGAATTTCTATCTTTTTACAATAAAACTTCTGCTTTTTTCAGTTCCTTTAGAAATGACAATAGACTATTGGCTTGAACATTCTTGTCACTCACTAACTAATTCCAAGAACAAATTGTATTCTCTAGCAGAAAAAGAGTACCTGTTGACTGGACTAGTACTTTAAATAGAACTTTTCAAATACGATTCCACCTAAAGGATCAAAGTGTATTTTGAAACTTCTTCTGTGTTTCGTCACGTCATTTTAAAGTGCTAACCAAAACAAAAAGCTTTTAACAACACCGCTAGTTTGCGATAAACTTAAACAAAAATTTACAAAAATTATTATACTTTGATTTGACTTTAAATGATTGGCTGATTTGCAACTATGTTATCAGAGCAACAAGTATGTGTACTCTTTCAATAATTTATTTTCGTTTTCATTGAGTTCAACGATGATGCTGCATGCTAGGCATTCAATCCGTAGCATTCTCACTGAATGAACACGGGCTTTAATCGAGTTTTACTTTTTCCTATAAAGTTATGGCTAATGAGTACCTATAGCAGAGATACTCAAAATAGACATCCAGGCAACGCACTGTGTTGGGCAACACCGCAACCATCTTTCTGTGCCATATAAGTAGATTCAACCCAAAATTGTACACTTTCATGGTTGACGGCGTTTTAATTTTTCGTCCCTTTACGCAGTTTTAATTATGTCCATGGTATGGGCAAAATGACTGTTTACTGCATCGTGGCAACCACATCTGCATAACTGAAATCACAGGACGCATTGATGGTCTTTCATGTAATTAAATTACCCAAAGCCAGTTCTACCCAACAATTTGCTCGTACGCTTCCTTCCCTCCTTTTGCATCAAGGAAATCAATGCAATAATTTATCCACCTCTCATCCACAGGCGCCACAGCTATTGAAGAAGCCAATCAAACGGATTGCCTCATAATTTCCATAAAATCGTACACAAACTCGCGCGCCAATTATCTCTGTCCTGGATCTGTTAAACATTCGAACCTTACAACAACATCATCGAAGAAAATAAAAAAGCAGAGATTTCCTTGGCACCAAATTGTCTGACCTAGAAAAGGAAAGTCCTTTTCGGCCCATATAACCTTCCATGCAGGTCTGTCTTACTTTTACTTCTGTGCAACGGTGTTGTGTGTTGTGACTCAACAAACAAACAAAACACTTTAGTTGTTCGCAGACATCTCCTCTTAGACAATATTTGACAGACGCTACCGTGCTCGTGTTTTATTTTACTTCTTTTTTTTATTTTTGTTAGCCCCTATCGCTTCTCTCCAATCAGGGTGGTTTGGTTAGTGTCTGGAGGTAAGTTTGTCGAAAAAGGAAAAGAGTTTTCGTGCATTCTGCACACTAAATGGGTCATTTAGTTGATTCTGGTCTGGTATCACATCCTTTCGCCAAAGAGTTTTTGCTTTTGCTTTAGGATTTTTTTTTTCGCTTTGGAGTATTTGTTTGCTTTGCTTGGTTGTTTGGGGATTCGTCCTGTCTGTTGTTTGGAAACAGATCCAATCGATTTAGAGTATTTTTTTTTTTATTAACCTTTTTGTTTTGACTTTGTTGGTTAGGGTCCAAGTCCTGAGAAACTTGTTCTTTGACTGTTTATTTTTTGTGTTTTGGAGCCGGAACAGCTTTCTTTTCTTATCATTTGAATGTATAGGTATGCAGTCACCCTAGAGAACCTTGACTTTTATGTTAGTGGTTGCCAAGAATTTGAGTTTTGTTTCTTTGCCAATAATTTTCGGAAAGATTTGCCTTGTCAATTGGTTACTCAACAGTTAATTTACTATTTGGGGTTATTTTTTGCAAGCCAATGCAGTCAATTTTACTGGCAAGAAAAAAAAGGTATCAGAGGGGGTAAAAGTTCGAAACTGTCACTGATTGCAATGACTGGACTTTAAGGCTTGTTAAATACCACACTACTACTCGCAGTTTCACTTACAGCCTAATTGTTATGGTTGTTTTTTAGACATGTTGTTTTCTATCAGAAATAAAGCACATAGTCAAATGTTATGGGCAAGAATTCAGATTTATTATAAGGCATGGTGTTATTTTTGAAAAATGATTTCGGGCCAGTGGCTGTCGCGTCGTCGGCTCAAATGAGTTCCAGCCGAGAAGCCACATTTTTTAACACTTTTTGCAACATTTGGGGCCGTAGTTATGTCAGCACACAAGGCACCGAATGCACTCTTCTAATGCGTCATTGTCTCGGACTTATCTGCGTAGACAAGCAACTTCACCATAATTCCACAAAAAATAGTCCAGCGGTGTTAATTCGACCGATCTTAGAAGTTACTGAGAGGTTTAAAATTATGTAAAAGTCAGCGTAAGCTGCGATTTCGTTTCGAGACAATTTACAATATAATTTTAGAGGTCGTGCGGCTTCAATTCCTCTACGGTAAAATGGCAAACCTAACTGAGCATAAATCAAGTTATAGCTATCAAAAAGACAAACTCCGAAAAAAGCATTGCCAGATAGGACACCACAAGTCTATAAAAACACTTTAAATTAAAGCTCCCGCGGAAATGTTTCGGGATACATGCACACTTTCGAAAAAACGGAAAAACAAAAGCAAAACGAAGTTCCCGGGAATTGCTGGATTGAGAGCGCTTCAACCAAAAAAAAAAAATTGAATGGGAGCTTTCATTCTGTTTGGGGCTGTAGGGTTTTCCAGATTTGCCCACACATATTCAGTTTTAAATTTCAAGTGAACCATGACTTTGAATCTTGTGCCGTTTTAGATTCTCAAAAAGCTGCTTAACATCGATCACTTCAAAATAACAAAATCTCCAAAACCACTTGAAATGCTTCCGATTACTTTCAAATCCTCAAAAGACCACACAAAAAGCTTCCACTTTACAATTTTTAAATACGGTTGACAAGTGATACTTCAACGTTTTTGCTTTATGTTTGTTTTATTATTTCTCAAAATGTGACAACAAAAGTAACATTACGTAATTTAAATCATAATATCGCCATATCTAAGGTAAGAAAAATTAACAAGGTCAGCGCCAGCGGTTCATTTATAAAATTGACGAATAAGCGAATTCACCAGGAAGTGGCATTGAGTAGTACACAAGTGGGTATGGGACAACAAGGGGAGCTCTTTGAATGATTGAAATTCCATTATCGGTCTTTGGAGCTTCTGAGTTCCTATTCTTAGCCTCCTCAAGGGCCAGCAAATGTTCAGCCTTAGCCTTTGCAACTTCGGGTGTGTCCTCGACTGGTTTTGGTAGGGCAATTGGATTTACAATGCCATTCAGCCTCTTAGCCTCTTCTATAGCAGCGAAATGTGCAGCTTTTGCCGCAGCAACTTCCCAGGTGTCCTCAACCTGTTTTGGAAGTTCCTGTGATGGTACTGCTTCAACAGCCTTTGGAAGGTTAGTGCCTTCAACTCGGAAGCCACCAGCATCAGCTGTGTAGACAACGCTCTGTAGCATTCCATTCGAATCAACATAGCTGTATGATCCTCGAGTTACTCCATCTAGGGTTTTCGATTCCTGTTTTGCTGAGAGAGGATCATTGTATCCAAATGCATACTGACCGAGTCCATCCTGGGAATGGTATTGGCTGGACGCACTTGGTAAGATGACCTGTCCTGGAGCCAAATACATGATCTGACTGGCTGAGGCAACTGCCAACAAAGCGGATAATGCCACAAACACTTTCATTGCTATCTAAGTTTCGTTTGAATATGTTCTTGAAGAATGTTTGAAAAAACGCTGTTAGTGATGTGAACTTCTTGTCACTTTTGGGAACTATGACTTCTGGTATCATTTGCTTCTGGTTATATACGCAAATTTGATGATATTGAAACATTTATCTAAATGTAGTGTAATTAATAGATTCAAGAAAAACTACTTGTTGGCATTTGGGTTACTTATTTCTCAATTCTAAAAACTTAATTTGAACGAAGAGATGGTTGTTGTGTGACATATCGACCAAATACAACAATGAGATAAGAATGTATAAAATTTTTCTGGTTTGTTATAAATTTACAGCTCCAAGTTGCACTAATCGAATTTCAATTGGAGTGCCCTAGGTCACAGAAAACGAAATCGGCAGCTTTAAAAAAAGCGATACAGGTGGGAATCTTGTTTACATTACAACAACATCTAATTTCAGTTATCTAAAATTTGTATGTATACTTCAAAGCAAAAATTTTGTATAAAACTTAGGGGCTTTGAAATTTTGCATCAGAGTTTCCAAAAGCGAGTGGTAGTTCACATCACTAACAGCATTTTTTCAAACATTCTTCAAGAACATATTCAAATCATACTAAGATCGCAATGAAAGTATTTGTAGCACTAACCGCACTGTTGGCAGTTGCCTCCGCCAGTTCGATCATGTATTTGGCTCCAGGACAGGTCATCATACCAAGTGCGTCTAGCCAATACCATTCCCAGGATGGACTCGGTCAGTATGCATTTGGATACAATGATCCTCTCTCAGCAAAACAGGAATCGAAAACTCTAGATGGAGTAACTCGAGGATCATACAGCTATGTTGATTCGAATGGAATGCTACAGAGCGTTGTCTACACAGCTGATGCTGGTGGCTTCCGAGTTCAAGGCACTAACCTTCCAAAGGCTGTTGAAGCAGTACCATCACAGGAACTTCCAAAACAGGTTGAGGACACCTGGGAAGTTGCTGCGGCAAAAGCTGCACATTTCGCTGCTATAGAAGAGGCTAAGAGGCTGAACGGTATTGTTACTCCAATTGCCCTACCAAAACCAGTCGAGGACACTCCCGAAGTTGCAAAGGCTAAGGCTGAACATTTGCTGGCCGTTGAGGAGGCTAAGAATAGGAACTCAGAAATTCAAAAGATCGATTATGGAATTTCACTCGTTCAAAGAGTTGTGCCCTACCCATTGGTGTACCATTCACAACCACTTGCTGGTGGATTTTCATACTCATCCTTAGCTGTCTAAATGGTGCTGTTTCCGTCAACTAGCCATGCTTATTTTCCATAATTGTTATAATTTTTTTGAAAGAATTCTTCGAGTTTTATATCTTTTGTTAATAAAAACTATGTCATTCCAGCAAAGTAGATTTTATCGATAGTTTTTTCCCAGAAACTAGCCTGCGTTGATCTAAGTGTTATGAACATTGATTTGAAGAGCTTAATGCGTTTCTCTGGGTGTAAAAAGCTTTATTATCAAAAAAGTTGAAAACCTTGAGTTTTAGGTTGGAAACTAAGACCGAACACTGGAGTCAAATGTGAACTTTGAATCCTGTCCCGTATGTGCATGTAGACACTTATACCCTCCCTTTCTTAGAACAATGAAGCCAAATTCAGGGTCGCTACATCAATTCAAAAAGCTTACACCTCTATTACAAATGGCAGCTCAAGTATGACTGTATGCTGCTGTGCTATCTACAGGGTATTTTGCATACGGTGCTACAAAAGTTCAGGACGGATAGGTTGGTTCAAGTTTTTTCGTTCGGTTGTCTGTGTTTGACTAAGAACTAAACAGAGCTATAAATAATTGATGGACGTACCACTTCCATTTTTTACCAAACTGCGTTTCGATTTAAGTAAATTTCTAGAAAAAAGCGCATTCAGTTTCTTAACTTAAATGCAATAACAGCTGCCACCACAATCTTTGTATTTCACTGTGATTGATTCCATTATGGATCAAAAAGAAACTTTGTTGGCAGCGGTGGGATTCGAACCCACGCCTCCGAGGAGACTGGTGCCTTAAACCAGCGCCTTAGACCGCTCGGCCACGCTACCACTTGAAAAAGCTCTCATTCATGACAATCATGGACTACCATAGACGATGCATACATTTCTCTGTCGATTCTAAGCACTTTTTTATCAGAACATATACTTCTTTTAACTCTTAACATATCGTTTATGCAACTTCATCGATTCGATACCTCAACTATCGTCCAGATAAATTAAAAAATAAAATTAATATTATGATTGCAAATATCATTGTTAGGCTGCAGAAAGAAATTTGAACTTTTGCAAAAGAATTTTGTCGCTCTTGTGTAGTCAGGAAATAAATACATTTTCTGTTTCACTCGCTTAAAAATAATCAAACAGTGTTAAAAAAAAACAAAGTAGATTCAATTAGTCTAGCAACAAAATTTGATAAACTACACTTTTGTATATTTTTAGCAAAGCAGGTTTGGAAGAAAAGGTTCAAATTAGTGCCTGTAGAGACGGTTCATGTGCCAAAAAATTGATAGAAGTGATAATTCGCATATAATATCTTCGAAACTTGGAAAATTATTGGAAAAACTATAAGCCACGAATAAATATGTTTTGGAAAGTTAAAAATAAAGGGTTCTCCAATAGGGTTTTGACAATTTTAAACTTAATTTGTGAATGAACCATTTCACTAATCAACGAAATGTCATTGTCAATTTGTCCAGCAAACTCAATATATTCACTATGGTAAAGTACCCAAACGAAAATTATAAAATCTTCATACCGAAAATCATAGTCGGAGACCGCAACTTCAAGAGCGTTAACCTTGATTTTCGGTCGTAATTCTGGACCTAGTAGACAAGCAAGTAACAAGTTCAATGTAAAAATTTGAGTCTACAATTTCGTTGTGTATATGTTTTTTCATCGACGATGACGATCGTCACGTTATTGTGAACCAGCTTTTAAAGGCCATGATTACAGATTATTTTTGGCCCGAACTGGAAGATATGGACTTGGATGACAAGTGGTTTCAACAGGATGGTGTCACAAGCCTAACACCACACGTTAAAATCGATTTATTGAAGAATAAATTTAATTAGCCGCCTTGTTCGTGCGATTTAACTCCTATAGACAGTTTCGGGAGTTCAACCTCCTTGTAGCCAAAGCTTTTATTAAAGAAATACATTTGCATTGTATTTGCATACTAATGAGTGCTGCTGAGATCTTGTGTTCGAAGTAATGGTGGTTGCGACTTACAAATAGCAATGAGAAAAACTCTGACGCAAGTCGGTCGTGCCAGATATTCGAAGCAGCGATGCTTACTACCGACGAGGAGACACCAGGCCAGAGCAACAGCAGCAACGAACAATATAGAAGGCGAGGCAATTGTTGGCATTTTTTCATTCGTTCAACAGTCTTGTGTTATCTTTAAGCGCTGCAGTCTGCAGCGGCCTTTATAAACATATTTACTGAAACATTCTTATTTTCCGCGCTATGAGCAAAAAAATACATATTTCTTCTAATTCACCAATCATTAAGGGTTTACTGCCTGATCAGCAACAAGAAATTCTACTCTTCGATCTGCTGGCACTGCTACAAATTTGAGTAACGCTTCCTGTGTCAGTGGTTTCGAGTCAACGCTCATTTTGCACTACGCAGGATGAAGACGTATCTCCGAAACAAGACATGCAAGGATCGATTGAACGCGTTGGGATTGTTGAACGTCTACCGAGTCGTGAAGGTCACACGGGAAGATGTAATCAATATCATGTCAAAAAGCAAAGAAGAGGGACACAATGTTATAATCTCACTCATAGTTGTTCATGACAAATCGAACAAAGCTACAACTTATCAATAGTATACGAAGAGATATCCTGAAACCCCTCTCCCCACCGAAAAATTTTTTGCATCCGCTCCTGGCTCAAAACCGTTTTATTTGGGGCTACGTAAAGTCATTGTTTTATGCCAAAAAGGGAAGGAACAACTTAGAAAATTGGGTCCAACGAATGGAACGATGAAAACATACGCGCGGTGGCAATATGAACGATGTCCTTCATTGATAAAAAAAAAACAGTAAAGGAAGGTGTATAATAGAACATAATTTGCAAGTCTTAAGAATGACAGCAGTAATCTATAAATCCGATCTATGATGTGGATTTTCCAAATTTTATGAGCTTTTTGGTGGTCACCGTTGGACTTTCCATCAGGTTAATACTCCCACCCACACTGACAGAGTTACAAAAGCCTGGATTGAAGTCAAAATGTCTATCTTTCGCCTTGGCCATCGTATTCAACCGACTAAAAAATTGCGAAAAACGTTTGGGGTTGTCTCTCGCGGAAAATTTACGAAGGAACGAAGAATTTACTAACAAAGACAAATTTATGGAAGTCTTACATACATACATCATTAGATGAAGATTTCTTTAGATTCTTTTCATGATATACTGTATCTTCAGTCTAACAATGATATTCCAACCCATATAAACTTTATACAGGGTGCGGCAAAAGTATGGAAACCCCATGGCAGAATATACGTTAAAAAAAAATCAAAGACCCTATATCCGACGTATTTTTCGACGAGGAATCCGATGGTGACCTTGAATTTGACCTTGGACGTAACCTTGAAGCCCCAGCGGCCCAAAAATCGCACCTCTGCATGCACCTCTAATCATATCATTAAAAAAAAAATAAAAAAAAATACGTGTTTTTTCGTAAAATTTTGCGCTCTTTCCAAATCTGCAATAAAAAATGGGGGTTTCCATTTGAAAAATCGATATTTTGGGTCGCTGGGGCTTCAAGGTTACGTCCAAGGTCAAATTCAAGGTCACCATCGGATTCCTCGTCGAAAAATACGTCGGATATAGGGTCTTTGATTTTTTTTAACGCATATTCTGCCATATTTCCAGGGGTTTCCATACTTTTGCCGCACCCAGTATATATTTTTTATTTTATTTTTTATAAGAGGCAGAGCATAATATGCATTAATATAGTAGAAAGAACGTTGTAAAAACGCTGTAAACGAGTGAAAAAGGTATGTAAATGAAGCCTGGGAATAATATTTACTCACTTTTAAGCAAACTAAAATATTCTTGACGCAACCCTTTTAAGTCCAGTGTTATGGGTTCAAAAAATTGATTTCAAAAATATATTCTAAAAACTTTAGAACGAAATTTTGAATAATTTCAAAGTTAAAGCCAAAAATAGACACCATAGTATGTGTGAAAGTGTGTTGACACGTCAGTGGCAGCTGCAATGGTCTTGCTTTCTGTAAAAAGGCCAGAACATTACGCAGGGTTCTCAAAGCCTTTGAAAATGATAAAATGAGGAAACAAAAAGATGGCTCTATGCACCAGACATAGCTGATTATGATGAGTGTAAGTATTTTTTGTCACAACCTTAAACGCCTTTTTCTCGAAACCATGGATTTGAAATCTCGGGAAAGCACTGACTCAAAACTATTCAACCAATTGGGCTAAGACTCTAAACTTTCGTTCTAAACACAACTAAATGCGTGACCTTTAACCATAAATTAATTATTTAAAACAACTTATTAATAAAAATATAAGAATTTAAGTACCTTTTATTCGCTGGGCCCTCCAACTTTTCTTTTAATATAAAAAGATTTATTGGTTAAAATAAACACATTGGACATTGGTAAGTCCTCCGGTAGTTAATTCATTGCCATGAAAAGCTCTTTTTCGTAAGCCGTTGGGAACCGGCAGAAAATTGTAGGTCCCTCCATTCCCTCACAAGGCATGGTTGTGAGAAATGCGCTAGGCTCTGAGGCTCCTCGCTCTGTTGCGCCACCTTTTTTATTTTTTAAACGGAGAGAAAGGCTTTAAAAATTTCTATTTAGCTATTTTTAACGTTTCTTATTTTTTTTTAAGTTTCTGCATAATGTCCCAAAAATATGGGGGCAAAATTTCAAATTGATCAAATTGGATGACGTTGTGAATATTTTTATATTTTCTCAACCTGAGCGCTCAATTTTTACCTGGCAGTTTTAAAACTTCTTCCCCACAACTCACGTTCTCAGAGTCGGTGTCTCTCATAACTTCAAAACAACTGCATCGACGGTTTTGAAATTTTTAACACTATTTTTGTACATGATTTACGAGGTAACGTAATATTTTTTATATAACAACAACAAATGCGCTTTTTTTCTTAAAAAATTGCATTTCCGCTCAAAGTGTTCCCAAAGGTATTTTGAAAAAACGCTCGGCGTTACCTGAGAAGAACTATTATCTAACCAAATAATTTTGATTTTTAGATTTTGGTTTATTCAATACCGAGTAATGAGGGGCTCCGCATCACTACTTTTTTCGAGACGCTTCCCAATAACCATAGCCATTGCCGTTTTTCGAAATTTTTTGTGAAATTTTCACACAGTATTCCTAAAACATTATTTTTAAAAGAAGCAATGGTTTTAATAAATAAATATTAACTGAGTCTTTTAAAAAGATCACAAAAAAGCGCCTTGTTTGGGCGAATTAACACTAACCCTCCCTGAAAAAAAAAATTGTTTAATTTAAAATACTAATAAGAACTTGTTGAAATTTCAAAACGATCGCATACCTATTATTTTCGTATGAGAAAAAAAACACGAAAAACCGCCTAAATCTCGACCGCCACACCGGACTATTACATTAGAAAACGGTAGTGCTCCCCACAGTGAGTGGGGAGCTGAGAGCTGTGCACTCGAAGCGTTTTTTTTTTTGTATAGAATATTAAGTACATATTCAATTATGTAGTTAAAATTTATATTCGAGTACGTACTGTACTTTATTACTTTAGTTGAGCCAAGTGAAACAACTTAAGATCGGTTGATTTTTATTTCGATGAAGCACACATAACACGATGATACAATATAAATAGCTCTTTCTTGAGCTGCACTATTTGATGTTTAATTTAATAGAAAACACGTCGTTGAATCGTACTTTCAAGAATCTTTAACAATCAAAAGCTTGCATAACAAATTATTCTCAAGTCTAACCAAATTTCGATTTTTAGAAAAAGAAAATCAGTCAAGTTAAGCATTTGCTTCTTTATACGTATATGTAAAACATTTGAACACATAAAAAATCAAGTGGTTCCATAGTGTAGCGGTTATCACGTCTGCTTTACACGCAGAAGGTCTCCAGTTCGATCCTGGATGGAACCAGATGAGAATTTTTTTTTTATTCTACTACACAGGCATATATATAAGTTATGGCTGCTCTTTGCATGCTTGTGGTACGCCTCCTACCTTTTAATTTCAGTAAATGTTTTTTCTACACTGTATGAAACGAAACGTTATATTTGTGGGTACAATTAATTTTAAATCGGTGAAAGGCAACAGTCGTGGTACGAATATGAGAGAATTTATCATAAATTCTTTTTTATTATGAGGCTTTTAATGTTTTGTGGGAGTTTAACTGACAAAAGCTTCTCATCATTTTGTTGGTTTTTGTTGTTTATTTTGATAAATAACAATTTAACTGTACTTTTACGATTGTTTTATTAAACTGTAGGTAGTTTTGTTCTTGCTCAACCATACTTGATTGTTCTTGGTATTGTCAATTGAGGGAATTAAAATTTTTTGATGTCAATGTCGCTTGAGCTTCCAGAGGGAGTAAATTACAATCTGTGATATACGAGATAGTGTTTTTTTCACAAAAAGTTATAAATCAAATCAATCAAAATGATTTATTTGAGTTTTTATAAAAAAAAAACCGGAAGAGTCACATAGTACAAAGCAAGAACACTGTGGCGTATGAGTAATTTTTTTTTTGTTTTTTTTTTATGAACGTGGTTATTAGCACCTAATTCAAACTAACACGACCCATTTGAAGTGGGGAATGGGGGAGGAGGCACATCGTGGGGTTATTGCAACACACAAAGATGCCAGATCGTGGGATTTCGTCTTTTTGTAGAAATGAAAGAATATTTTGGATTTTTGTGTTGCCCTTCGACCTTGTAGATCAATTGTGCCCCTTGCTTAGTTAAGTGATCATCTTTAAATTATAGTACTTCATTCAAATTAATCTCTTTGATGAAATTAAGGATCTGCATAACGTTGAGGAGTTTAAGTTCCTTCTCATCTCTGTAGTACCAGGCCCGCCGTAAGCGGGCGTGCAAGGCGTGCAATGCACGCGGGCGGCGCATCCAGGGGGGCGGCAAATCAAGCAATCAACGACCAAAATTCAGACATTGTCACATCACAATACTAAAAAAAATATCCAACCAAAAGAAATATGAAGCGGCGCGCAATTATTTTTTTTTTTTTAATTGAATTAAGGCATTGGGAAACCCAATGCTGCCAGGCGCGTAATTATTTTCTTTTGCATTAAACAGTGCCATCTATTGAAATTCAAGAGAACTAAGATGCAACACGTAACACTTGTTGGTAAGGTGTGCTCGTGCCCGAGGACGGCTGCCGGAAGAAAGTCGACATATTGTTTATGGTCGTGTTATGCTTTATGCCAGAGATAAGAAATTAAATAGATGCCCAACTTCACACACACATTGAAACTGCCTACAAGCTGATTTACGCATACATTTACCGAAATTCACCTCTACTACTTTAAGTACAGCTTCCACCATTGACTTTACATAAAATCACACCACTACCACTTTGAGTACAGCTTCCACCACTAAGGCCACGTCTGGCTGAATTTTTGTATTTTGAAAGCGTTTTGTAATCTTTAAAGCTTTTTGTGAAAAATTTTGATTTTCATTTTCGCATTCCACTTTTTCAGTATTCTTTTCGTTTAATATGTCAGATCATTCGTTTGATAATAGTAGATTCAGTAAGAGCAGGGGAGTTTTTTCAAGCACTACAGTTATCATTACTTTTTATTGTATTTTATTTCAAACAAACTATCTGTTAGAAACATTGAGTTAAATTAATAGTTTCCGATTAGAACTGTGTCAAAGAGGTATGCTTAAGCCAAAATAAGACATAACTATTTTAAAGTTAAAAATAAATAAAACTATTTGTAAAGTTCATAAAATTCGTACAATCGAACAAAAATTGATCAATTCAAAATAATCACAAGAATTTAAAAGTTTTCTTTCAATACTCAAGCTCAAAACAAGAATGACCAAGTTTTTGTGTGTTCGTTCGCTTCCTTTTTCAACGAGGATACTAGAGTATTGAAATCGGAACATTCACTAAGCTGGGATGTTATACTATTATTGTTTTTATTCTCATAATCATTGCCAGACACGAAAAGGTAGCAATAATAAGAAATCAAAGCAGTATTAGCTTAAATTTATGTATGAAAGGCATTGACATATGTACTGACTGCTAGTACTCACATTCATGCTTTTCACACATATATTCACTGGCTACCAGTACCATAATTAATGCTTTTTCCAAAACTAAACAAGCATTTCAAAATTAATTTAAATCGCACTTTTGCATTCAAGCTTTAAGTCATAGTTTTGAAATGACCTTATAAATAAACTTGCGAAATTGATCGAAAACTATGAATAAAATCTAAATACAGCACCAATAATAAATTCATTACAAGAAATATCAAAAAATGTAGCTCCCAGTTTGGAAAAACTACGGGAGCAATTTTTTTTAGTTATTCACCGAAGCTAACTTATGTCTAGCCTTACCTTTAGCTTTTGCCTTTGCGGGCATTTTCTTCGTGGTGAAAGTTAAAAGAACCTGACCATTTTTCAACATAGAGCAGTTCACACTGTATAAATAGTCGGACAGACTTTAGTCTGAAGAACCACTTTTTAAACTTGAGTGATTTTGAACTTCGACAGACAATTCTGATAAAATAAACTAGAAACTATTCAATTCGTGAAAAACTTCATCTAAACCATGAAAATAAGGTATATTTGGTAGTGGAAAAGTATGAAATAAAATATAATTAAAGTAAAATAAATTGTTTTGCATGCCAGAAAGGACTTGTTGCGCATTTGGCTGTAAGCTAAATCATACTTCTTACTACGATTACCTAAATTATTTGTAAAAATCTATTGAAAAGTAAAGTTGGACGACTAATTTGACAATCTGAAAGCTAGTAGCAAAGACAATCCAACTTACATCAAACCAACGAGGAGAAAGAAAAATAGAAAAGCGTAAAGCCTTGCGCAAGCCAGCGCGGCTAGTGCGTGCGATGCGATTGAGCTAAGTCAAATCTCCATAAGATAACCTCCATAAAGTCTTGCACAAACCAATGCGGTGAGTGCGTGCGATGCGATTGCGTTAAGTCAAATCTCCATAAGATTACATGTATTTATATGGAGATTTGACTTAACGCAATCGTATCGCACGCACTCACCGTACTGGTTTGCGCAAGGCTTAAGGCTGCATGTATTTTATTTTGACAGAAACATAAAGACAAGAAAGGTACAATTACTGTAAATTAAGTAAATGAATAGTTTTTCGTTGTAAAGTATTTCTTATTTTTTTCACATCCTTAAGTTAGTTTTTTTAACCTAGATCGTGTAAGGTAGACATAGTTAAACGGGGGCGGCATAATGGGAATTGCACACGGGCGTTCAAACCCCTAGCGGCGGGCCTGTGTAGTACCTATGACAAAAGGCATTTATGTCTTTGTTGCATGAGATCATTGCAGTCCCCAAATGAGATGGTTTGCAGATTATTCGTGTTCTTTACAGTATCTCTCTCCGTGCAGTGCAATAAACCCCGCCCATTTAGATTTTGATCCTTTGATTTGAACCATTGATCTAATTTCTTTTCAGTTTGGAAGACAGGTCTACGAGAATTATTTCCACAAACAAAAGGGAATGAAAGTTTCGCGCCTCAGTTCCATTTTGTGTGAACTCAAATAACATGTCGTAACCGAAAAAAGTCTCAGAATTTATACTTTGACTTATTTTCAATGTGATTAAGTTGGCACAGGGACGTAACGCCCCGAGACATAAGTCCGTACTCTGATTGTTGACTTATGTCATAACAAAAAAGGAACACACACCCATAAGAAATATCTAAGGAATCATGTTTCAGACTATCAGCCCTATTATGGTTGTCAAATATCAATACGATACTTGATAAATTTGCTCGTCTATCAATGAAATTGGTTGAGTGGTATTACGGATAACAACCATCGGAACTTTTGATCAGTTGTGAATGAAATGTTTTTTTGCGATCTATTGTGAACGTCTCTGGTTGCTTGTTCGGTATTATGGTTATCAACATTTTTATATCTATCAATTTTTCAGTCAATCGCAAATTCGTCGTTGATGAACGACTTTCGGTTTATTTTACTGGAATTGTTTAACCAATACACCGGTACGTGCTTGACTAGTATAAGGGCTATATCGTGAAGTGTTTTTTCTGTGCCGTATAGCAAAAATTCTTCTTCTTAAAAATGTTTTAAGTTTATATCTAATGTTCTAATCGCTTGTAGTAAGCTTAATAAATCTAAATCTAAATTAAAATGGTAGCTTTGTATCTATATGTGGAGTGTGTCAACGCTTAGTACGAGCACACTGTTCACAATGGAAGAAAATTTATCAATTGACTTGCATAATACCGATTTGTCAATTTATTGATAGAACTTATCGTGTATCAATTGATTGATAGTTGACAACCATAATAGGGCTGTATATGTTATGTAGCGCGGTCAGTTGGCGCGAATTTTTTGTGTTTAACCAAAAGCTCGTACTATCCGAAGGCAAATTTTGTTAGCTGCGTTTTAACTCAAGGAGAGAATAATAAAGCTAAAAGCGAAGCGAAAAAAATTTTCCCAAGGGATATGGATGTGTAGTGTAAAAATAATAAAAATTCGCCCAAATTTCACCACACATGTTCTTAATCCTTTCTAAGTAGGAAAATTAATTTTGAGATGCCATGTGCATCAGACTTTTTTAAATGCTGCTTCAAAAATGCCAACAAGAGCAAGGGCCTTAATTATTTTCTTCGTTGGGTCTTATTGCCTCTTCAAAGTGAAAACAAAGCCAGTGGGTGTTTTTTCCATTTTTTGGGAAGAATGGCCAACGAGTCTTATTGCTGCCACAGGGCTTATTGCACTACACCGTCGCTCTATACACCTAGAATCTTGAAGTGTTTTCTTAGCCGGGAATATCCAGTTAGGAAACCAGCTCGCATTCTTCCACAGTTCCTGATTAGATTTGAAACATCTTTATATCGAAGCTGGGCTTGAATTTAACATCTTAATTAAATAAAAAGGGATAGAGGGATTTTGCGATCCTTTCAATATAAAAAAGGGATTGTACCTACGAGGGCGGTTTGATTAGTCCGTGACTTTTTTTCCGTGTAATTATTATTTTAAATGTTACACTGCTCCCGGCAACTGTCAGCTAATTCTACATTACTGTCATTTCGGGCAAGACATGTCTTTTAGTTTGTCTTTACAGCTTTTCAAAGCAGTAATCTAGTGAAGATTAATGAAAAAGAGGAGAAAAGTGAATTTGATGTGCTGACTAAAAATTATTTTTGAGTAAAAAATACCATTACCGAAGCCAAGGAAAGACTTGATAAATACTATGGGGTCTCTGCACCATCAACTTCCATGGTTAAAAAGTGGAGTTCCGTCGTGGTCGTATCAGAACAAGTGATGCCGAACGTCTAGGTCGCCTAAAAGAGGTCGTCACACCAGAAATCGTCGATAAAATGGATTGAGAATAAAAGTTCGTGAAGTGGGTAAGACTGTAGGTATGAGCGGGTACATCATATTTAACATAAATATTTGAATATTAAAAAGCTATCCACGCGATTGGTGCCGCAATTGCTCACACTCGTCCATAAGCGCAATCTTTTGACCACGAAACAGTCAAAACAGTGAATTTATCCGGGCGAATCTGCACCAAAGAAAGCTAAGGTGGGTTTGTCGACTTAAAAAGTAATGCCCACAGTTTTTTGGCATGCAAGCGGTGTCATAAACGTAGAATATTATTATGAGCTTATGGATAGATTCGACTTTGATTTGAAGCAGAAATGACCGCAGAAGAAAGAGCTGTGCTACGAACTGCTACTCCCATCCAGCATATTCTCCAAATTTATCCCCCTGCGACTTTTTCTTCTTTCAAAATCTGAAGGAATAGCTGGGTAGTAATCAACAAAGTTATGCGAAACTTTTAATTAGAGCTCTCTATTTAAAACATGTATTTAACTACACGTTTATTCTTAACAAGTAAACACGTCCATCAAAACTATTTACTATAATGTAACCGTGTGGTTTTTAAATACACGAAATACACAAGACAAAAAATACACGTGTAAGATAAATATTATTTTTTTAACGGAAATGAATATATGCATTCACGGTGTGGGTCGTGTTAGGCTGTGTAACACAAGGGATCAAGTCACAACAATGCGAAAAAAGATAGTGTGACTCGTGTTGGTTCGTTTAAAACGAAATTACTCAGTTATTTCTGATGAAGAAGCTTTCGTCAATCTAAAACTAGCTCATTACAGTCGTTTGGCTTGAAAATCTTATTGTGCTTCCATAATTCACACCCGAACCAAAAATAATGGCTTAAAAATCGCACTTCTAAAATACCAAGTTAAAAAAATTTATTTTTAATCAAACTTTTTAATCAATAATGACTTACAATTTGCCTGCGCTAGTATTTTTGCATTTCAATTACAAAACTAATAGTATCTTTGAATTCGTGCGAGCTATGACAACACCATGAGATTTTATACTCAAACAACTTCTTTTTTAATTTTCGAAATAATGTCTCTAAATTTTTTTTATACAATCCTGAATGTCAAAAATAAATGTTGCAATAATAGTTTTAGCATATTTCAATGTTTATTATATCGAAAAAAAGTAAATATCGGGAAAAATAGGAAATTATCGGGGGTAAAATCTAAAATTTTAGGTGAGTACTTCTCAGGGTGTGTTCTTTAGAGGAAAAAATATGTTTATGAGCTACATATCTTTAAAAAAAAGGTATTTATTCTGAAAATCAAAGGGAGAAAAATTAGGGTAATAGAATAGCTCCATTCAATGCGTTTTATTATTATTTATCAAAATGTCGTAAATTATTTAAACAACATTTATCTTGAAGATACCTTCAAATTAAACATTTTTATTACATTTTAAATGTCTGTGTCTCTCTGTATGCAAGCGCACCTAACGCTGCTCCCGCACCCGCACAGTGTACGATCACACATCGGACGAAGACAAGAAGGGCATTCCATTTTTGTTTTTTATCCTGAGCTCGTGACCCAACAGTGCATCGAAGATCGAATGCGTGCTGGAAAAACAGGTCTTGCATCATTTAGTTGAACTATGTATATCTATTTTCAAAATAGATTTTATTCCTGTTTTAAGCGATAATCGAACATTGATCGCGAAATTGGTGTTACCAAATGTATCGCTAAATCTTGGAGGTATTTCATCGTAGTAACTTTTTTTTTTGAATTTATATTAGTCAATGCTGTTTTTAATAAAATACTTGCATTAACAGCAGCTTGATCTAAAATACCAAAAAAAATCTGAGAGGCCATCAATTTGTTTTTCTGAAAACTGTAAGCATGTAAGCATGACATAGCTGATCGAACGTATCGGTACCACCTTTAGTTTCGTAGTACGTGTTCAATACGCACTTTTCACAAAAAGAAATTTTTAAAATATTTTTGAAAAAACGACGCTCACGAGGTAAAATTTAAATCTGCTCTGCAACACAACTAACGCTTTACTGATCATCGTTTGATCTAAGGTTAACCATCACTTTTCTTTGAAATGTTGCGAAAATTCGGGCAAAACCGACAAGATCCGAAATGCTCAACAATGAATTAGCTTGGAAAAAAATTAAAGCCACAAAATTTCTGCCCCGACTAGCAGTGCTTGTTCTTCCTTTTTCATTTTCAGAGCTAATAGCATCGTGATCTCGAAGCTTCACACTTGTGATCCGCGGGCCCGGCCGTTGGCGCACGCCGCCGCGCCGTCGGGCAACCTTCGACAAGCCTCCCGGTTTGAATAGTTCAATATCTGAAACCACTCGAATGAGTGTTTTGGCCTGCCTTATACAAAACAAGCTTTTCAAGGAAAAGGACAAAACACGTACTGATCTTAAAGAAATTAGCAGTTCAAAGAAGAAGAAATGTTTCTTGTAGAGGAAGACAAAATTCTGCAAAGGTGGCGACAGTATTGTGCTGGTCCATTGAACATTTCCTGCTGAACCGTTTCAAATACAAATAAGCTCAGCATCACTGATGATAAAAAACAATTATTCCTTTTTATATTCAATTTTACGCCACACTGATTGCATTTCGTTCAGGAATCCACATTGAAAAACTAACGAAGCTTTAGGAAACCTTTTCTCTCAATTATTGTGTAGCCAAACGCAAAATTCGAGCGGTTTCGTTCTCCAGAAGTTTTCAATTTCCTTACTTAAAATCCTTTCAATAAAGCATAAAAGGTTTCATTTATAATTCAGACTTCCGTTTCTTTCCACCATGAACTCTATACTCTATAGAAACCGCACCTTAACAATTCATTATCTCGCTTAAACTCCCCTTTACACTCATCCTTGACAAGACACATAAATTAAAATCTTAAAAACTGATCCACGACCCACCCCAGATTACGCCCACACGATTAAATACAAAAAAGGATTAACTTGACATCACCCGCGCCCACACATGCTCGCTCGTAAATCACCAGCTGACAAAAGGAAAACGATTTTTATACCTGTACTCAAATCAGTTCTGTTGAAAAGCTCTCCCTTATTCAATCCATCGACCCAAATACAGAAAAAAAAAGGAAGCCCCAGCACCTTCCCATGCCATTTATACGACCAGCATACTAATTTCCGACACTTATTTTCAGTTTGATGTTTACAACTACCTCGATAGCCAGAAATTTGAAAGTCTTTAAGTTAAGAAAGTCTTTCTAAAGTCGACATAGGACACTTAACTGTCCAGTCAGATAGCATTGAACGAGCTGGTCGGAACATTGAGAAAGAAAAAATCCTTTGTGCAAATACCCACTTCAGACATACCTTTGTACATTGGAAACTCCCCATCGCTGTGACTGTGACACAATATCATAGGACTGCGACATCTTGACCGTGGGGCGACTACGGTAAGTGTCCTTCTCATAGTTGTTGTGGGACCACTACCTGACATCGATGATGAACTGCCCCCAGCTTTTGTAGTTGCAGCCACAAGTTGCTGTTGAAATTGCACATGTTGCAGCTGCACTCGATGATGATGGTGGCTATGATGGATGGTCGCAGTCGCTTGAGAAGACGACGACGACGTAGATGCTGATGCCGCCCCGGATGGTGCTGGAGGCTGGGCATTCCGCATGGATGACGCCATTCTTCGAGAGCCACATCGGTATTCCAGGATGGCGGCCTTTACGACAAACACTTCACAAAAAACAAGCCAGACTTGAAAAACTCACACGGGCTTTTAAATTTTCAGACAAAGCCTTTCCCAGACACGCACTACAAAAACGTTAAACACAACCTAACTCGTTATATAACAAAGACAATAAGAGACTTTTACATATATTTGGTATTATCGGCCATTGCCGTTAGGAGTGGCATCAACTCAACAGCACTAGAAACACTTTCACAAAGCATACGAATTTTTTTTAAGGACTCTCAAGAACAACTCGTGTCAAGAATATCTCGACTCCTAATCACTTTGTGATAACACTTTTCCAGCACGCTTTGCAGCCAAAACTAAAGAACCAGCAACGATAGTAGGTATCCACTTGCCAATCCCGTTGATAAAGGGACACACACAGAAAAAAAAACAGAAAAAACAAACACTCATCCGTCGCCACTGAGTAAAAGACGCATTTGGAGCACTAACACGATACGCGTCTGAACCGAAGGAATCTCGGAATGAAACTGAAATTCTTCTCTATTGGCCAGGAGATTTTTTGGAACCTGCAACGATTCGAGTCTTCTTTGCTCATACTGCTGGATCCTCCTTTTGCGGTGTGTATCTGGAAGCGCCCTTTTGGTTCCTACAAACTACAACGCACGTAAAGGACACTCCTAATCACATCGAAGAGCATTACACAGTAACCCCATTTTTACTGGTGAGATAACAAAAGGAAACCGTTCAAAACAACAAAGAAGCAGCTTCATGAGAGCGAGAAGCGAGAACCAACTCCGGAGAGAGCATAAGGATGAGTCTGACTCGAGAGAGTGATGAAACGTTATCAATTCAATTCCCTTCTCATTAAGCTGAAACTGAAAGCAAAAACAGATATCAGAGAGTGTGCGGTGTCAGTGTGTCCTCCTAAAATGCTCGCTCTCCCTCTCTCTTTGACTCTTATCGCTATCTCTTCCATGCCCATCTTCTCGTAGGTTCTCTTCTGTGTGGGACACAAAATAGAAACAAAAAGGCAAACAAAGTTCGTATAGTGGCAGGAGATAAGAACCTGGTCTGATGTAAATGAAATATTTAGTCCCAAACAGGACAAAGAATAACAACACATACAAAGATGTACAAATGTCGACCTAGAAAACGTATGGGTTAGGGTGTCATTCTTGTTGGGTCGTCAATAGGGGGGCAATGAAGCGCGAGATGAAAGTATCCCCCACTTGTACTCGCGCGGATACTGAACGAACAAAAGTCAGAATGGCATAGTGAATGAACTTCAACTAACCATACACAACAAGGATGGAGGTAGCTCCCACAAATAACAAGGACACGTTGTTGTGACTTGTGAGAGGGATGATACACATCAGAATGGTTAATAAAGAGAGGGACCAACAAGAGCGAGCGAACGCGCCCCGAAATTCAATTGATAACTCGATATCGAAATTCAAAGGACACCAAGGCTTGCAGAAATTCCAACAAGGACAACAGCGACAGTGTCGCGTAGGAGATAAAGACAAAATGCGTGTATCGTGTACCTCTGCTACTCCTCATCAGCAGGGTATTCTTTTCAAATTCTTAGAAATTCACGCGCGTGGGAGTGAATAAAAATAAACAAAATAAAAAAAAAACATTTAAAAGGACGAAACGAGAGCTTTATTGGTTTTAACGCTCAAATACACTTCTGGATGTTATAAACGGCATCGTGGGCTGGAATCAATTTAAACTTACTTTTTCTCTCCGTTCGGTTTTGTTTGTGTCTTTGGAATCTTATTTTTAGGAAATAAGAATACCTTGAGGTGTTTTTTATGTATGTATATATTTTTTTTTTTTTCTGGTATTCTAAAGGGGAATCCCTCTCCAAGGAAATGCGCAACTTGTTAAATGTATACCCCGGGTGGATGTTATGCTTTAGCAAGGTCAAGTAAATTCTGGGCTTCATTTCAATTGTATAAGCAGTCGTAGTTTATTGGGTGTGCAGACGAGCTTATGCTCTTATTTCCATATTTATAATCGGAAAAATATGAATGTACAATGTTTGTACATGGATGCGGTTACATGGGAATGAACCTGTTTATGTATGTTAAGCCTAATAGATTGGAATGACGACAGGGAAATGCTTTGTTGTGGTTTTCGTTGTTCCGTATGGATGGTAATAAGGAGAATTTAGATCATAATTTCCGTGTTTTCTTGTAAATTAATGGAATTTATTAATATGATATGGGTTGCAATAATATGAACAAATGACCCGAGGACGATAAATTAGAAGGAAACGTTTCGTTTAATTTTGTCTGCGTCGTCGTTGAGGGTTACTTTGGGGTACGCTTCTTTTTTTTCAAATGTTCTAAGCTTTCAGAAAATGTTGAGGAAGGCAAATAATTTCCCATACTCGTGTGGAGATTTCAAAGAACGATTTTTTTTTGTTTAAGTGTGCAGCCGAAAGCAGATTTTGAAATAGAATAGAATAGAGCATTAAATATCCAAACGAATAGTTTCTGTTTATTGGCGGATATTTGAACGGACATCGGACGGGAAGACAAACGGGGATTATATGAGGACAGCCATCGATATATGGGATAGAGTCCCAGAAACCCTTCCGGTGAAGATATCCTAAGTATGTGAATTGTGTAAGTCACATGGTCTCATCATGTTAAATACCACATTCATCAAAGAGGACCAACACCTTGTCACTTATAGCAGCGGTAGAAATAAGATCCAAACTGACTACTATTTGGAAGCCAGATTGATGAAGTGAAATGAAAGACTAAAAAGTCGTTTGATAGACTGCCAACTAGCAACACCGTGTTCTGCTGGCAGAGTTTCATATTTTTTTAAAAGGACGACTAAGGGAACCATGTAATATAGTTTGGGCATAGGCTAGCAATTCATTTCCAACATGCGAAGCAGTGAAAAGTAAGAAGAAAGCGGTTTTCAAAGCATTATCAAAGTACTCGTCAAATAATAGAGAGAAAAATGCTCACTTCGAAATAAAATAGCAAAATGCAAGAAAAAAGCAAAATCGAAGTGGGCCAAATTCCAAGCAAAGAGCACGGAATGCAACTATCGGGAGTAGAAGAAACTTCTGACCCGGCTGCTGGTGCAAGCCAAACTATTCAAGAAATACGTCAAAACATCAGCCATCTTCAAAAAAGCTCAAAGAACAAGAACCCAAAAGAACAGCTTCTGTAGATGACGGCAAAATTCGACAGTATTGTGATGGCCTTTCGAACGTACAGTTTCCTCGAGAGCACTTTCCAGAGACTAAACCTAGCTTAACAAAAAAAGCTGACATCACAGTCGAAGAAGTTAGTGAAGCAGTTAAGAACTCCAAAAAAGGACAATGTGATGTGCCAGAGGAGATACCATATGAGTTTTAGAGATATGAAATGCGGGCCATCTTATATGGGTCACGATTCTCATCTCCAAGCCCATAGGAGATCATAGTCTGCCTACGCTATCGAGGGAAGTTTCTTTCTACCAATGTACAAAAGGAAGGAGATACACCAAATTGCGATAACTACCGTTCGATCAAGCTCATGACCCATAGTTAGAATGTCGTTGAGCGGGTATTGGGTAGCAAACTGAGAAAAATGATAGAGCTGTCTGATAACCAATATCATTTGTCGAGGGATAAGGCAACAACAGATGCAATCCAAAGTATAATAGTTATGCGTCGAGTGGATTTATAAGTTTGGCTACCAAATAATAATCAATTTGGATTTCATTTCCAACAGTAATATAAATGATAAGGTTTCGGTCTTGTTCGATGAACTACATGCACATACTTAAGATATCTTCACCAGGAGGTGGAGGGTTCCTCGTACCTTATCGCAATCCTAAATGGAGGTCCTTTTAATCCTGATTTCTTTCAGCTAATTTGAAGAGCATATCGTCGGCTTACAAGCATAACTGACCAACTGCCAAAATTTGTATTTTGCATCTTTAATGTCAAGTATAATAAAAAACCGAGTATAAAATTCTGTTAAAACTGCCTATCTGATATTTTGCTTAAGAATATGCAAAGTAGTTTTAATTGTTGGATGACTATCTGCCTTCATGTAAAAAAAAATTCAGGAGGAACTGACCAAGTTCAGATAGTATAAGGAATGTGTTATGCGACCTTTTAAATATTAATAAAGTTGTCTTTAAGCAGGCTCAAGAAGCCTGCTCAAGGACAACTTTATTAGTTCAGATAGTCATTTTTTCCATTTTTGCAGATAGTCAGTTTTGCTTGTAAGCCGACGATATGCACTGACAATACTACAGACAATTTTAGAGACATCAAACGATCATAAGATTTTGGGATGGACAACTACCAAGTACCCAACACAGGCAAAAATGTTTTTCCACGGGTATCGCCTTGCGCGAGGAATTGACAAGTCCTCCTTTAGTGAATTCATTGCCATGAAAGGAGCTTTCTCGATTAGCCGTTCGGAACCGGCAGAAAATTGTAGGTCCCCTCCATTCCCTCATAAGGCAAGGCAAGGTTGTGAGAAATGCGCTAGGCCCTGGGGCTCTTCGCTCTGTTGCGCCACCCTATTTATTTACTTAACTAGCAAGTAGCTCTCCTGCAAGGATGATCCGTTCCATACCAGAACTAGTCTTCTCATCCGAGATCGGGCCCCGTTTCGGCCAGTTCAAACGTTTCAACTCGGTACTCAAAAAGTTAGTTCCGATGTGAATTAGCTAGATAATATTAATCCTTGAGCAGGACCGATCCAACCATATGTGCATGATGTACAAATGCACAGAGCGCCAAGTTATGGGGGCGCATTGATAAGATCTAGAAAAGCCATTAGCCTAATGGGTTTGTAAATTTAATTAATAAATTTAGTTTAATCAATTTTATTTTGGTTGGAAAATATTGGTATTTGCATTTCAAACAAATTCAAACAGAATCTACCTCAAAATAACACAAAATCAAAATGGGCACTTTGTGTAAATCTTGTACTGCGCCCTTATTACGAATTACGAAAGGCTAGGCAAAAAAAACGAAACCCAAAACCACGATAGTCACGGCATAAGGAAATTTTGAATAACGAGAGTGGATTCACGAAAATTTCAAAAGGCAATCGTAAATGTCATCGTGAAATTTAATCGCAATGTAACGGGAACGAGGTGTTTTGTGCGTGTATCGTTATTTGTAACACGGGCCCTGGGCTGTACTTTAGATGGGTCACATTTTACAAGCAGTGGGGAGCCGCTGCAGTGATATTCTTACCTGTTGCTGAACAGGGTTAGCCTCGATTCTTTAATAAATCACAAAGAACATTTTCAATAAAAATTTCAGCTCGATTTATTGAACTGTTCATAAAGACAATGGAACTTAAATAACACGTTGAATTCATCAAATCATATAAAAAATAAAATGTTTTCATTAACCGAGGTATATTAAGTTGCTCGCTAATGAAATCAAAGATTTTCGGCATTAAGAAAATCAGGTTCGATGTGCTATTCCAAATGGCCATGGCTGTAAGCGAAAAAAATATTATTCAAGCCAATTTCAGAAGACTTTTTAACTGAAGAGACTGTGTCACACGTAACAGCATTTACTTACTGGAAAGCAAAAACCCATTTATGTCGATGTGGCAACACCAGTTTGAGCTTGCAGCATATCCTAGAACACTCTTGAAGAACTAACCCTATTAAAAATATTATTTTTAAAAGTCATTCAATTTATGAAATTATAAGTCACGTTAACCTCAATAATATCAAACAAAACATTGCAAAATCTCTCTCTTAAACAAACATTAATGCTTAGTTAAATTTCTATGGAACTTTTATGCTCGCTCTCTAGACTGTTATTTAAATTACTTGTGAATACATTTTAATAATAACCACAAGGCTCGTCGTAACAATTTCGGACTAGGAATGCCAAAAAGAAAGCATCATAGACACCCTCGTAGTAATTTTTTGTCACCAAATTTGTTACTATTGATAAAATTAACAAGTTTTAAATGTCTGTAGCAAAACATTCATTACGAGGATGTTTTAAGTCTTTTCCTTTTGGCATTCGTAGTTCGGAATTGTTATGACGCAGGCAGAAGTAGTGTTTTCGTGCTATAAATTATTTTGATAAGTTTAAAGTGATTCTTTCAGCCCGATTCTGAATATTCTCGGGAAAAACAACTTTCCGGGAAATGTGTTTTCTCGGGAGCAAAATTCTCCTATTCTGAATTCCCCGGGAGGACATTTTTCCCTTCGAAAGCGGGAAAAAGAATTTTGACGTTTGACACTTCTATTAAATGTTAAGAAAAATAACTATACTCACATTTACTGTTGTGATGTTTTATTAGAAAATAAATTTGAAAAGATGCTTTGAGAACTTTGCTTGAGGAAGAACAAACTATAGAAAGTCAATATCGACAACCAAGGGTTATTAGAAGATGTTTAAGGGATAGTTCAAACCATTTAGAGTTACCTCAATTTTTGTAAGCACATTCGTAAATTTACTCAAATTTTTCTCACCATTTCTCGATATTTATTTTTTTTAATATGTTTCAAAAGTACTAATGAGTAAATAATGTTTGTTGTAAGTATTTATTGGATATCCTTCTGGGGTCATGCCAGCCAAATACGAAGCGTTTCGGAATTCCAACAATAGTAAAATTGAGTGCACGTTAACGTTTCTTCACCGAAGGAGGATACCAAATGTGAGTTGGAAACGATTGCAGTGTTGGTTTCGCTCAATCAAGTTTAAGTAAGGTGCTATCCGAAGTCCTTGAAGTCTTTGAGGAGAAGATATGTCCACACTGGATCAAAATGTGCAAAACGGTAACGTTATGGTTTTGGTGGGTGGGCCCGAAGAATTCAGTTAATTTTCAGCCGTATGCCGAAACACTGAAACTTCTTTACTGCCTTAATGAAATCCACACGCAATATCGCGGTGAGCTTCCATCAAACTCAAAAGAATTCTCAACTGACACTTACTTGTTGTTTTCGACCTTAAAAAAACTGGATTTTTATTTTTTTCTTAATAAAAAGCAAAAAAGACGCTAGTCGGCAAAAAATTCACGCCAAATAAATTTGTTTCTCTTTTTTGACGTTTAGAATGCATCGTTTCTTCTTCAGGAGATTTTTACCGTATTCGAAGATCATTTGGAATAAGGGAAAAGTTAAAAAGGAGGAAATTCCCGAGAATTTTTCGATTAGATTAAGAGAGAAGGGAAAGAGGAAACATTTCCCTGGGAATTTTCATTTAGAATAGGGCTGTTTTTGTTTTGAAACCTTGTATAAGAGTGAAAATTGGTTTAAATTTATTTTGTTTGTAGAAAAATTAGCTAGAATTTCGGGGGTTGTTAACAGATGAACTTACGAGTTCACACCAAGAAAACCGTTGAGTTTCATTTTCGCGATAAAATGATATCCGTTGCACCGCAATCAGACAATGAATTTGGATTAGTTAGGCCAAAATAAAATGAAAATGTCTTCTTAAAAAAATGCAGGGTACTTTTTTTCCACGATTTTTCTAATCGGTTTTCTGAGTTTGACTCAACATTAATAAGAGCATTGATTATTGAAAGAAAACTGACTCTTAATAAGGCAAGTGTTAGACGTTACACTTTCCACCAACTCTGGTACGCTAGTAACCAGTAATTGGAGGGTCTACAACAACGTAACCTTCTCTGACCAAAGAATGATAACATTCGAAATAGAACACAAATCTGAAAACTTTATCCCTTATAAAAACTTTAGAAAAACTGTATGGGGTCTCTATAACCAAAAACTGGCCCTAACTCTCAGCCAGAACAACAATCAGCCTTTGCTCAACTGCTCAGCCATAGAGACACAGGTAAAAAAGCTTACGTCAGACATAATCAATGCCTACGAAAGCTCATGCCCGCCATCCAAAGGGAAAGGTAGATCCAACCCCATATGGTGGACAAGCGAACTATCGATCCTTAGAAGGAACTCTAGGAGGCTCTTCAATAGAGCAAAATTTAGCAACCTTTCGGCTGACTGGGACCTATACAAGATCAGTAAAAATGAATACAAAAATAGAACTACCTACGCAAAAAGAGCAGCCTGGCGCAACTTCTGCTTAGATATTGAGTGCACAAATGACGCAGCAAGGCTAAGAAAGGTCATGTCCAAGGTCCAAAATACCCCTAGTTTTCTTAGAAGTCCTGATAACACATGGACTGACTCATGCTCTGAAACCCTAGAGTCACTCATGAACACCCACTTTCCAGGGTGTTCTCAAATGACATCCCCAGAACGCGGAAACCCTAGCGCTAATGCTAGATCCAACATAGGAAATCTATTAGTAGAAATCTAGTAGTGGAAGGAAGGTAATGTGGGCCATTGACTCATTCTCAGCATACAAATCTGCAGGTCCGGACGGTATCATTCCAATGATGCTCCAAAGCCCCAAAGACTTGATTGTGCCGATTCTAGTGGAAATATTCAGAGGTTGTCTAAACCTCACCTTTATTCCAACTAGTTCGAGGGAAGTTAAAGTCATATTTATTCCCAAAGCCGGTAAGCCCTCACACACTGAACCCAAAGATTTCAGACCAATAAGCCTATCCTCCTTTCTACTTAAGACTCTAGAAAGACTTATAGAAACGCATATCCGAACAAAACTGAATAACAATGTGATCTCTACAGCCCAACATGCATATATAAAGGGCAAATCAGTGGAAACTGCGCTTCATGAAGTAGTCGGAACCATTGAACAGTCAATCCAATATAAAGAGTATACGTTGGCTGCATTCCTCGACATAGAAGGGGCCTTCAACAACGTTGAATACAGTGCTATTCGCATGGCATTAAGTTCCATAAATATCGAGCCAACGCTATCAAACTGGATTGAATCCATGCTCCAAACGAGAATAGTAAAAGCAGAAATGGGTGCAAGTACCCTAAAAGTCAAAACTTGTAGAGGTACACCTCCAGGAGGAGTGCTATCCCCGCTACTCTGGCTCCTAGTAGTTAACCAAATCCTGGTTAAACTTGACAGGAGCGGAATAAAAGCAGTAGCCTATGCCGATGACATCGTCATCATGACTTCGGGAAAATTCACAACCACCCTATGTGAACTTCTTCAGACAGCTCTAAACAAGCTCACCAGCTGGGCAAAAAACTGTGGGCTAAACGTCAACCCTACTAAAACAGAACTTGTTCTGTTTTCGAGAAAACGTAACATTCCAGATATACTTCCTCCCTCCATTAATGGTATACCAATAAACTTATCTGGTACGGCAAAATATCTCGGAATTGTCCTTGATCGTAAACTTAACAGGAAAGAAAATTTAAAAGAAAGAGAAAGGAAAGCTCAAATCGATTTCTACACTTGTAGTAGAATTTTTGTGAAAAAATGGGGACCTGGTACCAAAACCATTCACTGGATGTATACATCCATAATAAGACCAATCCTCACATATGCCTGTCTAAACTGGTGGCCACCATTAGAGAAGGCTTCAAACCTAAAGAACATGACCAAAATCCAAAGGCTTGCATGCATTGGCTCAACTAGTGCCATGAGAACAACACCAACTGCAGCTCTGGAAACCTTCCTGTCGCTAGCCCCCCTAGATCTTTTTACTAAGGAGATGGCGGCCAAAAGCGCACTGCGACTCAAACAATGCAACAATTGGAAAACAGGCATATCAGGCCATAGAACCATCATGAACCATACAGATATAGACATTCAAACAGACTATACCCCCACCCCGCATATTGACTTCAATCCAGTGGCCCTAACAGTCTTTCCGACAAGATAAAGCTGGGAGGAAAACAGGGTTATAAAAGGAAATCACATTTCCGTCTTCACAGACGGTTCCAAAACGGACGAAGGGGTAGGGTCAGGTATCTTCTCAGACTACCCCACCATGAATAGATCAACAAAGCTTCCCGACTTCTGCAGTGTCTTTCAGGCAGAAGTACTTGCAGTGTGCGAAGCCGCGAAGCATCTAGCTACGCAAAACCTGATCAACAAAAATATTGACTTCTTTATAGACAGTCAAGCGGCCATTAAAGCTATCTCATCCATTATCACAAAATCCAGACTAGTAGACAGCTGTCAGTAACCTAAGACTGCTCAGCGAAACAAACACAGTTAGTTTAACCTGGGTTCCAGGACATCGTGACATAATTGGTAATGAAATGGCGGATAAGCTGTCTAAAATCTGTTCAGCACTCGAATCCAGCGAAACGAACACCTCAGTTCTAAGGCCACTTGAGCAAGAAAAAAAACAGAATCAAACACAATTTTCTAAAAACCGCCAATGACAGGTGGTCATCTTTAGAAACATGCCGAGTCTCTAGAAACCTTTGGCCAGATATTTCCAAGAAAAAAACAGAATTTCTACTCCAGCTAAGCAGACCTCGGCTCTCTCTGTTGATTGGCATTCTCACGGGACACAACTCGTTGGGTACCCACATGATGAGAATGGGCATTAGCACATCCGACTTATGTAGAGGATGCCAAGATGAGGAGGCAGAGGAGGGATCATTCCACTTCCTCTGTGAGTGTCCTAGCTTGGCCCACACTCGGAAAAAAACCCTCGGAGAATACTTTTTCGACGAACTGGGCGACATCTCAAGTCTCCCACTGAGCAACGTCCTGAGATTTACTCAGGGCTCCAAATGGTTCAGTGGGAGTTCCCTACCACAATAACCATCTACCTTTCCAATTCTCCCATTTCCTCATCCTCTGATTTCCCGGGGAGCACAATGGATCCTTGAGATCCGAGTGAGGTGTTGCCACTTGTGGCTGCACCCCCCATTCAACCTAACCTAACCTAATAAGGCAACATTTTGTAAAAAATTTCATTTATAGAAAAAAGATTTGATTTTTTTTTTCAAAAATGCTAATCAAAGAACCAAGTATATATTACCTTACAAAAACACTACTTTATTTAGTAGTTGACTTTTAATAATTTTTTAGAAAATTAAGTAAATTTTTTTTTATAAAATCGGGAGGAGATAGACCTCCTTTACATACGATTTTTTTCTTGTCTTGACCCAACCTATTCGTCCTAAGCTTTTATCGTATCTTATGCAAAACACCATGTATATAACTGCTCTATCAGGGTGTTTCAAACCCCCGATGGGATAGCATTATACAAACACTCACTTTAATGTACAATCAGAATAGGGTTGATAGACTCTATTGCTTTCTTGTTTCAAATCAGTGTATGTGTGTGTACCTTCATAGAGATTCCTTATTCACGATGATTGATGATTTTATGATGTCTAACCAAATTTTGCCATTGCCAACTTGAGCATTTGCTTACTAACTAAGTGAGAATTTGTGTCAATAAGCTTTTTTGTATCTTAAAGTTTTATATTCCACATGAACATATACATATGTATATGTAATTGAAGCCCCACAGCAAAAATAATTTATTATTAAAATAACAATTCAGCTAGTTTCAATCTATGTACCTACCTTTCAAATCAACCATCGGAGGAACTTCATCTTCCATTGCTTTTTCCTTGTTATCTGAAATATTGTTTGAAATCAAAATAAGTATAAAAATCAAAACAAAGGATAAATCAAAAAGTAACTTTAAAACAAAAAAACAAAAACAAAACCATTCAATATACCAAAGTTGATTTTTTTATTAACTTCTTTTTATAATTCATAACAGAAACATAAAACCTCATAGAAACATTTGCAATTTTGTTGAGTTCATTTTTTTTAAGGAATCGATACAGGTACAAATGCAATTCTTCTGGTAGTCCTTCTAAACTGGGATAGAGAATGACAACTCCTTCGATGTTTATCATGTGCTTACGAACTGGTATCAAAACATGCTCGCGTAGTTTGTAAGACAATTCTGGTAGCTTCCTCAGACGACTTGGCAATGGTCTACATTTTGCATTTAAGACATAACGTCCAATCGATAGACATAAGCTCTTTCCTTCAGCACTGCTACGTTCTGGTGTGAGGGTAACTATGAGAAGGTCCCCAGTCACAATGCCCGTGAGCAAACAAGTGGTTCCAGTCTTTTGAAAATAAAGTTGCAATCGGAGGGTGTATATCATCTTATTGGGATCATAAATATCAGCTGGCATTTCAGACAGTATTCGCACATATTTACTGTGGTATGCTGAGGCGACGAGATTCCGTGGATTGTCTGCAAGCACTAGTGTTTGAACGGCATCTACAGCAGCAAAAGAACATTCCAGGGCAATGCCATATATAATGGCGACCAGCAAATCAGCCTGTTGAGGGTTGAGAGCTTTGAGTGATCCTATGAGACGCTCTAAATGATGTGGAACTTTTTCGAGTGTTGAATCTGATATAGTCAACATGTTTATGTCGGTGAGATTATCTCCTTCTTCTTCAGAGCCTGCAAAAAAAATTACAACAGTAAGGTGACATTTCTCTTGTAATGTTTTGTCTAAGATTCAGAGAAAGAGAATTGACAGAAAAGAAAAATAAAATCCAAACAAACCTTGTAAAATAATAATAACATTGAAGTATTTTTTTTTTTTGCTTTTTTTTGTTAAACACAATAAACATAAAATTTAATCACTATGTTTTAAACTATGTGACGTGCAACATTAATTGTTAATTAAAAATGTGTTGAGTTAACTTGTAGCAATACCGCGAATGATTTCTGATACAAATGGGTGAGTAAGGTTTGTGTATCGTATTGATATTTTTTTATGTTTTTGACATTGATTTTTACTTAAAATTTAGAGATTCATGTTAAGTTGTAAAATGTAAAACAATACAATTTCAACCAAATAATTCAATTCAACCTCCTTGCACAGTTGTTAAGATGTGAAACAATAATTGTTAGAGCAAGTCAGACAGGTAGTGGTAGTAGAATTTAAATAACTACATACTACAACAACCTTCCAGTGATTAGAGATAAATTATACGATATAAAAAAAACAGATTCTTTGGTGTCTCGGAAACGAAGGCAGTAGTTTTTCTCTACACATCTGACCTTCTAGAAGTCCGAGAAAACATTCTTAGAACTAGCTTTTTGCCAGCTATTTGATGCGAAGCTAAAATAGGGATCTAGAGGATGGGAGAAGGCAAGAAATTAGAGGAATGGTAAGGAAGTTGGTTGGAAAAGGGAACTAGAAATCTAAATAATCTAAAGGATGGTTGGGAAGCACCCTATAAATAAAGAAAGAAAAAAAAACAGAACAAAATAGGAATGCTAGGTAAGCTAAATGCTAAGAAAGAAAAAAATAGATAACCTGAAGTGAGGAATAAAAGGATGTAAAAATAATAAAAATGAAGGAAAGACAAAAAATACTATTGTGTCCAAAAGGAAGTAAAAACTTTTGGTCTTTTGTCAAGAACATTAAGAACTCGACCACGTCATCGGTTCAAACGCTCGTCTTCAATGACTCTCTATATGTAAGCTCCATCGACAAAGCCAATTTGCTGGCAGCTCAATTTGCTGCCAACTCGACACTTCCTCATAGCATATTGGCTCCACCTGAGCTCGAGTCTGCAAATTCTTTGATGAAGCAGACATTTTTTCGAACTCGCTCGGTTGCGAGAGTCCTCAAAGATCTCAACATACATAAATCCGCTGGTCCAGATGGTATCCTCGCCGTTATTCTTAAGAGGTGTTCTTCTACGCTGGCAAAACCACTGCGTAAACTTTTCCATCTTTCCTATTCTGCTGGGATTTTTCCGAGCAGATGAAAAACTGCATTTTTCCAGCCGGTCCCTAAAAAAGGCGAATCTACCGTTCAATTGCACTAACGTCCCTTCTTTCCAAGGTCATGGAAACGTTGATAAACCGTCATCTCACCGAAAAGTGGAACCAATCTTTACATTGTTTTGGAGAAAGTAAGATTATTGCGCTTGATATTTCTAAAGCATTTGATAGAGTTTGGCATCAGACTCTTTTATCGAAAATGCGTGCTTTTTTTGGTATCGATGAGTCTCTTCTTCGTTGGATTAGAAATTACCTTTCCGACCGTTCAATACAAGTTGTGTTGGATGGCTTCAAGTCTGATGCCCACTTCATAAATGCTGGTGTGCCCCAGGGCTCCGTTTTGTCTCCGACTCTCTTCCCCATTTTCATTAATGATCTCCTGTCTGAAACTTCTAATCCGCTTAACTGTTTTGCTGGCGACTCGACCCTCAGCTTTTCATATTCGTTTCCAAATTCACGTCCCTGCTCTTCGGATGTGGAACTGGAACGGTTGCGTATGATAAGCTCATTGAATTCTGACCTTGACAGCATTGTTTCATGGGGTCTTATGAACCGAGTAGAATTCAATGCTTCGAAAACTCAATGCTGTCTCTTGTCGTTGAAGCTTAACATTCCCCCATTGCCATCATCCATGAATGGTATCGCATCGAAGAAACTGAAAAGCTGTCAGTACTTGGTATGTGTGTAAACGATGATCTTCGTTGGAACGACCACATATTTGAAGTCGCCAAAAACGCTGCTAAATGCTTAGGTTTCTTGAGACGATGCAGGAAGTTCTTCACCCCTTCTGATCTGGCTACAATTTATAAGGCCTTCATCCGCCCAAAACTGGAGTATAACTCCCATATCTGGTCAGGTGCTTCTCAAACATCTTTGCGCCTACTTGATAGGGTACACAATAGAGCGTTTAAATTGATAGGTGATAGTTCAATCGTAGAATCGATCGATTCTCTTGAACATCGTCGAAACGTTACCTGTCTCAGGCCATTTTATCGCTTTTTTTACAAACAGTGCTCTAGTGAAATAGCCAGTTGCATTCCTCCCCTGAAACAATTTAGCCGCAACACCCGCCTCGCTAGGAATGCTCATCAGTTTTACCTTGAGGCCAACTTCGGACGTACAGTCAAGTATAGAGATTCGTATTTCAGTTGCACCACCCGAATGTGGAATGCTTTACCTGGCTCTGTATTTCCCCTGCATTACGATTCACAAAAGTTTAAAAGCAACGTGCATCGGTGTCTCCTTTCAAATCCTCTCCTATTTTCCTAAATGCTCGCACTGTGTTCTATAACATTACTAGCAAATCCGGCGAACTCCGTTTCGCCACCAGATGGCTTCGTTTTTTGTAACATTTCGTTTGGGGATTAAAAGATGAAGGAAATCGATTTTTTCTTTTGTTTTATATGTATTTGAAAAGGAAAAATTTTCATTTCGATTACAAAATTGAAGTGTAATTTAGTTGAACTTCTATAAATAAAAATTGAAAGTGAATCCAAAGTAAATACTGAATCGGAACGTTATACGTGTCCGCAAATTATCCGTTTCATTGAAGTGCTCTTTGGTAAACCACATTTTTTGTTTTTTGGTCTGACGACAACACAAACAAAGTGGATGGTTTCCCAACTCGTGAACACGCAACGAATAGCTGCCCATGTGAAAAACGATGATTTTCTAAATTTGTCCCGCAAACACTAAGCGATTGGCCTTGCGACTTGTTAATTGTCATTGCGAACGCAAGGCGAGCCGGAAATTGCAATCGTTTGAAGTCAAACGGAAGATCAGTCGGAATCATTGGTATTCGAGGAATACATACATTTTCACCTGGGTACTTTCCGTTGATAATGGTTGCCTCAATCAAATTTGGCATAAGTCTTTGCACCGCAAGTCGAGTATCGTTGCAAAGTCGCGGTGGATTCAAATTACGCAATATCATAATAAATGAACCAACTTTGAGTTGCAAGTTATGTGGTGGAAATTCTGGTAACTCCAGAGAGTTTAAAGTTCAAAAACTCCGTTGGATAGTTTACCACATCATCGGGATTTGTTATGGAATCAACGGATTTGTATGTCACCAAATCGCCATCGATTGATTGAATGGTGAAATTCAGTGCATTTACATCATTATTGTTTGCAGCGAGAATTGCGTCCCCGACGCCATCTACTTAAAATGAAACTTACTTATTTTCGTGGGGATACTCACACACCACGTACTGGCGCCGCGCCGTTGTAGTACATGTTATGGATCAGAGATGGCGCTGTATGTGAAAAATGATTTTCCCTTCCTGCTTTTCTCTTGGAATTTTTCCTGAATTTTCTTTGCTATAAACCTCACGCAGCCCGAGACCTTTCCAACGTATGCAAAACCGTGGAAATCGGTTCGTGCGTTCTGGAGTTATAGCGTCAGGAAGGAAAACCCGACTTATTTTTATATATATAGATAAGGGTAGTCATAACCCCTTGATGTGCGCGGAAAGACTAAGGCCTCGGCCACGCAGTAAGCGGCTAAGCGGAAAAAAAATTAAAACATATGAAATCACATAGAAGCGGCCACGCTATGAGCGAGCGGCGAAACAAAATTCTGAGAGTCTAATGTTCTGAGCGGCAAATAGCAATTCTTTGTTTTATTAATCTAGGACGCACTTCTTCAAGGAGCAAATCAAAAGACAGAAAAGATAGACATACGAAGGTATTGCCAGAATCTATCTGGAAATTTTCTCAGATTCAAAAATAAATGATTTAATTCTCCAAATTCCGATCTTAATTGGTTAATCGGATGAACACCAAATCGTCATCTTTTTTGTATAAAGGCATTTTAACTACTAATCGCTCAAAAGCAATCGCTCATTGCCTGGCCATATAGTCGCTTAGAGTTGCCGCTCAGCCGCTAGCCGCTCAGCCGCTAACTGCGTGGCCGAGGCCTTAGTGGTGAAGTGAAACTGAACAGAAATAAGAGCGATAGAAAGAAAAGGTTCACAAGATGAAGAAATAGAAAGATAAAATGAGAGACTGGATAGAATGAGTGTAGAACTGGCAGCTGCCTAGCGCTACTCAGAACTCTACACGCCCAAGGGTGATGCCTAGTTTTCTTGTTCAGGCCTCACTTCGATTCATACTAGTCCTTCTATACGGTGCAGAAGCATGGGTTAGCCGCTGAGGAATGTAGTAAGGCTCATCCACAATGGTGTAGCACAAGATGTCAATTTTGCTGAGCCATTTTGCTTTGTTGTTTTTTTTTTTGTGCGAAACGTCAAACTTTTATAGCATTTGCTTACTTTCAACTTTGACAGTGCGGCGTACTACTACTACAGCTACACCATTCTGTTCAGGCAGTAAGGAAGCCCCAAGCGGCAACACTAGCCACCACGGCAATGGAGGATATAAGATGGTAGAGTAGATAGAAGAAGCGGGAAGAGTGATTGTCTGGCGCTGGCTGAACCATTTGGATCCCTGGATGAACTTCATGATGTTATTCATGATGTTGTTCAACGGACCACTCCAGCCCCCGTATTATTGGAATAGCACCTCAGTCAACTTAAAACTGGAGAGAGTTTACCCGAAATTGAAATTGTTGGCGAAAGTTGTTAATTTTACTTACTAATTTAGTAAGAAAATCGCACCTCCAAAGTAACATGCCAATTCAAAAATTAGTTTTTTTGTGTTGCTAAAAGGTTTTTAGGTCGGATAACAACTGACGGTGTTAAAAATCTCCAAAAAAAATTAAGATACCTACCCAGAAAAAAATATAAAGAATCAGACCTCTTGCTCACACAATGAATATGCGATTCAATCTGATTCGAGCTAACATTTAATTCGAATGTTCTGGTTGCAAATGATTACCAAGTCTTTCAATGTCTAAAAAAAAGGGTTCGTTGACTCCGAACCTAGCTCATTTTTCTCAACCAATAGGTACTTGTGAGAAGTTAAGGAACCCAAAATTCGGCGAAATAAAAATTTTCAAATTTCTTTGAAAATTATTTTTGTGCTAACGGTTGTACGAAAAAAGCCAATACCGTTTAAATAAAAAAGTTCACCAAGATTGGTTTTATCGTTCGCGAACTAGTTTCCTGGTTTATTCTTTTAAGAGTAGACAAACAGATCAAAAACATTGAAAAGAATGCAAGGCCCGAAGAACACAGAACGAAATATAGGAACTGATTTGAAAAAATGTTTTCTGACAAGATCTTAAAACTTGCATACTTGATTTTTTTAAAACATGTTTTTTTTTTTAAAGCGAAAAATAAAAAAACCGATTTTTCAAAAACCTGGCCTTGAAAATTTGGCGTTTTTATATTTTTACTTAAAGTCTTTGAAATATTTCATTGCGATTTTATTCAATTTTCATAACTAATGCGCAGTCGGCAATCTTGCACCACCAAATATATTATGGAGAGGGGATACGTTAACACTCTTAATATATTCAAAAGCTTAAAAAAATAGCTATTCGAATCTAGCGATTTGTACTTAGCAGACAGTCGCAAGTTCATGCCACTTAGTCGTATCCATTTTTATATTTCATTCGACAAAAGAAAAAAAAATTAAAAGCGTCGAAAATCCAATTTCGATTTGAATAAAGGCATAAACTTCGGAACATAAGAAGGCGTGTCAATAAGTCCGTGACTTTTTGGATTTTCCGCCTCTTAATTGGAATGGCAACACTGATCAAATCAACAGTCATCTATCAGTTAACTTTTGTCAAAATTTGAACAAGCCGCGACCGCGACATTTAGTTTGTTTTTGACAGTTTGATAGTTTGAACTTGAGCTGTTGTAGGAACAACAGGGTCGTTCACGGGACCTATCTTCGAAAATCTTAACTTAAGATTCTGTCATTTTTCTTGGTTCTGATTGGTCAAAAGTTCCAGATTTTCAGATGACAATTCAGATGACATTTAGATTTTCAGATTTTCGAACATAGATTGGGCGGGTTCAAGACAAATTTCGAAAGCTCGAAGAGATCTGTCAGTCTATGAACGACTATCTGAACTTTTTTTTTGTCTTAAAGTGGTACTGTGATTCACCTCTCGATTCTACATAGTTAGTAGTAAAATTAATTGTAAAAACACAGATTTTTCAGTTTAAAGTTCAACAATTTGACTTCTAAGTATTTGTGTTGAGCAGTTTTGAAATTACTTTCATTTTTCTTTATTTTAATGAAAAAAAAAGAAAATCATGTGCCTTCAAAAATGTATTTTCTTTGTTGATAAACTCACTATTAAAATTTATCTACAAAACAGAATATCCAAACACCAATAATTATCAATTTCAATTCGACAAATAAGCGAAAACTTGTAGAACAAAAAAATAACCCAAGAATACCGAGTAAAGTTCGATTGTCATATATGTTGTTTTCCTTGTTTTGACAAGTAAAATCTGAAGTTCAGATTTTCAGCCAAGATTTTCCATCTGAAAATCTATGTTCGAAAATCTGAAAATCTGAATGTCATCTGAATTGTCATCTGAAAATCTGAAATTTTTTACAAGGGAAAAGTGACAGAATCTTAAGTTAAGATTTTCGAAGATAGGTGCCAGGAACGCGCCCATTTTCAGATCGAAAAACTTGGCTGAAAATCTGAACTTAAGATTTTACTTGTCAAAACAAGGAAAACAACATACATGACAATCGAACTTTACTCGGTATTCTTGGGTTATTTTTTTTGTTCTACAAGTTTTCGCTTATTTGTCGAATTGAAATTGATAATTATTGGTGTTTGGATATTCTGTTTTGCAAATTAATTTTAATAGTGAGTTTATCAACAAAGAAAATACATTTTTGAAGGCACACGATTTTAATTTTTTTTATCAAAGTTAAGTAAACTGAATGTAATTTTAAAACGGCTCAGCTTGGAAATACTTGGAAGTCAAATTGTTGAATTTCAAACTGAAAAAATCTGTGTGTATATGCTACTAGGAAGAAATCTTAATACAAATTGAAAACCCTGGCATCCAGTGATGTGCTTAGGTAAACTTGAATTGACTTGGCAGTCAGTGTGTTAAGAAATGTATTATGTCCGTCAAGTTAGCTCTACTACTTCAAGTACATTTTTCGTGTCTGTAGTACACTAATTGACTCAGTTTTCTAAAAAAAAAATATTAAAAATCAACTAAGTCACTTATTTCCACATACTATATGGTTGTATTTGAAAGCTAATACTTTGTTATTTGATTAGTTTTGCTGTTCAAGTTGATTTAGGGGAAAGTTTTGGAGTTATCAAATCTCAATTTCAAAATTAGTTTATTGTCATACACAGAAAACCCAACAAAAAAATCTTTCTTATTTGAGAAATTATAAAAACGAAAGGTTCCTTGTCTAGATAATCTTCATTTGCTCAAAGAATAAAGTCTAATTAGCGGAAAACCCACAGAATTCGATTTTGATTTTTAATATTTTTTTTTTAGAAAATTAAGAAAATTTTTTAAAATCCAGACTTGAGCCAACTTTTGCCTCACCGTACGCAAAACACCCTCAGCCTTATTTATTAGATTTCACTAATACTCGTTTCAACCTCGGATTAGTTAATACTAGTTGCAGCACTTAAACCTCCCTTACGCCACTTCGAGCGAAGTTAAGGCGTTAAAAGAATTTCAATCATTCACAAAACAAAACTTTTCCTCCAAAAATTTGAACAATATTTTTCTTACACTTTTATCCTCAAAATTACATTTAGATTTTTATACGACCTTACGCCGGCTTTAATACACCTATGAACCAGTTTAAGCTAAATCCGCCTCTAAAACTGTTGCACTTTTTTAATAAACAAGGTTTGCAGGATTAAACAAAAAAAATAGTATATAAAATTCGGAGTAACTTTACTCCGCCGATAATACGATTTTAGATATAAGGCTGCCTGTATATAAGATAGAAGAAAGATAGATTGTTTTTCTTTTGTTTGGACCTCAGAGGAGATAACAAACGACAGCGTAACTCCAATACTCCATCCGTCCATAACAGGCTGCCTCCACCTGCAATAATTTTTGTTATGTCGACTCGACTTAACATCAAATGTTACGTGGAGGCGGGTCATTTGATGTTATGTCGCAATCTCTAACATCTCTGTCTTCGATTCTGTTACAGACTGCCTCCACCTGCAATTGTTTATGCTATGTCCACTCGACTTAACATCAAAGATACAAATCAATGTTAGCGTGACTGGGCAAATTATGTTATAACATTTCATTTTGTACTCGAACAGCATGAATGGTGAATGCAGAATTTTGACAACTGAATGAAAGCAAAGACAAGAATTTTTACATTGAAATTTTTAATTTTTTGTAATGTAATTTATTTGATCGTCGTAAATAACGTAAATGTAACATGAGCTTAACAAAGAAGCTACTACCAACGCCATCTCAAACTCTTTGTCCCGAACAGAGATAAGAAATTAATTAGATCTAGATGGCAAACCTTTACTTCTCTTGCCCCGCAACAACCATTTGTTTACATTGTTGTTTTTGTAATCACATCCTCTGTCTGTGAATACTTGGAAGCTGTACTCAAAGTGTTAGTAGTGAGATTTGCTGTACTCAAAGTGGTAGTAGTGAGATTTTGTGTAAAGTAAAGGTGGAGTGGAAGCTGTACTCAAAGTAGTAGAGGTGATTTTCGGTAAATCAGCTTGTAGGCAGTTTCAATGTGTGTGTGAAGTTTGCCATCTAATTAATTTCTTATCTCTGGTCCTGAACGACAACCTACTTGAACGACAACCAACTTCAAGGGAGAAAAAGCTAAAAAGGGGGAGAGCCGGAGAGCAGATGTTTGGTCAAACGAACCGCCATTCGAAAAAGAGGACGCCGACTGTAGAGTAGAATTAGAGATAAGAAATATATATATTGTAGAATAAAAGTGGACATTAAATTTTTGATTTTTGGTAGAGGAAAGAGACAGAGGAATGGGAACTACATCTGGAAACGGGAGAGGGAAATTGTGGTAGTAGTCGATAATTATAAATATCTTGGAGTTATACTAACTCCACAAAATAATATGAAACTTTACTTAGCAGAAAAATTAAAAACTGCGAAAATTGTCATAAACACAACCTGGTCAGCATGTATGAAGAATAAAAATATAGGACTCCGAGCGAAATACCAAATCTTCTACAGCGAGGTCGGTTATATTGTACGCAGCCCAAGTTTGGGGATACTTTCAAAATGAGAGTGTGGAGCAGCTGCTTAGATTCTTTCTGAAAAGAGTATTGCATCTTTCCTTGACCACGCCCACTTATATGTTGCACATCGAAACAGTACTGCCATTAATGTTCATCTCTTCGCTGAAGCTCCATTTTAATTACGTCCTTAAAATGTTAAGCATGGAAGAAGCTCGCTTACCTAAAATAGTAGCAATGCATGCTCTCGTCAAAATAACAGCATGCTTCGAAAAATGGAAGGAACTAGCGGAGGGTGTAGGATGTCCTCTTATAATAGTTATAATACGGGTGCGTCTGGAAAATGGTTGTATTCAATATATGGACTAAAAATTCATTTATGAGTATTGTAATTACTTAAGCTTAGTTTTTATTCGTAAAACCAAAAGTGCAGTAGATATTTTTTTACGGCAGTAGAATCATTTTAGGAAAAAAATGTAGATCTACTGCAATTGCAGTAAAGTGGCAACATTGTCTCAGATATACAGGGTATACCGTAATTCGTGTTACATACTTTGGGATCTGATTTTTGGTCATATTCTAAGAAAAAAATAGTTCTACAGTAAAGTCCGTATCTCAACTTTAACATCACTTTTTGAAAAAAAAAGCTAACTTTGTTGTACCCTGACCAGTGTTAAATTAGATTTTTCTGTTAATACTGACGGTAGAGACCTAATTTTAGACTTAATTTTTTGTAGATATAATAATCTTTAGAACTGTATTTAAATTGATTGTTTTAAGGTAATTTTTATGACTGTGCACTGATGAAAAGGGTAAAAAGTGTATTTGACCTGCTACCAAAATCCTAATTGACTTACCTCTTCTCAGGGAGATTTAAGTTTGGGAAATGAACGTTCAATGGGTAAATAAGTCATATAAAAGAATAAGAAAACAAATTTGTTCATCAGTTTATCAAGATAAGTCACGATTGCAGTTTTTCTAACAATATGACCAACAATCACATCCCAAAGTATGTTACACGAATTATGGTGGATTTACATGCATTTGCAAGTGCAGATGAAAAACGGAAAAAGACACAAGTAAAATTCATACTTGTCTGATAAAAGGAAACGCACCATCTGCACTTCCTTAGTTATGGCTGCAGTCTCTCTTTTTAACTTTTGTGCTTTGTAATCTTCATCCGTCTCGCTTTACTTTTCTGCACTTCTGCAGTTGCAGATGCATGTAAACCCAGCATTACGGGACACCCTGTATATCATGTTACAAAAACAACAATGTAAAGGAATTGAAGTTGTGAGGCAGGAGAGGTAAATGCGACCCTCTTGTTCCTTATTCCTTTTTTCTATGGTTTGGACTTGGACTTCATAAAAAGTTTCATTTGTTGTTTTCCTATCCGGCTTGCATCGATAGTCGAACACCAAGCCGGAAACAAAAAAACTGTCGCCAATTAAATAGCGAAAAAAATAATTAAATTTGCTTACCTACTTATTACATATTATTATGGGAATAGGAGCTAAACTTAATTTTGAACAAACATTTAACACCATACATGGCAGCACTGAAAGTGGTTTGACATCAATGACAAGTCAAAAAAAAAAATAAATGCAAATCCGAAAACAACTTAAAAGAAAAGAGAAAATTAAGTAGGTACACATTGCATTTTGATAAATGTTTATTTGCTTGGATGAACCTACAACCTACCTTTGAGCTTTGAGTCTTCCTGGGGTACATCTCTTTTTGTAGAATTGTCCGCTGAAGCCGGCGAAGAAGGTGAACCAGCTGCAGTTTCCGACTGCATAGGAGGTGCTTCCATTCCGACACAAATATATTTTTTAATTTAATTTTTTAACTTTTTTATTAATCGAACTTATAAACAAATAAAAACACTCATTGAAATGATAAAGCACACGATTAAGAACCAGAAAACAGCGGGGCAATATAATTTATCAAACTGCTCCTTTTCAGCGACACATAACACTACACTCACTCAATGGAATTTCGAAATTTCTACGCTTTCTGCGATTCCGATTTGATATGCAAACTTTTCATTTGAACACTCATTTCACGGCCAGATTTTTTATAATTATAAAAAAGGTATTGAACTAATCAAAGGAATATATTTACAACAACAAGAGGGACAAGGAAATAATTATTTAAATTAATTTAAAAAAAAAAATTAGACACTCGACAAATGGGAATACGAAAACGAATCAAACGAAATTCTGTTTTTTGACAGTCGAGCGGCTGAGTTGTCTTTTTAGTTAGAAAAATAAAGCGGTTTTGTGGCCGGTTGAGCTTTTTTTCGCAACAAAGAATGACACATGCAAGAGGAGCTTTTTTGTTTGGTGATGCAGAAAAAACTGTTCTAAAACAGTTTGGAGGGTGCTGAATGCTGATTGAATTGGCAGCCAAAGGGTGCCTCAATTTATTTTTTTAATCAAAAGTAAATGCCAAAATTAATTTTTTAAATAATAAGAATGAGTGAAAGGGATCTAAATTTTTTGCCGATTTTGAACGGCAAATCGAGATGAACTCGCCATCGGAGGACTTGTATATGAAGGTATCCCAGATAAAGGTGTTCTTAATAGCGAATCCGAGAGGTTCTTGTTCACGCCCATCCCATTAGCCTCCTTTTTACAAATTCTTTTTGAAGTGAAATTTTATGGAACAAAAGAGCTACAGTGGAAAGATTTACAGCCTGATTCTGCCAAAAGTCACAATGATTTGACCTACTGAGAAACACATCACAATTTGATTGTTGAGTGGAAAGTTGTAACTCTACTGGAAAGTTGTGACTTTTAACGATTAGTGGTTTTGGACAGAATCGGGCTGTAAACGTAGGAGAAAATTACATAGACAGCATTATATGGTGTTGCATTTTGAGATTCGACCGAATCGAAAGTTCACGTGTTAACTACTATGTTGTTTTCCATTGGTTTCACGGAGAAGCACTCATTTTAAAAACCAATGGAATACCTAAAATTGTTTCTATTCAGATTAACGCAATTTCCTTTGTGTGAGAGAAACACAAACTTTTCTTTTTGACATTTGAGTAACATGTGTTAGTGCTTCTGACTCGATTCTCACTCCAAATCGAGAAGCGGCTGTCACTCCTCAGAATCATGAGAAGCGATCTTTTTGCACCAATGGAACGGTTTGAGAATGCTTCTGGGCGCTCCTGGACGGTTCTTTTCGTCCAGTGGAAAGTGACATAACTATCGAGTCGAGCCGATCTCAAACGCAATTCTTTCGAATTCAACTAACTTCCTATCGAAATAGGATGTCAAAATAAGCAAGGCTAATTTATGTAAACGTAAAGTAACGTAAAGTAGAATACGCTGTAAAAGTGAGAGAAAATGAGGTAGGAAGCATTATATAAGCCGTGTTTTATTGGGAATACATACGCAGGTTTGCAAAAGATCGCAAACCAATGCACATGGGAAAACAACAACGATTAGTGAACAGAAATAAGTCAGTGTTCAGGAGTGAACAACAGGGATGGCAAGTAAATGGTGTTAATTCGATTCGAAAGTTTACGTGTCAACTATCAAATCGAGCGGGTCTCAAAACACAAATCTTCCGAACTCAACTAAGTTTCTATCGAAAAAGAATCTCAAAATAAGCATGGCTAATTTTCCCTCATTAACATTCAAGCTTGAACGGGAACAAAAAACTACTGAACCGATTTCAAAAATTCAGCATTGAATGCTGTGCCTCTGTTCTGTAACTATCGCCTCAATAAAAGCAGGCGATAAACGGTGGAAAATGGAACGAAATCCTACTAAATTCATAGAATTTCGTTCCATTTTCCACCGTTTATCGCCGAGGAGATAGTTACAGAACAGGAGCACTGGGGTCCCACTCTTGGGGTCCTACTATTTTTTATTATTTTGTTATAATTTAAATTTTGTATAAATTCACTGAAGTGATATTCTACACTTTTACATATAAATATGGAAGTGTTTATCACTACTTATTCTTAAATGTAACTTTAGCTTTATACCTACATAAGTTCAAACTAATGTACATTTTTTGAATAAAGATTTAAATGAAATGAAATGACTGACTCTGTATTTCGTTTCGAAAAGCAAGTCTATTCGAAAGTGATTTTTACGAATACGTACTCTGTAAATATTTCTCAATATATCTGTCAAATCAGGCAAAAAAATAATATCAAAGCAAATTACAAACAAGTAGGAAATGAATAAATGAAATAAAAAAATCGTTTTCGGATTTGCCTTTCCGAAAGAGGCAGATTCGAATCCGTTTTAGAAATAAAGAGTACAAAATATTCGTTTTCGGAAATTTTTGCTTTCGAAACGAATTACAGAGGGGCCCTACCCCTGCATTATCCCTCAGTAAAATAAACCTCTTTCCGTTATGGCCTAGAATAGTTTGTAAACTGAAGGAAAGTTAGCAGTAAATTTTCTGCGATTCAGAAAGAATAAAACGCAAAACTTTTTAAATTATATATCCAACGCATTGGCATCAGCTGCTAACGTATCATTATCCACTATTTTCCACTTTTTAACATTTCAAAACTATGCTTATTTTAAGATTCAATTTCGGTATAAATTTAGTAGAATTCGAAAGTCCGCAGGCTAGTTATTAAATAAATAAATAAATAGGGTGGCGCAAGAGTGAGGAGCTCAAAGGCCTAGCGTATTTTTCACAACCGTGCCTTGTGAGAAAACGGAATGGATGGGACCTAAAATTTTCTGACGAAGCTTATGATACCCAAATGAGAAGACTTGGAAAATTGAAATATATTTGTCATAAAACATGATACCCCTGAGACGTGGGTCGATCAATTGTAACTCAGTTCAGTATCAGTTTCTTTGTAAAAAATCATCATTTTTTTACATAAAATATTCTTTTTTTATTTGATTAAATACGAACGAATACAAAGGAATTACATTTCATATACAATACACGCCAACGCATAAGATCACGCAAGTATGCTGCTAATTCTAAGAAAAATATATTTAAAATATTTCAAAAGTAGAAATGGAAAAGATAACATAAATAAAAGCAACGGTTGAAATAAGTACAAGAAAACAAAGTTATTTAATATCAAAAAGAATCAACCGTTGTTGCAATAGATCCAAGTGTAACGCAAGTAGCTAAAGACGATATTGTTTCCATTGAGACATTCAAATTATCCTTGAAAGCTTTGACAGCATCCAAATGGTGTACCTCTTGTATACCCGACTGTTTGTCTATTGCAACAACAAATGCATTATATTTTTCACTCTCGGCCACAAGCGTCGGCATGTAGAGTGTAAGGTAAGTTCTTTGGAACGGTGGTCCAGTATCATCGTCTGTTGATTCCGAGGTCTTGTCGGCACTTTCATTTGTATATGACCGATGCAAACGGAGTATTTGTACGGTTTGGAAGTGAGAAATAAACAGAAACGGTGCCCGATACATGAAACCTGTGGGAGTATATTCCCAATTAATATCGTATGGACGTGATCGACATCCATACTCATCGACAAAAACACCACATTCCATAAAGCACAGGAGGAATTCTTGTTGGCTTACACGAATTGCAACAACAGGTTGACAAGTGCGCGTATGGCTAAGAGTGTGATCGGATAAGTCTACGAACTCCTCGGCAGTGTATGTTCCAAAGTCGATCTCGAAAAATTTATCCGAGCTTACTATGGCAGTGTGTCGGGTAAAGAGAATCGATGAGACCGATGTGGCTGTGTCTAGAGCGCGAACTGGTTTAAACTTCTGCATTTTGAGATCGTATTTTAGAATCACAATCCGTGTGGAGGTTGCTGCAACTGCTACCGATTCCGCAGGGTTTTCTGCTTCGTTTGAGATCTTTACTAACTGCCATTTCTCGTTGGCAGCACGATTGGCGAAGGGAAGGTCGAGAACAGACGACTCTAGAACTGGTTTCATACACGCATTCGACTGTGAACGGGTCTGCAAATGCCGAAGATCGCATTGATAAAGGTATTCACCTCCAGATCCGACAAGTATAGCCTTAGCCAGGACCGTAGTTATGGCGATGCAGTTCACACTATCGATTCCAAGAATGTGTACCAAATTTTTGGTATCTAGATGATAGGTGAAGAGACCACTGTTGCACCCCAGAAGGAGAACATTTTCATGCATTTCGAAAGCACAATTGACTTCCAGAGGAGGAGTATGTGTTTTACCAGCCAGAATCATTCTTCCGCCATAACCTGTCGAGAAGTTTGATTCACTCGGTTCCGGTGCAGTGGGTTCATAAGAAAACTTGCTTGTTAGCGATGTGGTATCTGCATGGTCCGTCTTTTCGTTATTTTCATCTTTTTCTGTTTTTATGGTTGCTTCCGTGCCATCGCAAGACGTGCTCACATCACTTCGGCATTTCCGGTGTGCAGCTCCTTTGCATTCTTTGCACCTCCAGTATGTAGACCCTGCTACAATCACTCCCTTACAGGCAATGCATTGCCCAGTACTGTTGCCCATATCCTCAAGACTCAACTCGAATCGATGAGTTTGGTATGTTCGACGTTTCCCCGTACTCACTCGTTTAACACTTGAGTTGTCCGTATTTTCCTTCAGCGGAGACTTGCTTTTTGTCCGGGAACTTGTTCCATGATTTATTCTGTCTATCTGCTCCTGCAGCGACTTGCATTTCAGTTTCTCCCTCTTCAGCTCTTCTTGCAGAGTTCGATACAGGATCGACGATTCTACCGTATTCGGCGAAATGTTTTCTTTCTTCGCTGAGGCAGTCCCAGTTCCGAAGATTTTATCAGCCAGGGTCTTCTTCTTTTTCTGCAACAGGTCTTCGACTTTCAATTGAAGATAGTCAATTAACTTTTTATGCTGTCCAAGGGTAGCCTCGCTCTTGATATCCCGCTGCAGATAATAGTTCTGTTTTTCGGCCATTGTTTCGTTAAGTTCTTCGACTTCTTGTCGCAAATCCGATATTTCGTTGTGAGCTTCCTTCAGTTCATTTTGGATCCTGTTGCAATCCTCTTTCGATCTGTACAGCTCGGTAAGAATCCGGGAATTCTCCTCTTTCAAAATATGTATTTCCTTATCGTAGTTCTCGTTCAAAGTTTGCAAATTGTTGGAGTCCGTTGTAAGGACTTCAACTTTCTCTTGGCTCTCGAAGAGATTATTTGTTTGGTCGATTAATTGACTCTGTTGTGCAATGAGTTTCTTTTGGACTTGTTCTAAACTATGTCGCAAATCGTCAACTTCCTCAGCCAAAAGTTTAATTCGTCCTTCAGCACCCAACTTGTTGGAGAGTTCTTCGTTTATAGCACGTTTCAGCTGGCTGATAGTCTCGTCTTTTTCCCGTACACTCTTGTACAATGCGTCGATTTTTTCTTGATTAGATTGATTACGCTTTTGTTCGGCTTCTAGCATTGCCTCCACTTCGGTTAGTTGATTATCAGTAATGGTGCAAGCAAATTTAAGGCGTTCGTAGTTGTCCTCGAGGTTCTTCAGCTTAATTTGAGTTTCAGACGCAGCTTCGGCGACGTTTGACGATTTTTCACGTTCGTCGTTGAGTTCCCGGAGCAATCTCTTGTTTTCCAAACTGAGAGAATCGTGTTTCTGTTGAGTTTGTGTGAGTTTTTGGCGAAGTTCCGACACGCGTTCCTCCAAACGGTGGACCTCAGAAATTCGTTCGATTACCTGCAAGAGAGTAACAAAATTTACTGTCAGTTTTGTGTATACTTTTAAACAACAACCTCCATTCAATCGAAAACAAGAAAAGCGGAGGTTGCTGCAATCATTTTTTTTTTGAAAAAAAGAAAAAGAAAAAAAACCAACTCACCTCCGATTTCTCTTTCATCCGTTCCTGCTCAGCCTTCTCCCACATTCGGTGCTCTTTTTGGATGTCCCGCTTCAGACAGCCGATTTCATCCTTCAGCTCGGTGATTCTTGTTTCCTTGTGTTTAACCTCTGCCAATGCGTTACTCAGTTTCTTCTCTAGATCTTCTTTTTCTCCAATAATTTTCTTGACCTTGCCTTCGGTGAGTTCCATTCTTCGGTGTGTCATTTTTTTCTCATGCAAAGCATCTTCCAACTGCTTCTCGACCTTCCACAAGTTCAAATTGGCTGTTCTTGCCGACTGACGCTCAAGAATCATTTGTTCCCTTGCGGAAGCCAACTTATCTTCTAATTTTTCATTTTGCTTCTCAAGCATGTCGCCTACACTCTTTGGTTGTTCACTGAACTTCGCAACCATTTCTTCAAGTTTTTCTACGACCTCCTGTAGTTTGTCTGCACGTTGACGCTGAGTATCCTCACTGTCCTTAGCAGCCTGCAAATCTGAACGAAGTTGCTCCTCAATAGCGTGCAACTCTGTAAGACTGCCATGAGCGGTCAGGAAAGGTGAGGATACAATACTTCCTATTCCAGCTTCAGCTTGAGCATTCGTTAAGTTTTTGCTGCATTCAGAAACCTGCAACTCACGTTCCAGTTTTTCTATGGTTTGCTTGAGATCTTCCGATAATTTTTCTTTCTCGGTACGTTCTTTTTCTAATATGGCATTCTCGGACCGCAGACTGTTATTTGCCTCGATCTCGCGGTTCAGACGTCGTCTCAACTCATCGATATTCCGCTCAGTTGCCATCTTGGCCTCTTGACTACTTCGAGATGAACAAATGCTGTCGTCCAACTCTGTGCGCACTTCACGTAATTCCATAGTAAGTCGACACTTTGAGTCCTTCTCCAGACGCAGTTTGTTACGGATGTCCACCATTTTCTGTTCATAAGTTTCCGTTAGTTGCATTTTATTTTTCTCAAATTCCTCTTTATCCGCTTGAGCTTGTTCCTTGATTGTGTCCAACATTTTCTTGTAGTTTTCCATTTTTTCCTGCAGATGCTGGCACTCTTCAGCTTTAGCCGCAAGTTCACTTTCACGAGCGTCCAGCTTTTGAGCCACACTAACTAATTCGTTTTTCTTCTCAGCAATTTGCTTCTCGTATTTCTGTTCTGACGCGATTTTCGCATCTTCATATTTTTGACGATTCATACGAAGCAGTTCTGTAATAGTTGCTTCTTTCTTTTGCCACATCTCTTCTTCGATCTTCACAGAGCTTTGAAGGGTTTTGATTTGTGTCTTGCATGCGGCTAGTTCCATAGTTTTTTCCTTTAGACGGTTCTTCATCTTTGTTATCTCGTCCTTGGCTTCGGACAGTATCTTGCCCTGCGAGTCTGATTGTTTGGAAATCTGTTCGGCTTTCAAGAGACCTTGTTTCAAGCTATTAATCTCTTCCATTTGTTCCTTGATTTTTACTTGCAGTTCCTTAAGTTTAGCATTGAGTTTTGTCATTCGGATATCATCGACAGCACTGCTCTTTGATGGATAGTCTGTTTCGTCGATTTTTTCCATGTGAACGAAGCTGTAGCCAAGAAATGGAAGATCTTTCCCTGAGAATTCATTGGTCTTCACATTGGTAGTGATAGACTTCTTTGAATAAGTACTGCGACGGTCTTTGTATCGTTGGATGTCTTCGAAATTTGATGTATCGTCTTCTCCATTTACATTTGGAATATGCGGAGGTACCTGATGCCGCAACGATTCCCATTTGATGTTCTCAAAGTACGGATGCTTTCGTATTTCTGTGTAATCCAATCGATTGGTTGGATTCGTTACCAATGACAATATGAGATTCTTGAAGTTAGTGCTTACTTTCAAATCGCTAGGAAATGATATGATTTCCTTGGTGTGGCTGTCTTCGCAGTGACTGAGTATTTTCGAATATGTTTCGTGAACATTGTCTTCGTGGAATGGTGTTACCTCGCAAATGAGCTCGTATCCGATGATGCCCATTGACCAAAAGTCGCAACTTACCTGAAAAAAGGGAACGCAAAGGTTTTTATAATAAAACTGGAATTCGAGAGTTGAGTTAGGTGATAAGTTAGATAAATGAAAAGATTAGTAAAAATTTTTAACAGTTCAAACACTTTTTATATTTCTTCAGATGCTAAATTAGATACAATTCCAACAGCAAAAGCTGGAACTTCTCTTTATCGTAATAGAAAATTATGTTTCAAAATTAGTATCGAAAAAACACATCAACTTTCAACTCTGCCATGGCCTCTCAATAAAATTTTTAGGAGAAACGACAGAAAACGTAAACTTACTTCTGACTGTTTGCATTTGGATGATTGCCACTTTGAAGTCGAGAAAATAGCTCAAGAGGAACTAGAGCAGCGGGTGCTGTTTTTCAGCTAATTTGAAAGCTGCAAGATCTCGCATCGGCGATCTGAGAAATCTGGTTTTACTAGGTTCAATGACGACCTAATTACAAATACCCTGTTCGTTCGAAAAATTTTCTGAGAAATTTCCCTTCGGAGCCTTTGGAAATTTACACCACTTTCTTTAACAATTGTTGCATTTTTGCATATTTATCCAGTGGAAGATCGCAGCGGTCCATCATCTCCTCTCCTTAAAAGAGGAAAGTGTTACGAATTAGGCAAATCTCCGGTCAATTAGTCTTCTTCCGAGTAATAGCAATGTATTCGAAAAGGTTCTTAGTAGTGCACTGTCCACATGGGATGAGGGCAAAAATGTTATTTAACTATAATATCAGATATTCAATGGAACAAAGCTAAAAATCAGTTTGCGGGTGCATATCTGGTCGACCTGGAGAAGGCATTCGATACCGGTGAGTAAAACTGAATTTTCTATAAGCCGCTTACATATGGCACCATCAAATCGTTTGCTAAATATTCTCAATGACATGCTTCATGGTATAACGTTTGTTAAGTAATAATATAACCTCTACCGGAACCTTCAAGATTCAAAATGGTCTGCAAAAGGAAGCGGTGACTTGCCTATTTTATTTAGCATCTACATCGGCGATCAAATTGGTTGGTTCACCATGCTAAAGCTTACATTGACGACGTTATTGCATACAGAACTCGTACAAAGATCGAAGTCATCACAAATTTCTTAGAACTTCCATAAGATCTAGCAAAATTGCAGTGATTGGAAGCTGAAAATCAAGTTACAGAAATTGAAAAAAAATGAGTTTAGTACCTCGTTGGTTCGGGCCTGGTGGGTTACAAGGAAGAACTAGCAAAAGCTAGTGATTGTTGATTTACATATTCACTCACTGCCAAGTACAGGTAGTCAAATACCTCGGCATATGGGTATATTAGTATCTATATTTAACAATCATATGAATGCTGTTCTTACGATTTTTTTTTTTTTTTTTTTTATAATTAACGCGCACATCAAGGGGTATGACTACCCTTTTAATGTTATAAAACACAGTGCGAGCATTTAGGAAAATAGGAGAGGATTTGAAAGGAGGCACCGATGCACGTTGCTTTTGAACTTTTGTGAATCGTAATGCAGGGGAAACACAGAGCCAGGTAAAGCATTCCACATACGGGTGGTGCGACTGAAATACGAATCTCTATACTTGACTGTACGCCCGAAATTGGGCTCAAGGTAAAACTGATGAGCATTCCTAGCGAGGCGGGTGTTGCGGCTAAATTGTTTCAGGGGACGAATGCAACTGGCTATTTCCCTAGAGCACTGTTTGTGAAAAAAGCGATAAAAGAGAGTAAGACAGGTGACGTTTCGACGATGTTCAAGAGAATCGATAGATTCTACGATTGAACTATCACCTATCAATTTTAACGCTCTATTTTGTACACTATCAAGCAGGTGCAAAGATGTTTGAGCAGCACCTGACCAGATATGGGAGTTATATTCCAGTTTTGGGCGGATGAAGGCCTTATAAATTGTAGCCAGATCAGAAGGAGTGAAGAACTTCCTGCATCGTCTCAAGAAACCTAAGCATTCAACGACAAGAGACAGCATAGATTTTTCGAAGCATTGAATTCTACTCGGTTCATAAGACCCCATGAAGCAATGCTGTCAAGGTCAGAATTCAATGAGCTTATCATACGCAACCGTTCCAGTTCCACATTCGAAGAGCAGGGACGTGAATTTGGAAACGAATATGAAAAGCTGAGGGTCGAGTCGTCAGCAAAACAGTTAAGCGGATTAGAAGTTTCTATCTAAGTAAGCTATCTAAGTATGATCAACAAGATTAGATAGATTCGATAGAAAACCAAACCAAATTACTAGCGGTGTTATGCCCAGCCAGCAACTTGATTTGATTCACCAACGGGATCAGCACAGTTGATCAACTATCCACCTAGAAAACTCACAGCCTCATTGCCTGCACACACTGCTTCGATGCGATAAGGAAATATCGATTAGAAGAAATGTGTGCAGCCAACAAGACTATGCGAGTGGTGTGGGGGAGGAGAAGATAAGAAGGTGGGCACTTCTGCACTGTACTGATCTACAGTACAGTACAGAAGTAGTCACGTACCTCGGCATATGGGTATATCAGTATCTATATTTAACAATCATATGAATGCTGTTCTTACGATCAGTAGGATAGATTTACAAGGAGCAAAGAAGAGAAGAAGGGAAGAACACCGAATTCTCAAAAAGAAAACGAACCAGCAGGAGAAGCGCTCTTTTGAGGAAATTGAGAGGTGCCATGACAGGAACGAGATTCGAAAGTTTTACCAAAAGTTAAAAAGATCTTGCCAGGGTGGCAAGCCCCGAACCAGCTGACATGCATGATATGGTCGGAAGAATGTATGCCCGATGAATGGAACCTCAGTATCGTATGCCCGATCCTAGAAAAGGGAGACCCTAACAATTGCGCTAATTATATAGGGATAAGCCTCCTTAACGTCGCTTATAAGATCTTGTCTGCTGTAATATGTGAACGTCTGATACCCCGTCAACAACTTGATAGGCCCTTATCAATGTGGTTTTAGACCAGAGAAGTCCACAATCGACCAAATTTTCAAATTACGATAGAGAATTCACGCTGCTCCGTCAATGTCGGTAAAGAACTCACCGAGAACTTTGATGTGGAAAAAGGCTTTCGACAAGGCGACAACCTGTCATGCGATTTCTTCAACATCATACTTGAAAAGATTGTACAAAACTCAAACGTCAACACCAGAGGAATAATCTTTCATAAGTCTGTACAATTACTCGCCTACGCAGACGATATTGACGTAATGGGAAGAAATAAGCGTGATGTCATAGGTGCTTTTGCGAGTATTGAAACAGAAGCGGCAAAACGAAGTATATGTTGTCATCAAACAAGGACACCGAACATCGACGTATTGGACAAAGCGTCGAAATACGCAGACATAATTTCGAGATAGTACAGGACTTCGTCTACCTAGGATCCGCTATCGAATTGTAACGGAAAACAACATCAGTACGGAGATCGAACGGAAAATAACTCTTGGCAACCGTTGCTTCTTTGGATTAAGAAGGCAATACCAAATGATTTAAAAGTAGAATCAAATTGACCAAATTTAAGAAACTACTAGTTGATTATGTTAAAAGAAGATTTATTTAATTCAAAAATTGTAAAATGTATGAATTTTTAAAATGGCAAATTTTTTGCCAAATAAATAAATAAATAAAAAAAAAAAAGTTGAAAACCAAAACACTCTCTAGAAAAACCAAGGTAACCCTTTATAAGACCTTTATCATGCCAGTTCTGCTTTACGGCGCGGAATCGTGGACCTTATCGAAATTGGATGAGGAAACCCTTGGTCGTTTTGAAAGAAAAATTCTCAGAATGATCTTTGGTTCCGTATGCATGTGTGGAGAAGAAGACAGAACAACGAACTGTATGAGCTGTACCGCGACATGGGCTTAGCCAGAAGAGTACGCATCACGAGACTACGATGGCTGGGCCATGTAGAGCGAATGGACCCAAACGCTCCGACTCGACGGGTTTTCGAAAGCGTATTGCAGGGAAATCGTGGAAGGGGAAGACCTCTACTTAGGTGGCGCAATCAAGTGGAAGAAGACCTCAACCGACTTAGAGTGCAAAACCGGAGAGAGCTCGCCCGAAATCGAAGTCGTTATAGAAGGTTGTTGGTTGATGCCCATGTTCACCCCGAAATGTAATGACTTAGGTGGACAGTAAGTAAAAGTAAGTTCAACACGACTAATATTTTCAGTTCCATGTAGTTCCACATCCGAAGAGCGGGGACGTGAAATTGCAAACGAATCTAAGAAACTGAGAGTAGAGCCGTTAGCAAAACAATTTAGTATGTTGAAGGTTTCAGACAAGATGTCATGAGCCATGGGGAACACCAGCACTTATAAAGTGGATATCAGACTTAAAACCATCCAAAATGGTCTAAAAGGTAGTTTATAATCCAACGAAGATGAGACTTATCGATACCAACTCTATCAAATGCTTTAGAATTATAAAATAATCTTACTTTCTCTAAAGCAATGGGAAGATTTCAGGAAAGTGTTATGCGACCTTTTGAATGTTAATAAATTTGTTTTTGAGCAGGCTCAAGGTCAATAAAAACAATGTTGTTATACGGTTGTTAACGACGTTTCGAGCATGGATACGCTCTTCATCAGGTCTGTTTATTAGGAAATAAATAAAACAATCGTAAATGTTGCACATTCTCAACACTGAAAAAACAGTCAATAGAAGATCTGACTGTGAAAATCTCAGCAACAGCCAGCTGATCTTCAGAACAAACAAAGATTTCCCTACTTAGTTGGATGATGCAGTTTAAACTTTTTTGTTTGCCAAATAATTTTAATTTTAAATGTTCATGTAAATGTTTTTGACTGAATGACAGTCCTTGGGTTCTTGCCTATTATTCATTGTGATAACTAGTTTCATGTATTATTGTAAGTTTTTGTTTTAACCATTATGTTCTTGTTGAACAATTTAATTGACGATTGTTTTATTTATTTCCTAATAAACAGACCTGATGAAGAGCGTATCCATGCTCGAAACGTCGTTAACAACCATATAACAACATTGTTTTTATTGACCTTGAGCCTGCTCAAAAACAAATTTATTAATGGGAAGATTGATTTCAGTTTTTAGATAGGCCGTTAAATCACCTGTTGGCCTTTTGGTATGAGTTGATGGTTTATGAACGTTTCCATGGCCTTGGAAAGAAGGGATACCAATTCAATTGGTCGGTAATTGAAAGACCAGGTGGGACGGACTGGACAAATACAGTTTTCCAATGACTGCATTACTTTCAATGCAATCAAAAGACTTCATGAATGCAAAGATTGTAAAAGACTTTTAAGAGACTTCCAAGTTTGCAACCAGTTAAAAAGTATTGCATTCTTGTGACTTCAAGTCTTTTGACTGCTCTAGACGATTGGTTTACTATAGATTTCAAAATCAGGGATTTATTTTTGTAAGTTGAAGTATTGCGATAAGGAATGCGTTGCATTGCGGATATTCAGTTAAATGAATGGGACTTTTTGCAATGCATTATCAAATGAATGCATTTTTTTACAGCTCTGATCGGCAACAAAGTTACTCATGCCGCTGAGAATTACGTAAGATATCATATCAACTGATAAATGTAGATAGCCCACTTTAATAACAGCCAGAAAATAAATTGGATAGCATGCAGCCAAAGTTGAGTATCTTCTGCAAAAATGAGTTACAAAACGAGCAAGCATTTCATATTTTTGTTTTGTACCTAAACTGCAATCAAACAGAAACTACCTTCTAACTGTCTCTGCTTACGAACGTGTTCATTTAAAAAACGATCAACTTACTTATGGCAAATAAAAAAATTTTAAACCTCAAAAACATTACTTACATTATGCAAAGATTTGGCAAGTTTGCACGTCGATATTGTTTCGAGCAGCTCTGGAGCAATGTAGTCGGGGGTACCAACCGGCGATGAGCTAAACACGTGTCCATCTCGATTCAAAGCAGCTGCGTTACCAAAATCAGCCAGTTTTATGTGACCAAATCTATCAATGAGAATGTTCTCTGGCTTAATGTCACGGTGAACATATCCCATGCAATGCAGTGCATGAATTGCTAGAGTTAGTTCTGCTAAGTAAAACCGTGCCAAATCTTCATCGAAGGGTCCGTTTCGACTCATCAAGCTGAGCAAGTCTCCGCCAGGTAAGTACTCCATAACTAAATACAAACACTCGTTGTCCTATAAATCAAATGTTTAGTAACATCTTTTAATGAAATCATTTCGGACTCACCTGAAAAGCGTATTGCAAATTGGTAATCCACTCTGAGCTCCTGCGAGACATGATATCACGTTCCTCCTTCACCTGGGATGTAGTTACAACAGATTTTTTAATTTTTTTCATCGCATACACATCGCCTGATGTTTTCTCAATAGCAAGGTGAACATTCCCAAAATATCCTTTGCCGATGAGTGTCTTTACAGTAAAATCGTTCGCACTAACGCGAAGCGCTTTTGTTTCATCAACAATAGGGCGATCTATGGTAACAAATTTCATAAACAAGTTTTTCTATTAATTTTCTAAAGAAATATACTCACATTTTGTAATGAATTCTGATATGTTTTTATCCCTCTTCCTAAGTGCATCTTTATCACATTCGTTGTACAACAAACAAAATGCATCAAGAAGACCCTCTCTTGAAATAGCATCGGAGACAGCTCGACTTGCTCCAGCTTTCCAATTTCCTAGAATTAAGTTATTCAGGCGGGTTATGCGCACGCTGATAGGCTCGCGTTTTTCAGACATGACTGATTGTGATTATAAAAACAATATTTGTTAGTAAAAAAGAATTTAAGAGATATTAATTAAATAATTTAAAAGAAATTAGAAACAAAACTCGAGAACTATTTTAAACGCGCCATTTTTACAAACGTCTGAAAATTTAAATGATGTTTTGTACAACTCAGCACTGCCAGGTGGAGTAAATTTTTGTGTTTTCGGAACAATTTTTTGTTCCGAAAAACAGGATGACTATAGTTTTTGTGAACAAACAAATAAATTTTTTTAATTTTTTGAGAGTACGGAAATCAAAAACTAAAAAAACTCGAAAAACAAATCTATTTTCGTAGAAAAATAATTGGAAGAAAATCAAAGACAATCAAGTCATCGTGTTAAATCGCAGTGAATGAAAGTATAGATGTAAAAGCGCTTTTACGAACTGCGCAAACCAGCGTTTCCTGTGGTACATACAAACAAGAATTCGTTCCTCAGATTATAATCCTAGGCCGCTGTTTTTTTTTTTTTTTAATTTACGAAGTTTATATTGGTCGATTTGTTGAAACTTCGTAAGGATGAATGCGACTCTTTTCCTGTTCTCCTTCTCTGTTGCAAAACACTCCTGCCACCATTCTGCCGTTGTGACAATAAAATTCTAAGAAAACGCTGGGCTTTTTATCCGCAAGGTTGGCGGTATTTACGAATCGTATGTATTTATTGACCTCATTTGAAAGTAAAAGCGATATTAACGATGGCCGGCTCTTTCTCTTAAAACATGGCGACTATAGATTTGTACTAGAGCTCTTATGACAGGTTGGGTTCTTTGAAACCCAATTGCTGTCAAAATGAAACATTTGTAACCTTTTGCGGTGTCACACATCCACCCGATTCCACTTACGTTCTCATAATAATAGGGTTAATAGGGGTATTCATGCATCAGCGTAAAACCCGCGTAAACCGTGTAGTCTGTGTAAGTTTACCAGATGGTAAAAGAACTGTCAAATTTTGTATGGAAAATGTTTTACACAAATTTGGTAAAACTACGCAACGAATTCAATGCAGAAACGAGATGGTAAAACGGGTAAAACTACACAAAAAACTTGTTTGACATTTCGAAAGAAACGTTTCAGTTAAGTTGAACATAGAAGTAGGTACTTTTTATCAAACAAAAAATAAAATATAACAGCCTTATTTATTAGATTTCACTAATACTCGGTTCAACCTGGTATTAGTTAATACTAGTATTAGTGTCGTATTACATTCAGACTGTTTTGCCAAGACGGAAATGAGTGCGAAAGAGAAAGCAGATGAAATAGAAATACTTTAAAAAATCTCAACCCGCAAAGTTTTGGGTTGAGGATTGTCCAGTTGTCTTGGATGGTTTTTGACGTTTCTTTTTCTTGTCTTTCTTTGTTTCTTGTCGTTTCTTTATTGTATCTTCTAATGTTCATGAGTAAAGAAGTAGTATGTCTTCGGACAATTTCTTTAATTTTTCATATATTTTCATGTATTTTCAATATCCATGATGTCAATAATCATTGCTGCAAAATATATTTAAATTATTTACCACTTCAAATGACATTTTGCTCTTTATGAGTTTTTTTTTTTTGTGGATTTATAAATAATGAAGCTGAGCTGCTTTGATTATTTTCACACTTTGACTCTGTGGGTGAGAACAAAAAATGAAAGAGAAGTGTCAAAAAAACCGCAGCCGCAAAACGTCTGAGTGTAATACTGAGAGACTGTCGGGATGAGGGTTCAAAGGAAAATATACGAAACACGCAGCAGGCAAACAGTCTGAATGTAATACGACACTTAGCACTTAATACTCCCTTACGCCAGGTCGAGCGAATCCTTAAAACATTTTCCAACCTTCTTCTTCTTTAGGTGGCTCAACTAGAGCGTGGTGCTCCTAGGCCTTGTCCAATATGCCCCTCCAGCCGGCTCGATCTCTAGCCTGCCGTCTCCAATTTTGCACTCCAAGTTGGCGGAGATCTCCTTCTACCTGGTCGCTCCATCGAAGATGAGGTCTACCTTGGCTTCTGACTCCCTCTGGTTTGGCGTTGAAGACTTTACGCGCTGGAGCGTTGATGTCCATTCGCTCTACATGGCCCAGCCATCTTAGTCGTTGGACTCTAATTTTTCTGGCTAAGCTTATGTCGCTGTACAGCTCGTATAGTTCGTCGTTGTATCTTCTTCGCCAAACGTTTTCTTCTCGATTAACGCAAACAGGACCATAAATCGTACGCAGAACTTTTCTCTCGAAGACTCCAAGTGACTTTTCATCCGATTGGGAGAGGGTCCATGCTTCTGCACCATATAGCAGGGCCGGGATGATGAGTGTTTTGTAAAGTGTCTCCTTGGTTCTTCTCGATAGGGCTTTATTCCTCAATTGCTTATTTAACCCAAAAAAACAGCGATTAGCAAGAGTTAGTCTGCGTTTGATTTCCACGCTGATGTTGTTGGCTGAGTTTACAGCAGTGCCCAGGTAGACAAATTCACTGACTACCTCGAAGTTATACCTGTCAATGGTGACATTTTGACCAAGTCGGTGGTGGGATTGGACTTTTGTTGATGATAGCATATACTTCGTCTTGTCCTCGTTTATTTTCAGCCCCATTTGGCTTGCTGCTGACTCCATAGTAGTGAATGCACCAGTTACTGCTCGCTTTGTTCTTCCTATCACGTCTATGTCGTCTGCAAACCCAAGTAATTGTGTTGATTTATTGAAAATGGTGCCCGATGTACTGGCATGGGTGCTACATTTTCCAACCCGTATTAGTTAATACTTGCTTATGTCAAATTTTTCATCAAAAAAATGACCCATCTATAGCTCTGGTTACTATAAACGTCAACAAATCTCATTGTGCACGTTCAATGCATCAAGTTTTTTCAGATAATCTAACTTCTTTCGGGCTCTGATTGGCAAGAGTTTTAGTTCTTCTTTTCATGCGTGACTTTTGACCAATCAGAGGCCAAAAAAAGACTGGTGTATACTTGGCCCCACATTTTTCAAAAATCGGACTTCTTGGGGGTGGGCTGGTGAGGGCTGAGTTTTCTCCTTTTTTCTACCTCATTTTTTTAATTTTCCACCTCCTGGATAAAAAGTTATTAACAATTTAAATTTTGGCGTATACTTAGCCCCCATTTTTCAAAATTTTTCACGAAACAGGTTCATTTTGGTACCAATCGATAGGGCTGAATTTACTCCTTTTAATATCCACTACCACTTTTATGTTTTTCTGCTTAGATAAACCACAAATCCAAAAAACATAAACAATAAATTTGTGGTTATAAACTAATGGAAAAATCGAACAAACCTTTCGATTTAACGTAACGTAAACAAAACGTGGGTCCTATACAAAATGGTGACCAGGCAAATACCATTGGGCGTGTTGAGAAAACAGTTGAAATTTAATTTTGTTTTCCTTTTTGAAATGAATTTCATCATACAGTATTTATCCTCTAATTCTAAAAACTGCTTAAGCCTGAATTTAACTGTTTTTTCAGAATTATAATATTTTAAACCAGCCATATCATAAACTCTTTTGAACGCGAGTTTAAATTTACATCCGGGTTCAAATGAAATAAACCCAGACGATTATGTCAGAGAAAGTTGACAATTTTTAGAAAGAGGGAAAGGGTTTGCCAAAAACGGCAAGTAAAATAACCTTCCCTTTCTTTCTTTTCTTAAAATCATCCGCTCTCTTACGACGAATTAACTTTTTTTCCACGAGTGTAACCAGGCACATAAGCTGACAAGATTGTGTGGGCATATAGACCCACATCGGTTTACGAAAACCGGAAAACCATTCACATCACATGTTCTTAGGTTTTCCGTTGAAGGCTTGACCTTTTTTCACTCTCTTTTGAAGAAAAAACACTTTTATTGTTGTTATTACATTTATTTATGACAAAATAAAAAGATTGAAGTGAACACAAATTTATTTAAGGTATTAAATTTTTGTAAAACACACGATGAAAATAATGAAATAATTTTGTTATATTACGCGTGATGAATTTTGTTCGTACTGTACATAAAATGCTAAGCACAAATATTTCATGGGTACGCGGCACAGTACAAATATAGGTTTGTTCGTTGAAGCCCTAGGGTCGCCATGGGGTCGCCACAAAGCGTTTTTTGAGAAACCTAAATTCGCACTGAATGTCAAATTGAGTGTTTTTTGAGCCATAGGTTTGCCACAGGTTTTCCCCAAACTCGCCCTAGCTTTTTGCTGTGGCGATTTGAGGGCTGTCAAATGGCATGTGATTTTATTTAAATGACAGGGATGTGTGGCGATTTGTGGTTTAGCGTTTTTTGAGTACTGGAAAACCCAGGTTTTTTTGACAACTCATGGGGTTGTCAAGAAAACCTGGGTCAACCCTAGGGAAAGTTCAACGAACAGACCTTATATATATATATATGAATGTGTACTGTGGGTACGCGGTACGGTTTTTAATTTTTATAATATATCAAAATTTCGCAGTTATTGCAAAAAATCCTGTTCGACTAAATTTAACTTGTTCAATTTTAACAACTTTTCGTGCAATGGCTCCTATCAAGTTTGGTGATAAACTTCCTCAGGCTGATCTCGAAGATTCGCCGGCAAACAAGATCAATACTACCGAACCCAGTGCAAACAAAAAAGTTGTGATTTTTGGCGTTCCAGGCGCTTTTACACCGGGATGTTCCAAGAATCACTTGCCTGGGTATATTGAAAATGCTGATTTTGATTGACAAGAAGTAAACACCTAATGCTGGTCGCTCCAGAATGAATAATTATCAATGCGGAAACATTCAACAATCGATTACTTCAATACTCTAGGGACCTGTTTATTGTAATTGTTTTTTTTTTTTTTGTTTTTGTTTAAAAATTCATACCTTTGCTGCCATGCCCTATTTTCCTTTTTTGTGTGTGCAAAACGCACTGCAATTTATTTTGATTGAAATGCATATCGATTTTATCATGTTAAAATAAAAATTAGAATCTACGTAGTAATTAAAAAATGAAGAGAATTGTAAAAACTCATAGTAAAGTCAGAAATGTTCATGAAATACATTTTGAAAAGCCTTAAAGATAAAAAGCAGCTCATCCATTTACAAGTAAGTTACCTACATAATCAAATTTGGTACGATTGTCTTATTAAATTTTTGCCAACCATCTAGGAAAAGTTGTCCCGTAATATCTGCAGAACACAATCTACAAACTCCTTCAACTGGCACAAATGACTTGGATATTCATTCATTCATTCAAGGTCTTTCTCACTCAAAATATAGGATCGCTAACGATTCAAAAATGTTTGCGTTCTTTGGTTCAATGTCACCGCCTTTTCTGATGTGTAGGGATCAAATTTGGTTTTTTCATGACGCCTTTCCTGATGTTAACAATTCTCGAAGTGTTTCTATGGTATAGTAATAAATCTTAACTTACATACATATACTCACATTTTGAAATTCTTTGACGAATATTGATAACAATGTTCTGCCACCGATTAAAGATTTAAGTCATAATTTTCAGAAACTAAATTTAACCATATTTAGAAGACTGGTAGTTAAGTTTGAATATTGAAATAATTTGCAAAGTTTTAACTTTGTATTCGATTTTGAAGCATTCATTAATTTGCATAAAAGGAAGCAATTTTTGTCAAAATAATTAATTTAGACATGGGAAACTACTAAATCAGATGAAAGAGCTTTGTTTATTGGTATGAAATCTCATGGTAAAACGGTGTTGCGAAATTGATATGCTGTAGATTTATCGTCTTTTGTGTGATGTGTCATTATGAATGTTTGGAACCATAGAAAACATCGCAAGAACGCCACTTCTAAGAAAAATCAACTTGAGAAAAGAACAAAAGTTCTTGACCAAGTGAGTACGAATGTGTCCGATTTTGTGATGGCCAAACTTCTGACAGATATGTATTTTTGTTTGTATGCAACTTGACGGTACTTATCAAACGTTTGGTCACCATTTAAAGGGCTGTCATTGGCTTATGCGCATTGCGCATTCAGAGAGTGAAGTCCTTTCGTCTCAGATACAATTCAAGTTGTTGCCCAAAAGTTGAAAGAAGGATATTTTCGATAACGTCTGCCGAAGGTTTGGGCACCACTTACGCTCTGTCAAGAAGTTATTTTATAGCAGTCAATTTGACAGCAGGTTCAAAGTGAATTGCTACCTTATGCAGCACTCATAAATAATAAATAAATAAACGAATATGATAAAAAATAATGTCGGCCGCAAACGCTAACGCAACTGTTGGCATATCGGAGGAACCTCTTAAAGATGCATGTGATATAGGTATACGAATATATTGCAATTGCTTTTGGTTACAACAATAAAATTAAGTTACTACAGTCGTTTATTCATATTACAAGACTATTTCCTTCGAATAAGCTTACCGGAAAATTGCGTGATCAAATCGTTCAAGCTGTTTTCACTGAAGTCTTAATATTTACTTTATGTTCACGTGATGCCATCGAGTCCAAGTTGAATAAAGTTATTGAAAACTTAGTTGTTAGAACTTCTCTCATTTGTGGCAAATAGCAAAATGCTGCTTCCATTCATAAGCAATGTGGTTCTGGCTGATGGTGAAACAGTTAATTTTTTAAACATTAGATTAAGTTTGAATTTTAACTTAAACTGAACTTTAACTTAAACTGAAGACAAAAAAAAGATATGTTTTTAGTATTCATAAAATCGACAACTACCACACGGGTCTATTATTTTTTTTTTTTTTTTTTACCCATCCCATTGCAAAGTTGAACTACCAGGCCAAACTTGGTATGCCCAAAATTGATTGTTTTTTTGCACCTCTCAGATATAATTTACGTTTCGATTGTGTACTTATAAAGTTTAGCAATTCACCTGACTCGCGAAAAAGTTTTCTCGTAGGTAAAGCAAAAAATCAAGCATATGTGCTAGTCCTTATAGAAATCCTAATAATTTCTCAAGTTAATTTTTTTTTTTTTAATGAATGCTTTTTGAAAATTCTTGCAGTCATTATTTACATGAGATCGACCAACGAATGAAAGAATAGACAAACAAAAGAGATTTAATCAAGTCTTTGACTAAAATCTCAAGAAATTATTTACTAAATCATAAAAAGACTGGTTATTTGTTATGTTGGATTTTCAAAATTGTCATTTTAATTGTTAAAATATGATAATTTCAAGAAATAAGTTTTTCGTTGCGATTTGCAAACTGTTTGCTGGGAATTCTCAAACTAAATTCGCGTTCCACATATCGTCCACAATGCAACGAATGAACGAATAACCTCGAAAAGGTTCGTCCATGCGTTGTTCGCTCTCATATGAAAAGTCCTTTATTTATTCAAATTCTGAATGATCACTATTTAAAAACACATTAAGTGACGTAAAATTCTTGGAAAAATGTCTTTAAATAAACATCGCTTAGAACTTTTGAATAAATAATTCTGCAATTGCAATTAAGTATTTTAATTATAAAATTTATTTTTGTTCTGTTATAAATACAAAGCAAAGCGGTTAAACTCGAAAGTTCAAGTGGAATTCAATTTAATAGGTTTATTTGTGTTACTAATTTCCCATATAGAGAAACTAGAATCACCTGCGGAAGCAAGCCGAGAAGATCGTGAAGAAGAGTACTTATGCTCAAGCATGAATGAATTCAATTTTTTAACATTAAAATTCACTCACCTTATCCGTGCTGCGAATAAGAATATCTCAAGCAGTGAATCCCGCTTGTTGTACGAGGCGACTAAGGGATTAATCACATATAGGCAAATTGAACAAAAGTAATCCTCGTGGCACATTATAACATCTTAACTTTCTCAAAAGCGAGCATGCAAGTCCTTACGGTTACGTGACTGTGGATCACCGACGTAGTAGAAAAAACCATTAAATAATTAATACAGCAACATTCCAGTGTCCAAAACTTTTTTCGTTAAGCTTCGGCGAAAGTAAGACATGATCAATAATTCCTAGAAGGAACAAATGCAATGACACCTGCATTTCGTTGGTCTCAAGCAATGAACAATTCAAAATCCAGAGGTCTGCAAACATAATTCAGACGCCAACTCGGCGAACCCCACAATAATAGCTTTACCGCGAACCTGTGAAGTGGGAGTGGTGATCCCAGATAAGATCATAACAATTGTCCATTAAAAAAAAAAAGAGAAAAGAGGAAGAAGAAAAATTCACTCACCACTTGTTCTGGGCTCGTGGAACTTGCATTCTGTCTCGAGTTTTGTGCATTTCCACACCACCCATGAGGTATGCACTTTGGTGCGTTAACCGACTTTTAAGGTGCTCGGTTTCCCCAGTAGGCATATTGCACCAAAGAAACAAAGAAAAATGTTTAATTTATACAAACCCACAAATTTAGTATTTTTAACAATTCTAATTTTCTTCCTTGACTTCAATGTGCACATCGCTTGTCACCTGGATTCTTCAGAAAGTATTGCTTGAAGAAAAAAAAGTTAATATTTTGATTAAATAAAAATAAAGGAAAACGCATATGTATAAGGTTCATAAAAATCTTCATGTGACGCTCTGCGAACTCAGAACTCTGTTGTCAAACTACTGTCATTCCTGGACATCGTATTGATCTGCATGGTATGTTCGACATCTTTTAAACCATCTGAGGTATGTCAAAACTGGAAAATCTTTTTGAAAGAATTGTAACAGTTAGTTGAAGTATGCTAATTTATATATGTATATAAATACCTCTTTTATTATATTATATTTTGTCATTGATAACAGTCAATTAAATTTGCTGAAGTATATATAGCACTGCCATTGGTACGACAATGACATTGTTTTTACATTTTGATATACTTTTTTCCAAGTCGTCACATACGAGCCAGGTATGCCCAAAGTCCGTATTTTTTTTAAAATACGATACGAAATGATTTTTATTATCATCTCTACTAATTACTCCAGCCAATCTAAACATTAAAAATGGGAAAGTTAATCACAGCAAGTTAAAAAAATGGTGAAGTAAAGCATACCTATATTTATTTTCCAGTTCTATTTCATCTGGAAGATCGGCCAGAGTACAGTTTAATGTTAAACTTAAATTTTCTTTAGCCCTGACATCCAATTCTATCCATATATGTTTGTTAAGAATTCCTACCTCGTAAAGCTTTCCTGTGCAGTTCTTAACATTGCAGTTTCTAAAGCTGGATGTATTATAAATAATTGCATTCTGCAAATTTAGGAACCGTTCAAACCCGTTTCCAAAAAAATTATGGTTGACACCCAAAAATTGTTCTTCCTTATGCTCTTGTACCATACAAGATAAGCTGGTACAAGTAAGTGTTCTCGTTAAGCTTGGCGCAGAAGAGAAAAATTTTTTCAATAGCCCCCCAATCGAGTCAGTAGCATCTAAGCTGTGGGGATCGAGGCTTGTATTTTTGTACTCGGTACTTATATAAAAATGGTCTTTAAGGAGTTCCAGGCGCTGTTTGTATGAGGAAGGCTTAATCCCTGATTTAGCAATTATCTTAACAAACATTAAGAATTCATTTGTGGATTCCTCGACAAACTTTAAATAATTTTTATTGTTTATTGCGCTTAAATAAATCAGTTGAAATACGGAGTCAAACCCACAGGTGTTCAAAACCTTAACAAAAATATTCTCCAATTTTATTGTTCGTAATATGCAGCCATTTTGTAGAATTTGGAAGTCTTTGTTTTTGCATTCACCTGCCTCAATTACGTTTGATGTTTTTTTGAAATAAAATCCTTCGTGAGTGGATTTTCTTACTTTTTTTAATGTATTTTCTTTTGTTTCTTTTTTATTATTAATATCCTTTTCGAGTTTGAACTTGGGACTACTTGTATGAGGAATATTTTTAAATTCTTCGTAAAATGATGCAGCACTCTCGTCCTCGCTAAAATATAGAGATTCTTCGTCTTTTGTTTTAGAAGAATTTGTTTTTCCGGATTTTCCTTTATACTCCTTGTTCTCTTGTAATTGCGATTTCAATGAGTTGGATTCGTCTTCGCTCATATGTATATCTGTATCCGAATATGAGGACTGCTTCTCCAAACTCTCCGCATAAATTTTTGACTCATTCAAATCTGATGACGTCTTCTCGTCCTCTTCTCTTTTCTGCTCAATTGATAATTTTGAATCTTTTGAACTTGATTCATAAGACTCTGGTGATGGGGTGTTCGTCACTTGTCTTTCTTTGCTTAGTTCGGGACTCAGTTTTTTCTTTGTAACTAAGCCACCCCAATCTTCATAGGCTAGAAAATCAGAGTCATGGTCAAATCTTTTTTTTCGCTTTCTAGATGGGATTATCCTTGATTCTGAATTAAGAGGTAGCGGTAACTTCCTATCAGTATGATTTATGTGTTTTAAAATTGATGAAATAATTATTGTCCCTGTCCGTATACCACTTAAGTGCTCGTGAAGGAACCGATTAGCTGCTACTGGTAATGCAATGTTTTTAAATTTTCTTTTTAAACTTCCAAAATAGTTTTCCTGGTAAGCACTCGAGGCATGTTTTGCATTAAAAGGAATTGTAGCTGCAGTCCACAGTGGAAATTCTTTTCCAATTCTTTCCAAATTAGTAATGAAATCTGGCAAAAAGTATGCGTTTATATCGCTTTTAAGATCTTTAATATTTGTCTTTGGTTTAACACTATCTATGGTTTTTTTGATGTATTCATGGGTTGCGGTGTTCTCTGTTGAATACTTCCAATTTTCAAAATTTTCTGGGAAATCAAAACCCCTTTTTTCAAATTTCTGGGCAGTGTCCTCCATTTCTGTTAAATATTTTTTCCTATTAGACATAAGATCTTTAAGTTTCTCTCGTGCTCGTATAATTGATATTTTTGTTTTAGAAACTTCAACAAATCTGGTTTCATACGGATGGGAGGCTACAGCGCATGTCAAAGAGAAAACGTTATGAAATTCATCGATGCTCTGACAGTCTATCATTAAAGCAACCGTTCTCATAAAAATTTTTTTGATGTCTGGGTGCCGAATACCCTTCACGCAATTCCAACGCGCAACTAATGCCATAATGTGCGCTACATCGATTCGTATCAATGTTTTTGCTGGTCTGGAATCTCGTTCTGTTTCTTTCTTAAGAGCCCAAAGAAAACATTCATCAACATAAGTTTTTATGGACATGTTATTAAATGCCCGACACATTCCAGACAAGATCGCCCTGCCATAATCGCTTATCGCTGTTGGTGGGGCTTTCACACCCGCTCGCATCCATGTGTCTAGCCAAAATGTAATAAAGCCAGTGTCATGCTTTTCCGTTAAAACTTGGGTAACCGGTACAGTTTTGTTGTCAGCATTTATTGTAACCGTGTACAAGAAAATGTGACCAGTTTTTTTCCCTTCAATCATTTCAATTTTTTTCACAAATTTGCCAGTCGCATCTATGCATATTTCTGCATTGTCTCCCATTGTGCGTAAATACTCCCTATAAACATGCACTTGATTATTTGTAAAATAAATTACAAAAAAATTTATGGCTCCCAGCTCACGAATAGCGCTGTCATACTGAGGATCGATTGCCATTCGTTGTATATTTTTGATAACACCAGCTTTTTCTCTTGTTTATTTTTGATGTCTCCATTTTTATTTGTCGATATATGTGGCTTGGTCTTACGTGGGGAGGAATGTCTTCTCCGAATTTCGTGGTCTCCGAAATTAAGTTGTCCAAATATTTTTCGGCGCTCACTTCGGATAGTTCCTTGCCGATAGTTTTTCTATTTTCACCTGCTATGTTTCTGGATACCTTTTCGTGGTAAATATTTTTTCTGGTATCGTGTGTTTTCAGTAATAATTGCAACCCTTCCCCTTCCTGAGGTTCTTTCTCAGCGGCCGAATATTCTATTGCCACATATTTTGCTGGCACAATATCCAGAAAATCTTATGAATTTGGAACGCGGGTCACCACTAGAGAAAACCCGTGACCGTTTAAAATTGAAGGCACAGGGAAAATTATACCGCCTTCTTATGGCGTCTGTTATAATATTGGCCCATACTCTAGGTCTTAAATAATTTTTATTACCTTCTTTCGGCTTTAATTGTTCCCATTCTTCAAAAGTAATGGAAAGATGAAATATTTCAAAATTGATTTCATCGCTTTCAGAAATATTTTGAGATGATGAATTTTCATGTACGGTAGAATCATTTGCGTAAATTATTTTAATTGGTTTAGGTAAGGATATATTGAGAAATCCTTTTTCTCTCCTAATCTCACTCAAATAACCTTTATAGTCCCTTTTTAAATTAAGGTAAAAAGTTAAAGCTTTCCATTTACCGTCTATTTGATTGCTCATTTGCTGCCAAATGTCTGACGATTTTGGTGGAAAATCGTTTGTTTTAAAATGATGAATGTTTGCAGCAATGACATTTCCTCTTCTTTTACTTGAGGTTTTCGCCCAATCATCTTTTCGGATGAAAAAGATACTAAAAAGTTTATACAAAAATTAATTGTACATTATATAATCCATTCAAAATAAATCTTACTTAGAATTGTAACTTAAAAATAAATGGGGTGGCGTAACAGCTCTAGAGAGCCATCCCTAGTGCATTGTTCTCTCAAGGAATGGAGGGGACCTACAATTTTTTGCCGGTTCGAACGGCTGGTGTTGGAAAGTACTTTTTGAGGGAGTTTTTACTCCCGGAGGATTTGCCAATTCCTCGCGAAAGGTGATACCCAAAAAATAAAAATCAGATATTACTGGGATTCGAACCTCGAACATCGCGCATAGCAGTACGACGCTCTTACCATTATGCCCCGGGTACCACAGAATAGTAACTTATGAATAGTAGAATAAATCCAAAATATAGTAGTATCTTATATTTCTTCAAACTAACTTCAAATGTAAATAGTAATTCTGCTCTAGACTCTTTAGTAAGAAATGGAGACATAGGCCAAAAATGGACCTCCCTTACTATTATCACACCCATAATAACCTATGCCTCGCTGTCGCTGGTATGATGGCAAAAAACCGATCAGGTTCATTTATTATATTACGTAACATCAAAATGCCACAGTAGATAATTTACGAGATTTTTAAATCCTTGAAATCAGAATGCTTAATAATAACTTGGCTAATACAAAGTAAATATTTATTTAGCATTTTAGAACATTTTAGAAATGTTTCTTTGTTTCAAAAATGTTTCTGACTAAATCAAAATTTTAAACCACTAAATCCTGCAATCCAGCTACCTTCAAAATGTAAAATGATTCAGTGCCACATTCAATCAAGATATGTGCGAAACATGACTTATTTTACCTACTGGTTTTTTTATATAACGGAAGAGTTGTGGAACAACTATAATGCTTGTATACATGGAAAATGAATTTTAGAATTTTTCGCGTGCGCAATAAGCATAACATTAGGCATAAACAACGAGATTTTATCCACTCGGCACTAGGTTTAGATATTGTATTTATAAGAAAACGAAAATCTTTTGTAAAATAAATCTCATTTAAATTGTCTCATTTTATTTATCATAATGCTGCCATTGCGTGCCAAACTTCCTAGGACGAAAATATCTCTTAGCCACAGAATTTAGATAATAAGCTTTCTTTATTGAGCAACATTAAAATTAATTTTAAATCGAGTACGATAGTTTCAAGATATTTAACATTTGCAAATTTTGTAAAATTAAATTTTTTTACGAAATTATTAAAAAAAAAACCAAATGTTGACATGCAAAATTATTCTTAGAGATCTTTTTAGAAAAGCCAGGAGGCGCTGCCATGATAAGGAGCTTATGGTATCATTTTTACGTCTCTTTGGAAGATGTAAGAAAGTCAAAGTCCACATGAGTGCACTATCAGAGGGCTCTAAAGAAAAACAAAAGTATATAAATTAGCACTAGTGTTCCTTAAACATCGATAGTCAGCACTTGCGATAGTTGGCGATAGTTTTCGAAAAACACCCGATAGTATCGATAGTCTATCGATAGTTTTTAATATGAAACAAGACAAATACCAATGAATAATTGTTTAATGTCAACACTGTTCTCAAATAATGGGGTTACTTTTTTATTAAGTATATTCAAAAAGTGAGTTGATACACAGGTGTACTAATTCAAAATTTTCAAATTTTGTTTTAAGAATAATAGTTCGTTCAAAACTTTTGGTTTTAATCTACTGCTTTAATCTAATGCTGCGGGCCAAAATATAGATGGTTCTGGCAGCGTTACAGTTCTTGACAATACTCTTCATAAAATTTCATATCTTCAATCGAATACAGTGATACAGAATGCTTAAAGACTTTATTTATTTATAATTCGACCTATTGCCATTACTCAAATAGTTTTACCAGTTTCATACAATACAAAGCAAATTTTGATTGTCGATACTTGCGATTGTTTTTAAAACATCGATGTTTTCGATAGTCAGAAACTATCGATAACTATCGATAGACTATCGATGTTTAAGGAACACTAATTAGCACACATCAAACGATTGGTACGAAAAGTAAAGAAAATTCAATAAAGCAGGTTTACAGCTAGGTTCCAGAAATCACGTGAAATCGAAATGAAAGTGAATTTCTAAATCGAGTGAATTTGTTTTCAATGTTCTTCATTTCGATCGTTTTCATAATTTGGAAATTCTTTCAAAATAACTTTAATTGAAATTGAAAACTGCTTAAAAAGTCATTTCTCAGTAGATAAATGCAAAACTATTTTGTTTGTAAGGTTTTTATCATTTGGAAAGTTGGAAAACAAAAAATCACAGCAATCACTTGGAAAAAATATAAATCGATACCGATAAAAGTGAATTGTAGAACACCTTATTTCATTTTATGGTCGTTTTCAAATCGATATCGACCGAATGTGAAATGTAGAACCTAGCTGTTTGCATTGGTTTCACTCGGGAATCCACTTTCTGGCAATTTTTCTTTGTGTGAGTGACACATTCTACTATATTTTGTGGCACACAATACACAAAAGTTATTCCTAAGGAATTTGTCATTCAAGTTAATTTGAGACACATGTATTAGTGCTTCTGATTCGATTCTAACTTAAAATCGAGAAGCGAAATTCTCTTTTCAGAAGCGATCGTTTTGCACCAATGGAACGATTCTCCCGGATGCTTCTGGACGCTTCTTTTCCGCAAATGGAAAGTGATATTAGTATAACTAAGAATTTTCTACAGTTTTGTCTCAATACAATTTAAAGAAAATATTTTATAACCGCACAAAGCATACATAACAATTTATAAATAAAAATCAAATTCAATTCATTACAATAAGTATCTACATGTACCTTGTTTTGTTAGTTTTTTTTTAACGTAAACGAACGTTAACGTTAATTGTTCTTTTTGGATCAAAATAATTTATGTTCACAAATTTACTGAAAACTTTATCTTATCTTTTGAATTTTCTTATTCAATTTCAAAGAAAACTAAAAAAAGCACTTCACATGAACAAAGTCAAGCAGTAACTAACAACTAGGCCTGTGTAAATTATGATCGATTCGATCTTTTTGATTCGATCATTCAAAAGTATTGATGATCGAAATCATTCAAGTCCGAATCAATCGATCTCAATCAATCTCGATATTCGATCTCAATTACAAAATTATACCTACTATGCATTTTGATTCAATATTTCATTTCCATTTAGTTTCGATTTCGTTCTTTTTGACTCCATCTTATTCAGTCATTTGAATGTGTACGAAAACTTTACGTTGCTCTCTCTATCATGGTGCAGTAAAGGGTGGAGTCATAACTCATAAGCAGTGTAGGAATGATGTTGATGTTGGGTAGATGAGAAATGATTTTAAAGGATGTTTGTATGTATGCGTCAAGCATTTCTAGCCGTGTTTGGTGAATGGTGACTTCGGGCGGGACATGATGGTATAGCTTATCGGAATAATGTTGAGTAGATGTAGGATACATACACACATGTATGTTTGTTAACATTTTCAGTGTGAGCAATTCTTCAAGTTTGAAAGAGAAATCTTCCCGAGCTAATGTTGCTTCAAAAAATTTATATTGCCTATGCCTCCACGGCACCAAACCACGCCCACGGCTAAGTTGGTTTTGACGCATACCTACATACTATTTGATTTGGTTCAATTCAAATCGTACAACTAAAAGCTAAAATGATTGAAATCGAAACAGAACGAGAAAATAAAAATGATTGAATGATCGATCGATTCAAATGATCGAATCATTTAGTAAACCGATACTTGATCGAATCGATCATCAAAAATGATCGATTTACCCAGGCCTACTAACAACGCTTCGTCAAAAAATTGTGTTTCTAAGCTAACTTTAAAATTTGAAAAGCCTACTTTGATCTTTAAAAAATATTAGCATCGTCGTTGCAAAAAATAAAAAAGTCGCAGGTGGTGCCCCTTTAATTTATAAATTCCAATAAAAATTCGATTTTTTAATATCACCCTTGTAATTTCTTTTGTCGTTATTATTATTATTATTATTATATGTATATTATTTTCGTTGCTGTCACATATTTGGCATAGGCCAAAGTATTATTGTAGATCATACCTAGTTAAAATACTATAAATTCAGTATTTGATTTGTAATATTGATTCCAACTCAAAGCTCACAAAAAATTATTTTTCTCAGTCATTCTGCCTCTAACTAACATAACAAAGTAGCAGTTGTAACGAAGCGTTTTTTGTTAAAGCTGTTGAGAGCGTGTTCCACATTTCAATTGTTTGTCGTGTTTAATTGTTTTTGAAATGCCTCACATGCATGGAAAAGTTTATCGAAAATAATCGTTTATTTAAATAATAAATGTTTTATTGATCAGATAAGGAGTATTTAAAGAAAACACAAAAAATCTAAAGTAACAAGAATTCCGAGAACAATTCAAAGGAGTCGTTTTATTTATTTAGAATTCAAAAAATATAAAAAACATTCACAAATGCAAAAAGACAATAAAATATAAAAGAGAGTAAAAGAAAACAAGGTAAAAAACCTGTTTTTAAAATCTGTAGAGTGGTTTTCGAGTACACTTATTTGAAAACCTAGACATCCAATGCATTAAAAATCCCTTTTTAGATTAGTTAACAAACCCTAAGCACGTGTCCAACCATTACGATTCAAAAAGAATTGGTGAAAATGCGGTGTCATTTACTTCATAGTAAAGAAGGGGACATAGAATTTCATAACCGAAGGCAAAAATATTTGTTGGGAAAATATCCACAGCCAAGTTGGTACCCGAGGCATAATGGTTAGAGCGTCGGAATGTTGTGCGAGAGGTTCGAGGCTCGAATCCCAGTGATAACATCAGATTTTTTTTTCTCGGGTATCACCTTTCGCGAGGAATTGGCAAATCCTCCGGAAGTAAATGCATCGAAAAGTACTTCTCAACACCAGCCGTTCGGAACCGGCAGAAAATTGCTGGTCCCCTGCAATTCTTAGTCTTAGCAACACGCTCATGGGAATGGTTGAGAGAACAATGCACTAGGCATGGCTCTCTAGAGCTGTTACGCCACCCGATTTATTTATTTTAAGTTGGATTTTAGAAGTATTACAAATACAACATCTGGCTGCGGATAGAACTTAAAGTCAGATCCTGCTGCGGAAAACTACATATGATACTCGAAAATCCTATCCGCAGCAGGATTTTACTTTTCCTTTGATCCGCGGCTGATTGTATTATTTATACCGCATGTAAAATCCAATTTGGCTGCATAAAAATTTCTCAAAAAACAATGCCATTATAGTTTCATATGAAATAGTGCGATTTCCTATTTTTTCAAAAAATTAAAAAATCGTGCTAGCAGAAAATTGGCATGGTGTGAGTATCTCTTAATGAAAATAATAAATTTTTTACAATTTCAAAGTGCCGATTTCGACTGTACAATATTTCAAGTATATATATCTGTCTGAGTCTATTCTTCCTTGTCTGGCCGGCGTTGGCAGTCCTTCACGTCCCGTCTAGGTTTGTTTGATTCTTAAATCGCAGACACATTGCGTACACTCTCAGGATTCTTATGTCTATTTTACTAATAAAAACGGAACTGATACAGTAAATTGTAAATAACTTTTGTTCTACGTGGGTGAAAAATTCTGAAGTGTATACATTATGATATAAACTGTTTTCTTAGTTTACTTCTGTAACTTTAGAATTTATCACCCACGTAGAACAAAAGTTATCTACACTTTACTTTCCGACTCTTACTCTAATCACCTAAATCGAGATGTAAGTTGCAGATAACTTTTCTTCTATGTGGGTTATAAATTCTGAAGTGTATTCATCATGAGGAAAACTGTTTTTTTAGTTTACTCTGTAACTTTAGATGATAGCCCCCACGTAGAACAAAAGTTATCTACACTTTACTTTCCGACTCTTACTCTAATCGCCTAAATCGAAATGTAAATTGCAGATAACTTTTCTTCTACGTGGGTGATAAATTCTGAAGTGTATACATTATGAGAAAAACTGTTTTCTGAGTTGACTTCTGTGTATTTAGAATTTATCACCCACGTAGAAGAAAAGTTATCTACAATTTACTCCTCGACTCTTACTCTAACCACCTAAATCGAAATGTAAACTGCAGATAACTTTTCTTCTACGTGGGTGATAAATTCTGATATGTATAAATTATGAAAAAAACTGTCTTTTTAGTTTAATTTTGTAATATCAGAATTTACCTCCGCGTAGATAAAAAGTTATCTACAATATACTTCTTGACTCTTACTCTAATCATCTAATCCTACTCTGGATTTACTCTGTAATATTGTGATATTTGACAAACGAAACAGAACTTTCATTTACGTTATGTGACTTTTTCGCTCATGTCATCTGTGGATCTCTAACTAGTACGAGACACACAATGAAATAATATACGTCACTTTGATTGTAAACACACTGTGCACTATGTACACTTGTTTATTTACTGAACAATAACACTAGCTTATTAACAATGAATAGATAAATAAACTAACTAACTGATAAACTAACATTTAAGGCAAGTAGAAATATATGTATATATATATTGTGGATATCAAAACTGCTGCATGTTGAAGGTGTTGCTGTGAGGACTGTTGGAAGTAAACTGCGAAGCGTCTTATTTGAATTTCAACGAATTTATTATTTAATGCGCAGTTGAATTTGTTTTGCAGGAAAATAGATTTGCAGCTATGAGGGCGAAGGGTGCAAACCTATTCGTTCTTCCAATGGTTTTATTATGCCGTCTATTCTCCTCTGTGGAAATAGTTCCGAAGTTTGAGGAAGAATAGACGACGAAGTTTGAGGAGGTTCGCCACAGCTACTCCCCCCTGAACTTTGCGGTGGAAGGCGGAAAGTACACGTCTCTTCTCTCTTACTCTTCGTAGTTGGTTGTGTTTTTGGCTGAGAATTTGCTGTCAAATTTGTAGAATGTTGTTGTTGTTGTGGCGAATTATTTGTAAAATTGAGTTTTTGTTGATTGTTTATAAATTGAAATTATTTTGGGCCATTGACTGTTGTATTGATGTTTCGTGTTGTGAAAATCTATGTTGGCTGAATCTGGACGTCTGCTGTGGTTGAGCATCGAAACCAGGGTATCGTGATGGTGAAATTTGTTCACTTTATTGTGGGTGTTGTTCACGAATATTTTCATTTTTAGATGGAGGTGTTAAATTTGTAAATTTTGTTTTCTGGTGCTTCTGTTGAATGTACGGATGGTTGTTGATGGGATCTGTTGTCTAGATGTTGCTGCTGAGTTGATGTTGTTCTTGGATTAGTGCTGGACTAGGATAGTGTTTGTGGTTGGAAGATGTTTGTTGTTGGACTCGACTGTGAGGTTTTGTTGTGATGTGATGATGTGCTAGCTTGATGAGCACAGGTATCATCGTTCTTGTTGATGTATGCCGGCATAGATACGTGAGAGTGCATCTGCCACGATGTTGCTTTCTCCATTCACGTGGACTATGTCCGTCGTAAACTGAGAAATATAGTTGAGCTGCCAAGGTTGACTGTCCGATGCGTTGTTGGTGAACGCATGTGTGAGTGGCCTATGGTCCGTGTGTGGTGATATCCGTTTGGTACCACATGTGCCGATGTGATGTATGGGCAGCATATAGTACCAGTTTGGACTTAGGTTGACCGTTACGGAATGATGAGGCCGTAGGATGGACATGATGGCGCCAGAGTCAATAAAGAACTTGTTGTTGGTTGTTTGCAGTTTACTTCCAACAGTCCTCACAGCAACACCTTCAACATGCAGCAGTTTTGATATCCACAATATATATACATATATTTCTACTTGCACTAAATGTTAGTTTATCAGTTAGTTAGTTTATTTATCTATTCATTGTTAATAAGTTAGTGTTAGTGTTCAGTAAATAAACAAGTGTACATAGTGCACAGTGTGTTTACAATCAAAGTGACATTTCTTATTTCATTGTGTGTCTCGTGGTAGTCAGAGACCCACAAATTGGTTTGTGGGTCTCTAGTTACCACGAGACACACAATAAGATAAGATACGTCACTTTGATTGTAAACACACTGTGCACTATGTACACTTGTTTTTATTATGTAAAAACTAACACTAATTTATTAACAATGAATAGATAAATAAACTAACTAACTGATAAACTAACATTTAAGGCAAGTAGTAAAATATGTATATATATTGTGGATATCAAAACTGCTGCATGTTGAAGATGTTGCTGTGAGGACTGTTAGAAGTAAACTGCGAAGCGTCTTATTTGAATTTCAACGAATTTATTATTTAATGCGCAGTTGAATTTGTTTTGCAGGAAAATAGATTTGCAGCTATGAGGGCGAAGGGTGCAAACCCATTCGTTCTTCCAATGGTTTTATTATGCCGTCTATTCTCCTCTGTGGAAATAGTTCCGAAGTTTGAGGAAGAATAGACGACGAAGTTTGAGGAGGTTCGCCACACATCCATTTGAGTTTTGTTTTTCCATTTTCAGTGAGCGGTTGGTGCTATGCTAGCATTGAAATAATCAATGCAATTTGGGCAGAATTATTGGTGTTGAATTCAAAATGTTAGCTTGTCCAGTTTTCTTTGAGATACACAGGACATCACACAACTGAAGAAAATGTGAGTTCGCAGCGAATAAGGGTGCCGCAGCTGGATCCATAGCGGGAGGTATTGACGACGGTGTTCCCGATTTGGTGCAAAATTTCGAAGAAGTCGCCATTGGTGGAGCTGCATCAGCAACATCCGCAGCAGTGGCTACACCAGCTCCCGATGCTGAAAGTGCTGCCACCAGTTCTCCCGACACAACCGCTCCGAAGAAAATTGAAGAAATTCCAATCGCCTAAACGGAGCCCCATCAGCCCTGTGTAGTAGATTGTGGTTTTTGAAACCAGAGAAACAAAATTAACCTTTATAGAAATATAAACACAAAAAACAAGAAAAGTTATATAAAAAAAAGAGAAGATTGGAAGAGAGTTGAACACTTATCTTTGTAATCAACCTATGGAATCAGACATGCACACTAAAAGTTAAGGAAATCCGTGTTCTCTATACTACTGATGTGTTGCTCTTGTAGCATTATGGTGTTCAGGCGAACAGTTTAAAGCATCCCAATAGTGATTTTCGACGACATGGTACACATGTTTTCAATTTCGCTCTATGGAGGGCTTTTAAGCACAATGCCATATTTTTCTTACCTCTGCTCGTAAGGATTCTGGGGTGCAAAGTTTTATAAGTAATCACTATGTTACGGAGTGTGATAGATCGATCTCATGCGAAAATGGTATTTGCACCAAAAGCATACTACAAAAGGAGTTTATTGTTCAGTTTTCAAAGGTCAATTAGTTTAGTTGTTTTAAATATTTTTCACTGACTGAGAAAAAGCTAATGAATGCAGCATCATGTAGATCATTAGAAAATGAATGTGACGTGTGTGGGCGTATTAAAAAAAATTGTTTCCGGGCTCGAGTTGTCGTCTCTAGTGGCTCTGACGAGAATGTGCATGGGTAACGTATAATAATAAAAATGTTGTAGATTTATACCTATAGTTTTTGTTTTTCTTTCTTTTTTTTAAACTTAGCTCAACCAAACTCTCTTGTTCTTGATGAACTTACAAATCATTTCGATATTGAAACGATCGATGCGTTAGGGAAAGAATCAGTGCCGGGAGGGATTAAGAATATCTCAGCAGTGAATTCCGCTTGTCGTACGAGAGACTAAGGGATTAATTTCATGCAGGCAAGTTGCACCAAGTGAGCCTAGCGGCACTTGATAACATCTAGCTTTTCCAAAAGCGACCATGCAAGTTCTTGGGTTACGGGACTGGAGATTACCGGCGTAGCTACTCACTACAGGAAACAATTTTCTCTATACTTGTCGAAAGTGATATGGAATAAGTAGCAGTTTTATTCATAAAAACAAAATAAATTTAACTCACTCAAATTTGTCTTTTTTGTTAGTTTTTTATTTATTTCTAATATTAAATAAGAAAAAATATTCAACCAGTGAAAATAAAATTAACTTTATTATGGTTTCAGGGGGCTCGTTGGCTCGGTGGCATTAGGTCAACGTTTGGTTGAGGAAATTTGTTATAATTTATATGGGTACAAATTTTAACGTTAAAATTCATTGAACTTGATAAAGAAAGCAAGTTACAGATTGTGAAAATATGAAGTCCGAACTGTGAACGTCAGAGTGACCACCAATACTCAAAAAACACTTTTAAAACATGTTCCATTGAAAAGAGATATTCTGGATTTCAGAGTAAATCTTTTGAATATCGATGGAAAACGCTATTATTTCAAAAGAGTAAGTCGGTCCTGGCTGTTGACAATCCGAATATATAACTTTAAAATCAATTTTGATATCGGCATCGTCAATCAATCCCAAACGTCTTGATTGCGTTTCTCTGTTGACGCGAATTAGTTCTTCGTACTTGATGTTGCGGTTGTTACTTGCTGGCATGTGGTACCTTTAATTAGAAATGGATGCGTCATACAAGTGTTCTTATACAAATTAGAATCAAATCACCTGATCCTTTGGACGAGGAGTCGAAAGGATTCTGGATTCGAAGTTCAGAGGTTCAATTAAGTTAGGTGTAAAATAAATGATCAAAAAAGAAAAAAAAAAATGTGTGAATTTATTGACAAAAATATTTCGTCCATTGTCATTTAGTCCATTTAGTATTCACTTAACTGTATAAAACAGTTAGGGTTCATTGCGGTACAGCGATATTTATTTAACTATGGTAATAGGGCGTTAATTTCGATACAGAAAAATCAAATGTAGCTTATTTTTGAGAAAACGAAACCTACAGATTTCTAAATTTACGACGTTCAAATGTTCTCTATTGGAGAGTTGTGAACCAGCACCCATGTTCTGTAACTTTCCGATAAGTTATCACATCGAGAAAACACGAAAATTGTAACGAAACCAATAAGATTTTAATTAGATTTCAATTGGTTTCGTGTCAATTTTCATCGTTTCTCGACGTGATAACTTATCGCAAAGTTACATATTGATAAAGAACACAAAAGTTTCGATGGGATTCTCATTCAGAAAAGCTTGAAATTTAAATTAAATAACATGCCATGACTTACATCGTTGCATGTGCCGTTATTTTAAGAGCGTTGAAATATTACAATAATCGAATCCCAGCAACTTCCAACAACGCTTTTCCTGGGGGCCAATTAAATGACCTTAGTGGCAGATTTTTTGTTAGGTCCAACTAGGGAGATTAATAGTTGATATAATTGAGAAGCACTTTCGAATGCATTCGAAAGTATAACGGAGATACACAGTAGGTATCGTCTTTTGTGAGAAATTGAAAATTCTAATCAACAGTGCTTTTTCTTTAAATTATAATAAAAAATTTATTTAATTATAAAAAAAAAGTAAAGAAAACATCTAAAATATTTCATTTGATGAGTCGCTTGTTCTGGCAATTTTGTTTGTGGTGTTGTAGAGTAGAATTCTCTTTGAATTCAAGGTGTTTGGGAAGCATTGTTCAGGTGTTGTCACTATGGGCAAATCATTTAGCTTTTCTCTAAACAAGTGTGGTTAGTTGTCATGGTGTGCGAAATGTGTGGACGTTCCACTGGACTGGGTGAAAGTTATGCCACCACCTTGTTCTGGAGGTAACACTGAGATGTACGATCCGTCATGGTATTGAATTTGGACAATTCCATGTGATAGCTGAGGAATGAAACTTAAATTGTAGGAACAAAATATCATGATTGAATGAACCTCTGCCTCAGTTGCGATACCAATTCCTGGAACATTGACTCGTTTAATAGGAACGTTTGATGGAATTGCTGCGGCATTAATGTCCTCCTCTCACTGAGGATAAGGTGCTTATGGAAAAGTTAAGAGCCCTGTTGCAATAAACGTATTGGTTATTTGAATGTGGTTATTCACACATTTACCTACATGTTGGGCTTTTGGATAAGAATATGCAAAGTTCGTGTTACACCATGAAAATTAGCTTGTCTTTTATTGTAAGTAATTTTCGGAGTCTTGCTCTTGCACAAGACTAACAAATCGATTTGCGTATATGCTCATTTTCCATTGCGTCTGATGGTAAATTTTCATAGGTGAAGATTCCATCAGCACCGATTGCCAGAGTTTCAGGTGGTTGATCGAAGATTGAAAAGCCCCTGATAAAAAAATGGTAAATATGATATTAACTATCTTTAAAAATTAAAGCCATTCACTGTTCGAATGTGAAGGTTGCATTTACTTACCGTCCAGAATCATGCTGATAGATGACTATGTTCAAGCCATCTTTGGAGACCCAGCAAACTTCTGTAATGCGTTCTTCCTGTACTCGACACTTCTTTAAAAATTTCTTGATCTGTTTGGTTTCAGCTGCCTTATCAAGTTCCTTTACTAGATATGGTAGCATCCGTGATGTTTCTCCATGCATTTAGTCTTCTAAGCTTATTTTTCGGTAGCCTTCATAAAAGGAGTGGCTTAAATAATTTATTGAAAATAATTTTAAAATAATTGAAATGACCTACCCTTTTCAGTAACTCCTCTCCAGCTTTTCGCAGTTTTCCCGAACTTTTTCGTTCTCATTAGGGGTTTTTCTTTTTTAGTTCCGAACAGATAAGTGAAACGTCAAAAACGTAAGAGTATTTCTTTTTCAGTTCAGCAATATCTGAACGCTCAAAATGTTTTTCTTTTTTCTTCGGAATGTGGTGCCGTTTCACAGACACCAACTAAATTTGACAGCAACTGAGCTAAATAGAAAGCAACCACTGAGAAAATTGTCACCGAACAATCAAAGCAAATAGTTTGTTAGAATGTTTATTGTTTTGTTTTATTGGAATCAAAACTCTTATTTCAACACAAATACATTTATTAACAAGTAAACAATTTAAGCGAATGAAATTAAGACTGTCTGTTGCTGTTGAATACTACTGACGAAGTGAAGAAATTCTATTTAAGCAAGCCGATTTTGCCGTTGGTAGTTTGGTATTTTTAAACGATGGAAAAATATATATTCTTGGTTTTTTGCATATGTGAATTGGTAGAGGCGCGACTGTCGACTCAGTGCCGCCACAGTCACTCCCCCCCCGAGTGGGTTTCATCTGGATGGATGAAAATGCACGAATCGTTTTGGATTTTGCTGGTACGTGCGTTGAGGTGGATCCATGATTGAACCCCACAGATGTGGTTGGATTTGTTGACTGGTTGATTGTTGACTGGATGATTGTTGATTGGATGCAGGTGAGTCTTCAGAGTATTCACTGTCGGTTTTGCTTATGTAGCACGGTTTTAGTCTGTCAATAGATACATGTTTTTCTTGATTGTTAACAAGTATCTTGTAGATTCTATCCGAAGTTCGCTCGAGGATCTTGTAAGGACCTTGGTACGGTGGTTCAAGTGGCGCTTTTACATGGTCGCACCGCAACCAAACATGTGAACAGGTG